>OU896713.1:29977332-30010173 GCA_918026855.4 Phaedon cochleariae
CTACTAACTCGAGATGTTTTCGAAAATTCGGCTCTAAGTGAAATACAGGATGAAATTTTTCAATTCAAACTTGTTTCCTGATATCGATGATTTTCAATATTTATTGCTCAAGTATGAGAAACAGAGAATTGTTGTTCAATAAACTGAGTATTTTACAACTACGATATTACATGAGAAGTCTATCACAAAAAAAATTAATAGAAGTGAAACGCGATGGTTCTCATCATTTTATCAACATATTTCCAATATTGATTGCCCAAGTATGAGACACAGAGCATTGTTGTTCAATATATTGAGTGTTCCACAACTTATCTGACAAATTACGAACTCTAGAAAACAATAATGTTAGAAGAATGCGGTGACCAGCATTATCTCCAGATCTGAATTTGATTGAACATGTGTGGAGCCGAATGAAACTTGACCTATCGAGAAGGCGAGGCACCCCAAAATAATGACAACCTTATCCAGAATGGGCGGCAATATCAATAGACTTCATCAACAACCTCATAAAATCTATGCCAAACCGATTTCATGAGGTTTTGTTGAATCGGGGAGGCCTACCAAGTACTGAAATTTAGGATATAGGACTTTCTAGTTGGATCTTCATAATGCTGAAGAATTCAATAATGTCATATTCCACCAATGGAGCCCTTTTAGAATAGTTTTAGTGGATATAAAGTGTTACAAATTTTATTTTTCATCTCGTTTTACTTCTATAATTTATTTTGTGATAGACTTCTTATGTAATATCGTAGTTGTGGTTGAAATTTGTCAGATAAGTTGTAGAACACTCAGTACATTGAACAACAATACTCTATGTCTCATACTTGGGCAATAAATATTGGAAACCATCAATATCAGGAAACAAGTTTGAATTGGAAATTTTCATCCTGTATTTCATTTAGAGGCGAATTTTCGAAAACGTCTCGAGTTAATGGTCTAATATAGATAATGGATATCGAGAAGGCCGTTTCTGAATATACTGGATCGAATGGGCCATAGTTTTAGTCACCATTTTTGATTTTTTTCACTGAAATGAGATTTTGTCCCAGTTTCTTATCTTCCTGTATAATCCAAAAAAGTGCTTTTTTCGTCTCTCATTATCCTCCATAAAACATGAGAACAGTTCTTCCCAATAGTCATCTCAAGTGGAGTTCTAGAGAAAAAAATTAAGAAATGCAAGACTTTCGAAAAAAAATCGAATTTTTGTTCCAATGGCCAATTAAGGAGAAATCACGAAAACGTCCCGAGATGAGGTCCCAGTGTATCATAATATGACTGACTTTTGATCAGAAAAAAATTTCTCGAGTTCTGGCAGCATTGGAAATGTAGACCATAGTGTAATGGTTCCACTTTACACCCTGTGTGAGTTTTGTTTTGCGGACTTTTTCAGATTGGTCTAGCTCTCTTTGACGTCGATGAAACATCACATCATCTGATATCGAAAACCGCATGAGGATCGGTCAATTTAAAAAAAAAATACAGGTCTTCGAAATAGAGTCAAATTATGAGTGGTCCATTTGGTGTGTTGAGAACTGTATGTAATGTTGTCACTACTAACGTCATTGAAGGTTGGGAAGTGTCACATTACACACCTCTACTTCTCGCCCTCACTTCCCGCCCTCACTCATGTAATAATTCAGGTATGTTCAGAACGAAACATAGATTTATTAATTTTGATGAAATATGATGGTTGTAAATGAAATAGTATATAAACCTCGGTAGGAAGTTTCATTTCTGTCTCGAAATTATAGCTTACATCGACGCTTTGCGTCTCGGTTCACTAACTAATCTCACGATGGGAATGAATCATTTCCCATCTCGGTGTGTGATATGCTATTCCATGCTACCCAGGGATGACACTTGAATCAGTTCTACTGTCTGTCATTCCTGTTTTGCAAGTTAACTTATATGTTATGAAAAGTATTCAAACAACTCATATTACCTTCAGCTCATCTTGCAAATAGATTATTATTATTATTATTTTTATTATTATATAGAAAAAACATCCAATATGCCAAAAACTGCACCCAGCTAAAAGTGGTAAATTGAGCCTGAGTGCTACTTTCGACAAGTTTTTTATCTTATATCAGGGTATTCAATTCGAAATGAAATTATGAAACACGCAAAGAATCAAGATGAATTCTAATATTAATAGATATTATGTAAATAGTAGCATTGTGAAAAATCTGCTGCTAGGCGAGTTAGCTCCAGGAGCCCTTTCATCATGTATAGTAAAAATTCTCTGAATCCTGAATCATTAATTATTTGTGAGTGGAACTATCACATGAACATTTCAGTCATTCAAAAATACCTCGAGTTTGCTTAATTAAGCACCTATTAACAAACGCGCCATGAAAGTTAGACATAACTGAATTTCTATATCGTCAAGTAGAAATATTTTATGCAATATTTACTCCTGATCATATCTGAAGACTGTCATTAGAAATAAGTATGAAATATAATTACTATGATAGTTCGAAGTCATTTGGAAATTCTAGTCTTGCCTTCGTTCGTCTGATGTTTTTATGTCGCCATATAGAGAAACGCAATTAAGACACTATAGACTGTTGAAACCACAACTCATCTATAAGTTAGTTGACAGGAGAATTGTAAAATAATCTTCTCCATGTAAATACGCATTTCTCATTAGAGGTGTATATCCTTTATAGTTGAATGGATAAAAAGTTTGGCTGGCTCATATCGTAGCCTGAAAAATCATCATAATTGCAGATAGGTACTGAGTATAAAGTAGAGAATCTACTTAAGACAATCTGATTCTCCTATATTGTTTATGAAATATCCAATGAATTTTCGATGGAAACATGCTGTCGTTTTATTAATATTCTCTATAGATATGTCATGAAACATACAAGAAATAAATGTTTAAGTTAGTGTCAGTGAGTCGACGTCTCCAAATTCATTCCAAATGATATTATGTTAAAATTTGCACGCACCCAACAAGGTGAGGCATTAGTGCGTCAGAGCTCGATTGCTCGAGTTCTATGATAGCTGGAAACTTGATTAAAGAACGAATGTCAATGAGACAACAAGGTCCGTGATTAGAAATTATTGCTGCATATACAGGGGCTTCGGAAAAACAGGGTCAGGTTCACTTTTTCTGAATTTAATGGAATGCCCTATTTGCTTCAAAAAAGATAAAATTGCAGTGTCTTACAATTATTCGCAGTTCTGTTTCATTTGAAACATAAATAATTCATTCGTTCTTTTTCTCTCAATTTTGCACAGTTCTATCATGTCTCACCGTTAATGTTTATAGATAGTATTACCGAATTGTTTTGTGCTCTTTGCATTCTTTATAATTATTTTCGCATCATCATTCTTTGGCGCCTATTCGAACAATTTAGAGAAGAGCTCAAAGGTTCCAAATGAGACATGGAATCTTAATTGATGTTTGATGGAAGGCAAAGGCACCAAGCAAAAAAATTCAATAGGGTAAAACAGGAACAACTCTCAGAAGTGTATCCCCCCTGTAGATGATCAAAATCGCCTGATAGTCTTGAATATCAGAGTTTTCTAGTGTTTTTTATCGCTTGGAGCGCAAGAAATGGAAAACCCTATAATATTCGAAGAACATTGTGCGTATCTAGGGAGCATACGAAGAGGGGGTAGGTTTTGGAATATTGTTTCGTTTGGGGATTATACGTTCTTGGAAATACTCCCTCGGGCTATGGATTCCAGAGCTTTGCATTTCTATAGACAAACGAATTTTGTTAAAGTGCTGTCGAGATCGACATCAGAAAGATGAGTTCGTCTGACTGGATTTTCTAGTGATGGTTTGATAGCAGACATCTCTGGAAAACATTTCCTATAGAAGTATCTATAGAGAAATGGAAGATTGCCGACCTTTCTTCGGTTTTCTAATGGTGTCAACATTTTATTGAATGTGGCATCGTCCACCAGGCGGATGGTTCTTCCCTGAATGGGATCTGAGGGCATCAGCGTATGTTTGGGTGTTTAAAACCATATGTGGAAACAGCAGCTGCCGCGAAGGATCTGATATGATTATATCCAGAAAGAGTTTTTATGATGAAAATACCGAGCAAAGATATAGTGGAATTGGTGGTGATGGTTGTGGTACCAAACATTCTTATATCAGGCATACTGAGTTGCGTCTTTCTAGAGAAAATGAAGGATTGAGTTTTGGTGTCATTGAATTCAACAAGATTGTTTGTTTCCCAGGATGTGATATAAGCAATAATCATCTCCATTAATAGCACTGATCTTCCTTCGCGGTGAGTACATAGTATCTGTACGTAGTACGGAAAGTACTATCATGTGCTTGTAAATAGGGCAGGCTGTTACACCCAACAGATCATTGACATTGAGGCCGAAAGTGAACCTTGTGGAACGCCGAATATGATGGCAGTGTTATCAGACGATAGTCCGTCCACCACCACCACCTGGTGCGATCTGCCTGAAAAAAAACTCTCAGAAATGGCATAGCTGAGGTGATTAGCCGTATGATAGATGTTCGTGGAGGAGTTCTTCATGCCCATGAGGACCCTTAGCCTTATTTATTTTGGGATCAAGCAAAATGCGTCTGATAGCAGGGCGTTGACGGAAGACGATTTCGGAGATTTGACTTTCTACGGGTGGAATATCTGATGGTACTTTTCCATGAGAGTCTTAAGTAGAGTTTACTGTTTATCTGCAAAGATATTTGTTTCCTCCTGCGCTGCTGTCGCTGATGTGTCGTAGACTTTGAAGAGAACTAAGTGAAAATAAACTATTAGTAAAATTCCTTCCGAGTGCTTCAGCAAGGAACCAAAACGAACGGGAGCCATCGAGACAATCTATGAGTTTCAATTTCATTTTGGCATTTTATGTTCCTCTTGATGCATCTATTGTTTGACTGCAGTTATTCCTGGCTCCAACGTAATCTGCTCTTGACGTGGAGTTGGGGTTTTTGTGCGAGCGATGGAAGGCGGTTTGTTTCTAGGCAAGAGCTCTCGAACAGTTTTTGTTGAACCAAGGTTGCGAAGGTCAAGATCATTTCGAAGAATGAGGTTTGTATGTGCTTTTGTTGAAACAGGGTTACGTAAGTCGGGATTATTTATAAAAATGAGGTATGTATGCGTCCCTTCCAAAGAAGATGATCTCGGATATTTCCGCAGCACATTGTGATGGATCCTCAGAGTCAAAGCATTCAGTGCCAAGGAAAATTAGAAAAAAATATGCGGAGACCATCTCAGTCTCTCAAATTCTAATGCCATATAAGACGTGAGGGTGCCAGAGCAGATCATGAAATGGGCAGGTTGTGGAGATGAGTGTGGAGTCAGAATTCCAAGTAAAACTCGTACTCCTATGGTGGTAGCGTGCTGAATCATTGGTGAGGAATTAGTCAAGTGTGTTGGTTGAATGTGTATTGACATCAGAAATTCGTGTGGGTTCCTTAATGAGCTGATCTCATATTCGTGAGTGATAGCGAAAGCTTCGGCTTGTCGCATTGCTTCATCCGTTTTGGAGTGTAGAAACCAAGAAATTTTCGTTGAATAGTTCAGTTCTCGATAGGATGAATCATTTGGTGTTAAGTATTAGGTGTCCAAATCAGAGTCTATATGATGTCAGGCTTCTCAAATTGAAGAAGTCGATGGTCATCGTTGATGTTTTCACTCACACCGCGGACGTTACATAGATCTATTCCGAGTACTTTTCCAGCCGATGGTGAATATTCTCTAGCACCTCTCGCTCGGGCATCCGTATGGAGAGGTATTTTACCTCCGGATGATTTTACTTGGGAAGAACTCATCATCGGTTCTTCTGTATCAAATGAAGAAAAATTGAATGGGATTATATCGGTTTCACAGTGCCTAGGATTGGTATCGCACCGGGCGATAGTGTTAGCTATGTTCAACCTATTGGCGTCCTTTTAGTCGCCTCCGACGGCAGGCAGGCAGGACATAGAAGTCTAGAAGGTATACCAAATTCCACTTAATCATTTCGAGAATTGTACTGCCCTGCTGAACGAAAGTGCCGTGTGTACAAAACAACATTTCGAGATATGCGACTATTTGAATTTTACTTAGGCCAAGATACTTAATGGTTAATTGCGCAGTGATATACATGTTTCTTGAGAAACAATTACATTTTGTATTGTCTGCAATAGCCTATGTAGGAGACAACTAGAGAAACAAAGAAACAATCTCAAACTTTGACTTCCTGTGTATCGGAAACGAATCTTCCATGCATAAATGTTCACATAAACTTTTCTTCTTGGAAATATGTGTTCTTCAGGCTGTTCAGGTGTTGCTGGAGTAAACTGACTCACCAGTCACCATGTTTGATTATCATGATAAGAATGATAATCACCAACAAAAAAGTCTAGTCAAATATATGTCTCCATCAAAAACAATGAAAATAAGAAATTGTAAAGATCCTAGCCCCTAGACTACTCTTTTCGATACCATACAGCATACCTCACGCGGTTGCTCAAAATCATTACATTACTTTTTATTCTATTATTCATCAATATTATTTTTGCAGAAATCGTCGAGCAATTCATTTCATTTGTTTTCAGATTCCCATTTTTATTTTGATGTGGAAATTTTCTCTCGAAGGAATGTCGCAGAAGCATCTTGTCTGAGATATTATCCACCAACAGATTTTCTTACATCTCTCAAGACATAATTATTCCGATGCGTTGTGAAATTCGGGATTATGGGATTGTGTCCCATTGAAGAGCAGTTATGATAATAATAATGATAATACTTCTTTTGTTCACAGTAGAATCAATATACAGGGTGATTCACATAAGAACCGACATAGAGCAGGGGCATGTAGGGGGTCCTAAAATATGGCAATTTAACGCAACTTACCTCTATACCAAGTGGCTTCCCTAAGGAGATATAGGCTTTGAAAGTGAAGTTATAAATTTTGAAAAAAATCAATATCTCCGTTATTCTTGAACTTGAAGAAACCAAATTTAGTACACTTTGTGTGTGTGTGTATTCAGGGCGTTACTTGACAGTTACTAGAGTTCAATTGGAATTTGTAAAGGGGGAATACCGGGTGGCCCACCATTATTATTCAACTTAATTTTGTTAACCCTCGATGGATTTCAAAAATTTTCGCTTTGTTTTGTGGGCAATTCAATTCTAAAACTTTTCTTACTCAAGTAATTTTTCGAATAACCCCATCATTTTCATCAAAAACTCGAATAACTGAAAACGCGCGCTCTAGGTGTGTTATTTAAAATCATCGAAAATTCAAAAGTTGGCTATGAAAATAAACGCCAAACTTGACAATGAGGCAAGTGAGTTGTTCAATTGAGTAATTATTGTTTGAGTGTTTCTAAAATGAACGGGAAGTTTTTTTTTTAACGAGCAAGTTAACATGCTGTTAGTGCTATGCCTATAACTCCTTAAGGAAGCAACTTGGTATAGAGGCGAGTTGCCTTAAATTGCCATATTCTGGGACCCCCTACATGCCCCTGCCCTATGTCGGTTGTTATGTGAATCACCCTGTATTATATGAATGCATACATATTTAGTTCAAGTTGGTGATTTCGGGAACGAAAGGCATTCTGGTTCAGAATGTGAAAAGCAGCCTTACATTTCTGTATTTTAAATGACAAGTTAATAAAGAAAGAAATAGAGAAACGGGTGAAGGGAAAATGAAGAGGATGAAAAGTAGAGATTGTAGAAATGAGAAGCAGAGTTTGTTAAAATTTGTCAAAGTTTGAGCATATAATGGAGCTTGTCGATTTTTCTCGAAATGTTCATGATTGTTCAGCTAGCATATACAGGGTGTCCATAATCAGCCTACCAAACTTCATCAGCGACTTCTACGACCGAAAATAGAGTAAAAAAGTTTCAATGAAGCTTGGTCCCAAAATGGCTCCTAAGGAAGCTACGGCCACGTCAAAGGGGGCTTCCAAAGATGGTAATTCCTGAATATTTACGAAAAGCTGTGAGATAAAATGATGACATTTTGTATAAGAACTTAACTTTTGATGGTCAATGCAGTTCAGACTATGTATATAGCAGAATGTTGATGGTCATTTTGAACAGCTCTTGTAGTTTTTCTGTAACAATTCGCTGAGTTGTTTCATTAACTCCTGATGATTAGATCGTGTCTACTAATGAAGTTGATGAACTTCACTATCCATTCATTTCTGACAAGCATTCAATTCTTTGAATCTGTAAGGCCATTGGTCACACATGTGAAATTGGATGTGCGCTAGAGGAAAATGAGTTATTCAATTCAGTTCTTCCAGCTCTTTTTAAGTATCGAAATAGATCTACAAAATGTTACTATATAGGGAAATGTTTTTTTTTATTATAAGAAATATTATTCAGTTTTTCGTGAAGGCGGACCTGGAGCATGCCTGACGAGAACAAATGGATTATACAAAGCTATTCGAAAGATATGACCTTATGAAGATTGTGTACGGACGGTAAACACATCAATGGGTGGTGTTCTGGAATCACCAAATTGTCATCTATCCACATCAGGCATCGTTTATACATTCAATTCTGAAACACACTGTTTATTCAAGGAAGCCTTGTGATCCTATAGGCACATAAACCACATGAGTTGAATTAGGGAAGTTCCTAGTTAGACCTGTATTTGTAGCTATTGAGTCAAATTGGCATCTGCAACTGTCACCATCCATACTGATATTTTTTATACTTCCGATTTATATATTATCACCTATTTTATGAGTAGGAAAGCAACTTGTGTGTAATAAGCAAAGGAAGGTTATGATGAAACACATAAACCTAACAGGGTTGATGTGTAACAAACAAGCATTTTGAGTCACTGGCAATAGGATGATGGGTATATAAACTGTTGCAATATTCTCACTAATGATGACGTCCCATTTCATGGCTTATAGTGAAAATATAAGTGATAGTCATTCATTGGGCGAAAATGTTACTCAAGTTGATGAATTGTTACAGAGAGTTTATATCGAATTCACTACTCCCTGCAATAAGCCGTAAAACTGTTTAATATATTTTGATAGAATGAAGAGATTTTGTATTTCGTGTAAAAATTTTTATTATAAATCGCAAAGCGCTTTCGGCTAAAAAGCCATCATCAGTGCTATACCTGCAAGTAAGTAACATTTATGAAATTTCAAAAAACAAATCGAAAAAGGTAGATTACTTACTCGTCAAGTATTTACAAAAAGGTCAAAAAATTAGTGATCACCGACATCATTATGGTACAAACGGGATTAGGAACAGACATACATTTAACAAATATGTTCCCTAATGGGTTATTGTAAAATTTTTCAAAAATACATGTTGAGATTGTTTTGTTCAAGTCCAGAAATCTTTTCACTTCTGTTCCTAAATCAGAGACTGTACCTTTAGTAGGTAATATCCTTAAGGAAAATCATGTTCCTGAAGATACGGTAACACAAATTATAACTTTACTAAATTTTTGCCTTTCTCAAGATTTTTTTGTTTTCAATGAAAAATTTTATAGACAACCTGAGGGTTTAGCAATGGGTAGTTGTTTATCTCCTTTCTTGGCAGATATATTCATGAATGACCTAGAGGTGAATCACATAATCATTGACAATAATCCTGAGATTTTAAATTGGTATAGATATGTTGATGATTGCTTGGTTTTCATCAATGGAAATTCCGACACTGCCAACAACCTTTTACAAAAAAAAAAAAGAAATTAGTAGGTAACAAATCGATTGATTATTGTTGGGGGCTGTTTTGGGAAGGCTTGGGTAATATCTGATGATATTTCATTACATCAAATGAATTACGTTAATATTGAACTAACGAGGCCTGAATAAATCGATTATTTATGGCATTTTAGTAAGTTTTCTTTTTACGGCAGTTCAAGTACAGTGATTGATATTTATATACAGGGTGGCCCACAAGGTCTTGGCCATCAGTCGATATCTCGAAATCTATTTGAACTACAATTTTGAATTTTTGTGGTTTTGAACAATGGAATGCGGTGACCATTTTTGGTATAAGAGGGTTTTATTGCAACATCGCATTTCCAATCACGTGATATCAACTTCAAAATTTTAAATGGAACACCCTGTATATTATTGCATTCAGGGTTTTCATATGAAACGGTGACAATATGAGCTGTCAAATAAATGGAAAATGGAAAATTTATTAAAGAACAACAGTATAATTAGGAAACGAAACAAAATAAGTAGAAAAAGCATTACAGTTGATGCTCAAATTGATGTCTTGTTGAAAGATTTTTAGTGCATGCTGCTCTAATCATTTCAGGTGTAACAGTTTGGCACGCTGCTCTGATTTTGTTTTGCAAATCATCTAAATTTGTAGGCTGTGTAGAATAAAGCCAACCTTTCAAATATCCCCAGAGGCAAAAGTCGAAAGATGTCATGTCTGGGGAACGAGCTGGCCAATTTATTGTACCATTTCGCCCAATTCATTTTTCACGGAAAGTATTATCAAGATATGTCGTAACTTGCCGGGCATAGTGAGGAGGTGCACCATCCTGCTGCCACCACATCGTCTCTCATTCGTTCAAGGGAATATCTCCAAGTAAAGCGGAAAGCATATTCTGGAGAATATCTAAATACCTTTCGCCGGTCAAAGTTCCTTGATACAAATACGGCCCAATCAAGCGACCGTTGAATAAACCGCACCAGACATTTACACCCCATATTGTCTGGAAATTAGTTTCTCGCATCCATTTCGGATTTTCAGCCGACCAGTAGTGACAATGGGCTTATATCACAAAAAAAAATGTCATCATAATTCGGTAGAACTCACCCAAACTAGCTCACCACCGCAAACCGTTTCTTGCTGTGAGCTCCCTACGTTTTATGAAAAATTATTGAAATCCACGATTTTTCGGACCTCTGAAAACGAGGCGATGATGTCACGTCAAAACTCTAATACTGAAACAAGACTATTCCACACAGAGATGAATGATACATGATTTCTGACAGAGTGAATTAGCGCGAGATCACAGTTGAAAGAATTAATATATCAGTTGCCTCAGTCTCCGTGGGGCGTTTGGTATTGTCCTTTAACTATGGCGAGATGAGGTTTCTACGTCATAAGAGGGTCCGTTTTAAGAAGGTACTAATATTTATGTCCAAAAATAAAACATTCCAGTTAATTTTTTGATCGAATTATGTCGTCAATCATTATTTATGTATAAAAGGATCATTATAAACATGGTTTGAGTTGAAAGTTCTACTGAGGTGTACACACCCATTGTGTCGATTCACAGTACTGTTGTTGTGAAATCGACTTTCATCAGTCCACAATATTTTATTTAAAAATAATGGGTCATATGCGAGTTTAACTGTCATTTCAGCTATAAAAATTAGTCTTCTTTCAGGGTTCAAACCTTGTGTTAAATGTATTTTGTAAGGATGATGATTATGATTCTTTAATACTCTCTGGATTGTAGTTCTACTTACTCCACATTCTCGCTCAAGACATCTAGTTGAGATATGTGGGTGTACTTGAACATAAGCAAGAATATTAATTACGTTATCCTCTGTTTGAATAGGCTTTCTGCGTGGAATTTGCTGTTTTCCACTAGGAAAAGAACCATTTCTTAATTTCTATTCCACATAAGCGAAAGTATTTTTACTTGGAGTTGTTCGGTCGGGAAAACGTACAAGTCTCGAGCACGCCTACTATTTTTTCGACACTCGCCGTATATGAGCAGCATATTGACATAATCGTCGTATAAGTAAAATGTGAAGGCATACTAGTCTTGATACTACTTGTACACAAAGCCAATCTACTGATACTGATTGACAGCCCTTGACAAGTGCGATGTATTTCTGTTGCTAGGATACTTTTTCTCTTCCTAAGCTATCACGTTTTTTGAATAAAAATACAGAAATGTTCATAAGAACCTCTTCATCTTAACTGTAGTGCCAAAAAACCGCTGACAATTATGGTATCGTAGAATTTGTATTAGAAAGGACTTCACGAAAATGCAATAATATACAAGGTGTTTCATTTGAAATTTTGAAGTTGATGTCACGTGATCGGAAATGCGATGTTGCAATAAAACCCTCTTATATCAAAAATGAACATCACATTCCACTGTTTGAAACCACCAAATTTCAAAATTATAGTTCAAATAGTTTCCGAGATATCGACTGGCCAAAACTCGTGGGCCACCCTGTATACAGTGAGGACGTAAAAAGTCCTCCCCTTCCCCTTATCTTTTGAACGGAAGAAGCTATCGAGGTCGGATAAAAATTCAGGTAAAAAGGTTCTACTTTTACTACTTTTTGGCATAAAAATGATTGTGGTCACGTAGCCTAGTGTCAAGAGGGTACCATCAACTTTTTCTTTTCAAATGTAAAAGGGGGTCACGTGGCACCTGGTTTTGAAGGCCTTCCGATTCTCTATCCACCACCGCTGTGTTTGTGAAAATCGACCAACCCGTTTCAAACTGACAAGTGTTTGAAATTTGCTTCAAAAATTTTACAAATAAATTAAAAACCTCAATAACTTTTAATTGCAACAAAATTTTAATCAACAATCTCAACTATTTCAACAAGTGCTCGAAATGTTCACCGTTCACTTCTTGACAGAAAAAAAGTCGGTTTTGGAATTCATTCCGAACTTTATTAAATGTTTCCGGGGTAATACTGTAACACACATCTGTTATTTGATCCATAAGTTCCTGGAGTGACTGTGGCTGCGTAACGTATACCTTAGATTTTATGTACCCCCACAGAAAAAGGTCCATAGGTGTCATATCAGGTGACCTAGCTGGCCATTCAATGAGGCCACGTCGGCCTATCCACCGTCCTGGAAAATGCTCGTTAAGCCATTCTCGGACAGGTCTGTAGTAGTGAGGGGGTGCACCATCTTGTTGAAAGGTGATATCCATGGTAAACTCATTTGGGTTTGCTTGAACCACTTCTTGAATACTGTGATGGATCTGATTTTGAAGCATATTTAAATACAGATGCCCAGTTGAATTTTCTGCCATAAATATTGGACCTATGATATGGTCACCCAAAATACCAGCCCATACGTTGATCTTCCCTGGAGTTTGAGTATGAACCTCTCGAAAAACGTGCGGATTTTCGTCTGACCAATAACGCACATTCTGTCTATTTACCGTTCTATTTGAAAAAAACGTACTTTCATCACTAAAACAAATAGAGTTAATGTAACCAGGATTGCGGTCAGACATGACCTCACAAAACTGCAGTCTTCTATCCGGGTCGTCTTCTGTTAATTGATGCAGAATTGTCATTTATATGGGTGAAATTTGTGTTTTTTGGGATATTTTTTCACAGTGGTCGTAGATACGCCACAATCCATGGCTACCGTTTTCGTTGTTTGTTGCGGATTATTAACAACAGCTGCCAGAACGTCGATTTGATGTTCTTCTGAAATAGATTTTCTTCCAGATCCTTTTTCCCTCGTTACGCAACCAGTCCTTTAAAATTTACTGACCAATTCTCTTGAGTATCTACGAGATATTGGATTATTTGGGAAGTGCTCATTGAATATTCTTTCTGCTTCATGGTAATTTCGCCCAAGTTCAGCGTAAATTAAAATAGCTTCGATTTTTTCTTCTAAAGGACGAGGACGAGGCATTTGAAAATCATAAAAACAAGCTTGAACCTATGAGAACTGTCAAAAGTATCGATATGATTAACGTCAATATTAGACTGGCATTGAAATGAAATGATATTCGGAGTCTCCAGCAAAATAAATAAGGTAAAAAAAAACTGGAACAAAAACCACATTTTGAAATTCCAATAATATGCGCACCTGTCTTACCACGAAAAATTGACTCTTCGTCCATAATCAGTGACGGAGTTGAAATTCTGCTGCAATTAATAGTTGAAATAATTTCTTTGTGAAATTTTTGAAGCAAATTTCAATAGCTTGTCAGTTTGAAACGGCTTGGTCGATTTTCACAAACACAGCGGTGTTGGATAGAGAATCGGAAGGCCTTCAAAACCAGGTGCCACGTGACCCCCTTTTACATTTGAAAAAAAAAAGTTGATGGTACCCTCTTGACACTAGGCCACGTGACCACAATCATTTTTATGCCAAAAAGTAGTAAAAGTAGTACCTTTTTACCTGAATTTTACCCGACCTCGATAGCTCCTTCCGTTCAAAAGATAAGGGGGGGGGGAGGACTTTTTACGTCCTCACACGCACGATATCTGCAACACTGAAAGGGTAGAATATACTGATTTATAGATTTTCTCAAAATTACGATAGACGATAACTTGAAAATGTGCAAAAAATTGTATCACCAAAATGAACATTCCTTGCAAAACTTGTGTCTTGATTAAATGAATTTGTGGTTCTCCGCAGTGCTCATAATATATGTATATTTTGTTTTGTATATATGTAACATTTTCGGCGGCTCCAAAGTACTCCGGCCCATTGGGCGATCGCCCGACCGCCTGCCTCCTAGTCCGCCTCTGCTATTTTATGTTGGAACGTGGAAATTACATGATAATGATCTCGAAAAGTCGAGAGAAGATGGCAAATTTTAGTTAATTTCGACGGTCACAATGAATCGTGTAACGACTCGCAACATATTTTGCTCCTGCGATGCCAAAGTAATAATTGCCGTGAAATATCCTTTAACGGACTCTGTTGCGAACAAATTTCAGTTTTCATTGTTCATCATTTAGATGGCACTTTCTCATTTCTGTATTGGAGACAAGGTTTTGTTTTTATCAGTTTTTGTAAATTCCTTGAATTCGATCATTTCAAAAGGAACTAGTATATTTGATGTTGTTTTCGTTCACGTAGCCTAAGAACTTACTTTTCAGGTTTGCCTTGAGCAAACACGTATTTTCTTTGAAACTGGTTTAAATATATAAATAAACAATTGCTGGAAACTTACACCATGTACCTACGATGATATAAATCCACTGATGGAGGGAGAGAGGTCTTTCACATTCGCTGACATATCGATACCCTAATGCTGATAAGTCGTAACCCACAAAAAATTGAAAAATAGTATTTTTTCACCAAAGGAAAGTACACATGCACAAAATGATAAATCGGTGATTCCCGCGATTTCCAACATGTCTGAACCCACGTACGGCATTTATATCACGTCTAACTAGTCGTATCCCACAGTGCAGTTCAAACAAGCAAAGCGTGTTGATAGCAGCTGACTAGTTTGACATGGTGCTCTGCATTATTTATTTTTTTTACCTCGGCGTCAAAGAAGCATCTTGTATTCGTATTTTAATATAAAATACCAAAAACCTTTTTTTTTATACAATAATATGCCTGTTGGAACCAAGTTGTGGTTTACGATGTATTCGAACAAACTGTGTTTACTTATTTATTTTGTGGGTTACGTCCGTTTTCTAGTTCTCATAATATTATTCGTTTTTCGTGCCTCCTGTAAAATTTCATTGAGTTGGGTTACGACATGTCAGCATTAGGGTATCGATATTCATAATCTTTGTATTATTGAAATTCCTCAAATACTTTTTCATAGAGTGTTCTCGAGTGTAAAACAATTGATAAAATGTATCATGACAAATCATAACGAAATGATAGAAACATATAGAGTTTTGGGAGATATTGACTTTGACTTCGTGAAGACTTGGCTGTGATTTTGGCAATGTTGCCGTACGAGTAATAATAATTGTGAAAGATATTATCGTTAGTCGAAGAGAGCGTTTGCTGAACATCTTTGTTTGCTCCAAAATATTGTTCTATTCTTGGATATTGTTGCAATTTCGGGATTCGGAAATTTTTGCGAGCATTTTTTGATGTATGTCGCTAAATAAATTGGAACAAGCTAACATAATTAATACATTTCCCTATCTATAACAATATCATTTGATTCATAATATTGTTGATAATTCTCGGCAGAATCGAGTTAGAGGAATAAATTATAGAATATAGGATTTGGTGTCCATGTGAATTAGACGAATAGGTTACCTAATTATTCAAGGAATAATTAATGAAGCGTATATAATGCAGAAATAAAAAGTACACATGCACGAATATTACTTATTATGAGGAAATTGGGATAAACATTCTCAAATATATAATATCGATCTTTTCGAATGAATTTTAGGATTTCATCAAGTTGCTCCATTCTTGTTGCTATCCGTTAACGATTCGTTCATCGTTCCTATTTGCGAAAATTCATGTTAACCTCTTTTTCTAATACGCTGTCAGAAAACGCGTCAGTTTCAAGATGCTATATGAAATTGTCGTTGTTGTGATCACCATGTGATTTTCAATAATTCAAATCATTCCATCCATTTCAAAATACACGTTTCTGATTGGTTCGAATATCGATATTGATAATCGAAAACATTATGTTATTGTCTCTTACTCTGTTTCTGTTTCTCGTTTCCTCATTGATATATAGTTGACCAAAAATGGAACAAAATGAATTACCAGCAGAAGGCTGTCATGACTGTGTCATATGTGTCATATGTGTCTTGATATTCCCATATTCAGGGATACAGATTCAGATCAAGGGCGTGAGGAACAGGAGGGACGATAGAAGCATTTCTTCACCATCTTTTTTGTTCATGTCATTTTTGAATCTCAACATTCCTACTGAGAAAGTATACTCTCGTTTAGTTTAGATACCATTCACCGTTTCAAAGATGAATCGATTCTGGAATTCAGCTGCGTATATCCTAAGTCCGGACTGCATAATAATATATAATTCTTGACCTGATACAAGCCTACATTCTGTATCGTTGCGATAGCAACTGAAAATATTTCTGTAAATGTTTCTCCTCCTTGAGGTAAAAAGCATGAAATAACAATGGGTTATTTTACGCTTATAGGTGGAATATCATCCACATTCAACTTCATATATATCTGTTTATTGAAAATGCTTAAATAAGCAGTCTTCAACTCGCGCACAAGATGAAAACTCCTTCATTTGATGATACAAGTAATTGAATTCTCGGGTTTGTATCCATTTGATGTGCGTTTCAGGAATGCAGACAACTTTGCATATTTGCTCACATTGATATTGTGTTTTATGTTCATTTTCATCCTCAGTATAGATTGAATCCTCCACAAATATAAGGGCAAAGAGTTCTTGGAAATATGCAATCTAAAAATATCGACAATTGTTCCTCCTTTGGCAGTCCCCGCGAGATTAACCCATCGAGTTGAGGCTTCGCACCCCCTTGTGGTCACTTTGGAGACCTGCAGAACATCTCTTTCCAACGAGCAGCGAGGCTCTAGAACACATTGCCAAGGAAGGTGTTCCCCGAGGCATATAACCTTCAGAAATTCAAGAAGAACACCAATTCCAACCTCATTTTCTTGGTTCCCACGGTGTCCCCTGAACATTACGGGATATCCCTTTTCGTGGGGACCAGAAAATAATTCATAATTTTGCATCGTACATACCTATATCCGTACGCTAATATCACTTTAGTTCTGTGAGTATAAAAAAAAATAAGTCGTTAGTAGTTTGATATCTATCAGTAATACCTATTTAACAAATCATTAAGCTGCAGTTGGTTGTAATATAATTTCTTACATAAAACTCGAAACTTGTGAAATGAATTTGACATTTTCAGTTGCAATAGAAACGATACAGAATATAGACATTAATCAGGTCGGAAATATTAGTAGTGAAATATTCATGGTGAGTTCAACAGAAAACAACTACTTTCTTGGCTATATGCCACGAAAAACATTGAACTGAATCGATTGAACACACACATTGAGAATTTGAAGATAAAATCTCATAGAGTTGAGGATATGCATTCTCTTTGAGAATAAGATATACAGTGGACATTGAAATGTGATTCGAGACACCCTGTATGTTATATTTGGTGTTTTCAACGTTCGAGAAATTAATATATTGAAGTGCATTATGGCACGTATAAAGTACATCTTCTGCAATTTTTCTCTAAATATGTTCACTTCATTAATGATAACTGATCGTCTGGAAAGTTTGTGTTATATAGCCATTGTTACTTCTGGCACTCCTGACTTCACCTAAAGCAAACGCTTGGGTGTTCAACTGATCATGGATCCACAAAAATATCAGGCAAACTTGAAATTCGATATCATCCAAAATATATTTTTCCTTCACAATTCTTCGATTGCTAAAAGTAATCAAGTTCAATGCACTCCTGAATTAAAATTTTCATTATGCGTTCAAATTTTCGAATCAGTCTTATTGTGCTGAACGAATAATTCTCATTATTTTATTTCAAACCGTTATTTGGAAAATGTATAAATGAAAAACATCTTCAGGAGTAGCTCCCTTGGGATACATATCAATACGCAAGTTGATTGTAGATTATCTTGTTATTTTCAGTAATGGAATCCACTCCCAAGGTACCACCTTATATAAAGGGTGTTTCATAATTGAATGATGATCCTAAAGGGCGATAATCCTTGGATGATTTTAAGAGAAATTCTTCATGTAAGCATAGGTCTGTAACAGCTTCGTTTTTGAGATACAGGATGTTGAAATATAACAAAAAAATCAGTTATTCCCCAATATCTCTGAAACCGCCCTGGCTTTTTTCTTCATTACAAAAACTTGAAAATATTTACCATAAAATTATAAAAATATTGCTTAGATCTCTTGGTTACCACAATTGTGAAATTATGACAAAGAGTAAAAATCGAATAGGGACAAGCAAATGAATGCATTTTATTTTCTAACTCAAAAACCGTTCGCCGGACGAAAAAAAAAGGGACCATTTTTATGAGAAGATAGAGGATAATTACAAAAATAATATTTATTTGGAAAAGAGACAGTGGCGTATCATTATTCTGATGAAAAATATGACAGGGTATGTTAACAGGGACGCCACTGATGGGAATTAAGAAATCCTTTATTATGGAAAAAATGTATTTCTATTCATACTTGGCATGTACCAAAATTGAAGAGGAAAGCCAGAGCGATTTATTGGGGAATAACTGATATTTTTGTTAAATTGCAACATCCTGTAGGTATCTCAGAAACGAAGCTGTTACGGACCTATGTTCACATGAGGAATTTTTCTTGAAATCATCCAAGGATTATCGCCCTCTAGGATCAGCATTCAATTATGAAACACCCTGTATACAGGGTGATCCACGGTGGATGGCCCATTAGAAGTATCTAGAGAACGAAAAGACAGAACATTCTGGAAATTGGGATGCTTTGATAATTGAACATTCTCTATCTGTCTTGAATATTTTCATCGATATAGTGTTAAATTGCCACTTCTATCACAAACAACTAGCAACTTCGTAATTTCAAATAGAACATCCTGTATTTCAATGCATTTCTAGATTGTTCCTCAAGAGCTGATTCCATCAATCCATCACACTTGGGGTCTAGCAGGAATAATTACAGAGATATATAGGGTGTTCAAAATCGAGATTCTTCAATTTTAGGATTTTTTTGTGTCGAAACTATTCATTATCGATCAAAACGTCTCACATGTCCCTACCTCTACTTCAGATTCACTATCTACTGGAATTCAATTGGGAAAATACAGGGTGCTTCTAGATTTACAATTCTGATCACCCTGTGTCTATTCCTGCCAGACCCCAAGTGTGATACATTGATGAGATCACCTCTCCAGGAAGAATCTAGAAATTCAATAAAATACAGTGCTCTATTCAAAATAACGCAGTTGCTAGTTGCTTCTAATAGAAGTGACAACACTGTATCGATGAAAATATTTTAGACGGATAGAGAATGTTCAATTATAAATGCATCCTAAATTTAAGAATGTTCTGTCTTTTCGTTCTCCAGATACTTTTAATAGGTCATCCACCGTGGATCACCCTGTATAGTATGAGTTTGAATATTTTTATTTCGATTCACCTTACACAATCCAACAAGTTTGTTATTGTGATAACAATCCTTATCTCCTACATTGGCATCGTGAAACATTGTTAATTTGACTTTACCCCCCAACAGTCTACTTCCTGCTTGGTAGGTGTACCTAAATCCCTATTAGACTATTTATGACAATAGAATTTCTTGAAGACATCCGGAGATTAACCTGATGAACTGTTGGGTTGAAATTATATAAATGGAAACGTAGGTATGCCACCATACCTGAGAGCTGATGAGTTATAGTTAACACGTTCATACGCAACCAGCCCTGGTTATGAAGTCATATGAATAGTATTCGTTTACTGTTGATGAATTAAGTTAACAAAACAGTGGTAAGCAATTTATCTGAACTGAAGACATTGAATATAATCGATTCATATGAGCAAACAAAATATTTGTCATTATCGGAGGGGTTCTTGTCATGTTGTAGCTACGAATGAATATCTGGTTACTAATAACAAATATTTCGTACTCAATGATAAATAGTGGTTTGTGTGGAAAAAGAAATATATATTTCCAGTTTGAAAATGGACATAATCATGATATAGTCTCATTTTATTCATGCATGAGGTAATTCATGGGGGTGTGAACAATTTTTTTCCAAACGGATTGTGTAACTATTTTATAGCTTCTGTTCGAATAACACTGACATGTAAGATTTCTCAGGAGTATGAGATTGAAATTGAACAGTGAGTATGAGTTCTTGATACAAACTAATTTTACATTTCCATTTTGACGAGGAGCTTTACTCAATAGGATTCCTTACCGTGTTTGTTCATAGGAATTTTGATAATTTGTTTGAGACGCTCTATCCACCCTTGGAGTGTGTTTCACATATAACGTAACACCCTGTATATATACAGTGAGGATCGAAAGTCAGTCGTTAATAGTATAGTAACCTACTCTTTGTCCTGAGTTGAAAGTTGTTTCAATCTCAGGAGTTCTTCTGGTTGGTGTTTCAGGTGTCCTCCATAAGTCGAGTACTTGAGACGTTACCAGGTTTGTATACCGTTTATGAGGTTAAGGTAGCGGACAATTTGGGTTTAACACCCTATAAAAGAGATTACTATTATATCCTATAAATTGGCCACGTGAAAAAACAGATCAACATAAGCTCTCCAGAATAGCATCAGGGTGCAAAAGCGAGAATTTACCATTGTCGCATGTTACTTCTTCATTCATTTATTGAAGAAATACAAACAGGACGTGGAGGTCCTTATTACATGATTTCTTTCTCCTAATCCTACCTAGAAAATAAATGTAAATTATCTAAATTGTATAAACTATTATACTAATATACCTTCATATGCCTGGTAGAGTCCGATATCAAATAAAATTTCTATTTGTAGAATTAGTATGGTATATAGAGGCACAGAGGAGAGAGAAAAATTCGATTGTAGAATATGGAAGACAAGAAGGCTAGCCTGGAGGGTACCATGGTTATTCATAATACCTTGAAAAATTTTTTTTATGAATGTGATTTCATCATCAGAGCTTCGATGGTTAAAAATAAAATCAGCTAGTCTGATGGATTATCTCATTACGATAAGGAATTCAGATAAGATCAAGCAATGAAAAAAAGTGATTTTTTTCAGAATATTAGTGTTATTTTATTACCGAAACAGTACCGCGGTGGCGCCATCTTCCAACGAATGAACGGACTAAGGAACGGTCGTACCTTGAGGAAGTATTCTTCTTCGAGAAGCAGGGAACATGCTCGGATCGTGGCACAGAGACCTGTTTTGTCACAGACCTGGAATGACGTGCATTTTATTTTCAAAATTCTCAAATAGATTCTTTGCTCACAATGTCAATTACTGCCTACGCTCTGTTGTCGCTATGTCATTTGTCTATCATATTCCTATCAATTCATTCATGGTCTAATATGAAGGGGACACCTAATGTGTCAAAATATAAAGTATCGAATTCAAATCCATAGAAAAATATTTCATCGAATTGGTAAATCGTCAAAATAGTATAGAATCGACACTGTATTCTGTAGAACCGTAAAATATCAAATTGTAAAACATCGGGCCGTACTTCATCGAAATATAAAATTTCAACACGTAAATCATCAAACAGTTTTATGTCGAAATGGTATTAAAACGAGTCATTATTCTATCATATCTGTATCTTATCAGAACTATATTCTATCGAGGCAGTAGTTTATCAAATCCGTATTCTGTCACAACCTCAGTCTATCGTACTAGTTCTTCATCAAATTGGTAATCTATCAGAACTGTATTCCATCAGAAACGATAATTCGTCATAACCGTATTCCATAGAAACCGTAATTCGTCAAAACCGTATTTCATCGAACCAATAAACCATCATAATCGTATTTGGTCATAACAACTTTTCATAGAAACCGTATTTTATAGAATTGGTATTTCATCAAATCAGTATTTCATAGAATCAGTAATTCATCAAACCCGTACTCCATAGAAACGGTAATTCATCATATCCGTATTTCATAGAACCTGTAATTTGTCAGACCCGTATTTCATAGAAATGATAATTCATCATATCCGTATTTTATAGAAACAGTAATGTGTCAAACCCGTATTTTATAGAACAAGTATCTCATCGGATTCGTATTCCATAGGAATGATAATTTATCAGACCCGTATTTCATCAACGTTAATCTATCATAATGAACATTCATAGAATTGGTAATTTAGCAGCACCGTATCTCATAGAAACCGTAATTCGTCGACACCGTATTCTATCGGACGGTAAATCATCGGATTGTATCCCGTCAGGATGAGATTCAGATGATACAGAAAACTGCACTGCAGCGACACGCCATAGTTCAGGCAGAGACTCAGAGATGTCGCTGCCCGACAGTAAAGTGCAATGATTTCACAGAAACAGCAAGTTTGTCTATGAACAATCGAAACTAAAGTTGTACACGGCAACCTCAGAATGTTCGAGAATGAAATAATTGTAAAGTACTGCAACATCGTTTTAGATGTATGACAAACTGACATTCATCATACAGGGCGTGGAAAGAAATTCTGAATTGATAAAAAAACCCAATCACGAATCTGCGATTGAAGGTCTATAAAAATAACAAGTTTCCATCGTTCAAGTTTGAACCCCTTGATTGGGTATGAAAGTATTGAAAAGGAATATTCTCAGATATATTATAAACATGAAAAAATTGATTCATTTGAATAAATACATTGAGAATTCGCATTCTCTATGTGATGAAATTATTAATTCTTTCTCGGTGTATTCAACAGAAAACAACTACTTCCCTGGCTATATGCCACGACGAACATTGAATTATATCAATTGAACATACACGATAGGAATTTGAGAATAAAATGAATATCTTCTGAAATTGAGAATTGACATTCTCTTCCAGAATCGGATGAATAATATGATGAATATAACGATATAAAAAATATATTACTTACCAAATTGGTATGAAAATTGGAATGTATGGGAGAAATATACTAGTATACATACTCTGTTCTTGTTGAGTCGTGAATTTATCAAAAATCATTCGTATCCATGATGTTTGGGATATATGCACATCTCTTTCACATAGGTTAGATGATTTTGATTCGAATAAAATTTATTTCGAGCTTCAAACTCTCCTCAGTAACCTGAAGTCCAGTCATTCCTTCAGCCATTCTTCATTTAATACACAATTTTCACATTTCTATAATGATATAACTAAAACTATAGTGGAACTGACATCTATCTGAGAATGAAAATTTGTTGACTTATCTCCAGTCATGTGGACTTCAGGTTACTGAGGAGAGTTTGAAGCTCGAAATGAATTTTATTCGAATCAAAATCATCTAACCTATGTGAAAGAGATGTGCATATATCCCAAACATCATGGATACGAATGATTTTTGATAAATTCACGACTCAACAAGAACAGAGTATGTATACTAGTATATTTCTCCCATACATTCCAATTTTCATACCAATTTGGTAAGTAATATATTTTTTATATCGTTATATTCATCATATTATTCATCCGATTCTGGAAGAGAATGTCAATTCTCAATTTCAGAAGATATTCATTTTATTCTCAAATTCCTATCGTGTATGTTCAATTGATATAATTCAATGTTCGTCGTGGCATATAGCCAGGGAAGTAGTTGTTTTCTGTTGAATATACCGAGAAAGAATTAATAATTTCATCACATAGAGAATGCGAATTCTCAATGTATTTATTCAAATGAATCAATTTTTTCATGTTTATAATATATCTGAGAATATTCCTTTTCAATACTTTCATACCCAATCAAGAGGTTCAAACTTGAACGATGGAAACTTGTTATTTTTATAGACCTTCAATCGGAAATTCGTGATTGGGTTTTTTATCAATTCAGAATTTCTTTCCACGCCCTGTATGATGAATGTCAGTTTGTCATACATCTAAAACAATTGCCACCCACATGACTGGAGATAAGTCAACAAATTTTCATTCTCAGATAGATGTCAGTTCCACTATAGTTTTAGTTATATCATTATAGAAATGTGAAAATTGTGTATTAAATGAAGAATGGCTGAAGGAATGACTGGACTTCAGGTTACTGAGGAGAGTTTGAAGCTCGAAATGAATTTTATTCGAATCAAAATCATCTAACCTATGTGAAAGAGATGTGCATATATCCCAAACATCATGGATACGAATGATTTTTGATAAATTCACGACTCAACAAGAACAGAGTATGTATACTAGTATATTTCTCCCATACATTCCAATTTGGTAAGTAATATATTTTTTATATCGTTATATTCATCATATTATTCATCCGATTCTGGAAGAGAATGTCAATTCTCAATTTCAGAAGATATTCATTTTATTCTCAAATTCCTATCGTGTATGTTCAATTGATATAATTCAATGTTCGTCGAGGCATATAGCCAGGGAAGTAGTTGTTTTCTGTTGAATATACCGAGAAAGAATTAATAATTTCATCACATAGAGAATGCGAATTCTCAATGTATTTATTCAAATGAATCAATTTTTTCATGTTTATAATATATCTGAGAATATTCCTTTTCAATACTGCAACATCATTTCATAATTATATTATGTACAAGCTGTCCCATTTCCGATGTCCTCACGGGATACCTCACTTATTATTCAAGAAGGAAAGAGGTTTCTGCAACTTTTCTGTGGAACTCACGATGCCGCAAACGAAATATTCATAGCCTGCTTGGTTTTTGGGATACAAGGAGAAATTTTAAATGTTGCATTTTCGGACCACTCCTGTATCTCAGCTATCTTTCAAATAACAGAAGAAGTGAAAACAGTTTCTCATACATTTCTTCACGTAGAATCCAGTGGCGTAGTCAGATTTTCAAAATAAGCTGTCATTATTAATTTTGTTGTCTCTTGGGGTGCATGAAAGGGAATCCCTTCAATGTTTGGAAATCATCGTGCGTACCCAGGAACGAGGAGGTAGAAATTGAAATTCGTTTCGATCGTTCGGATCTTACGAATATTTCCATTGGCAAAAAATCCCAAAGCTTCGTCGTTCTATATAGGCAAACAATTATTGTTGAAGATTTGTTCGGCATATCTTAGGGTTAACGACGAAGGGATGTGCTGATTGAGATTGTCGAGCTCGTCTGAGTGGTATTGCGATGGAATGATTGGAGAGATTTCTGGAGATCATTCACCGTAAAGGAACTTATATTGAAATAGGAGAGGTCACCGCCTCTTCAACGGTTTTCAAGTGATGTCAAAAAAATTGTTGAGTGTGGCATCACCCACCAGACCTTGTTGAGGTGTAAAGTAATTTTCGCACGGAATAAAAATCCGAGTTTCTGCGAAGCTGCTTTCGCGATGGATCGAACATGATCGTTCCATGAAAGAGAAAATACCTTTATTGCATAAATATAGTGGTTTTGGTAGGAATACTGGTTCCAGACATTGTTATATTAGACATGCTGAGTTCTGTCCCTCTATAGAGAAAAATACAGGGTATATTTTTAGTGGCGTTGAATTGATCTAGATTGTTGGTACCCTATAGGTAGTTATTTGTCGTCATGGACAGCGTTGACCTGCCGTCGTCGTGAGTTCTTGGTTACCTGGAAATAAGTGGGAATTCTAGAAGAGAACTCAGTATATGGAGAGTTCTATCGTCTGCAAAGCTGTGGATACGGCAAGTGGTAGCTCCCAACAGATCATCGATATGAAGTAGGAACAATATGTTGGATCCGAAAGTGCGATCCTTGTGGAACGCCGGAATTTTTTTTTTATCGCTTGGAGCGCACGAAAGGGAATCCCTATAATGTTCAAAGAACATCGTGCGTTCCTAGGAAGGATAGGGACAGGAGGTAGGTATTGGAGTTTTGTTCGAACTTTTGGAAATTATATGTTGTTGGGAATACTTCCACAGGCAATGAATTCCAGAGCCTAGCTGTTCTTTGGATGAAGGAGTCTTGATAAAGTGATGTTCGACATCTTTCGAGGTTGACAACGAAAGGATGTGCTGACTGGGATTGTCTAGTTCGTCTGATAGGTATTGCTAGTGAAGGGATGATGGCAGAGATTTCCGAAGAATATTTTCCGTGGAAGTATCGATAGAAAAGTGAAAGGTCGCCGACCTTTCTACGGTGTTTCAATGATGTCGAAGAGTGAGTGAGTGTGGCGTCACCCACCAGGTGAATGGATGGAATCTAAGAGCATCAGCGTATGTTTTGGTGCCGAACCCCATATGTGGGAACAGTATTCTAGAACAGGCCGTATCTGCGCTTTGTAGATCATGAGAAGCTGTTGAGGTGTAAAGTAGCTTTTCGCACGGAACAAGAATCCGAGTTTTTGTGAAGCAGCTTTTGCAATGGATCTGACATGATTATCCCATGAAAGAGTGTTGCTGATGGAAATACCGAGCATAGATATATGGTGGGCTTGGTGGGGATGGTGGACCCAGACATTACAATATCGGGCATACTGAGTTCCGCCTTTCTAGAGAAAAAGCAGGCTTGAGTTCTAGTGGCGTTGAATTCAACTAGGTTGTTTGTTCCCCAGGCTGTGATTTCAGCAAGATCTTCATTGACAGCATTGACCTGCCTGCGCCGTGAGTTCTCAGTTTCCTGGGAAGAAATGGGAATTCTGGAAGAGAACGCAGTATGTAGGGTACTATCATCTGCAAAGCTGTGGATGGGGCAAGTTGTTACTCCCAACAGATCATTTATATGAAGCAGGAATAATGTTGGTGCCAAAATTGATCCTTGTGGAACGCCGGAATTGATGCCAATGCCAATGGTATCAGACGATACACCGTCCACCACCACGTGAAGCGATCTGCCTGAAAGAAAACACGATAAGAGATGGCATAGCTGAGGTGATAAGCCGTATGATGGTAGTTTGTGGAGGAGTCCTTCGTGCCAAACACGGTGGAATGCTTTCGATATGTCCAACGCGACAGCTAGAGATTCCCCGTGGTTTTCTATTGAAGATTGCCATAAATGGGTGACGTAGGTAAGTAGATCTCCAGTAGATCTTCGGTGGCGAAAGCCGTATTGTCTATCATTGATGATTCCTGAGCTCTCCAGATATTTGATAGGCTCAATATTGATGGCTTTCTCCATCACTTTGGAGATTTCTGATAACAGAGCAATGGGCCTGTAGTTGTTGGGCAGGTTCTTGTTCCCTTTTTTGGGGATTGGTTGGACTCTAGCTGTCTTCCAGCATGATGGAAAAATACCCGACCTGTACGAGATGGTTAACAACTTGCAGAGAATCGGTGTTAATTCTGGTGCACATTTTTTGAGGATAATGGGTGGAATTCCATCAGGACCGTAGGCCTTATTCGTTTTGGGACCAAGCAAAATTCGTATGATAGTGCGTTGACGGAAGACGATCTCGGGCATTCGACTCTCAACGGGTGGAATGTCTGGCGGAAGTTTTCCTTGGGAATCTAAAGTAGAGTTTGCTGCGAACATCTCTGCAAAAATATTTGCTTTCTCCTGCGATGTTGTTGCTAATGTGCCGTCGGATTTGGACAGTGGTGGAGATGAACTATTAGTGAAATTTCTTCCGACCGCTTCAGCAAGGGACCAAAACGAACGGGAGCCATTGGGGCAATCTATGAGTTTCGATCTTATCTTGGCATTGTATGTTTCTTTCGAAGCATCTATTGTTTGGCTGCAGTTATTCCTGGCATCAACGTATTCTGCTGTAGTCGCGAGGTTAGGGTTTTTGCCCCAGCGATGGTAGGCTGTTTGTTTCGAGGCAACAGTTCTAGAACAGTTTTTGTAGAACCAGGGTTTCGAAGGTGATGATCTTTCCGAAAAATGAGGTATGTATGTGTCCATTCCGAGCATGATGATCTCGGATATTTCCGCAGCACACTGTGAAGGGTCCTCAGAGTCAAAGCATACTCTATGCCAAGGAAACTCGGAGAAAAACATGCGGAGACCGTCCCAATCTGCTGAATTGTAATGCCATATAAGACGTGGGGGTGTCGGAGCAGTTGATGGAATGAAAAATGGGCAGGTTGTGGAGATGAGTGTGTGGTAAGAATTGCCAAGTGGAGCTCGTACATCTATGGTGTAGGGTGCTGAATTATTAGTGAGGAATAAGTCAAGTATGTTAGCTGAATGGTTATTGACATCGGGAATTCGTGTGGGTTCTTTGATAAGCTGCTCTAAGCCGTGAGTGATGGCGAAAGCTTCGGCTTGTCGCCCAGCTTCATCCGTTCTGTTAGAGTGTACGAGCCAAGCAGTGTTGTGTACATTGAAATCGCCCATGATGATTATTTCTGCTGCTGGATGGTTCTGTTGAATTTGGTCAAGCTTCAGAGACAAGAATTCGAAGAGCTCTTCATAGGATGGATCATTTGGTGATAAGTAGAGACAACAATTGATGTAAATGGTATGACACGATACTCCGTTCAGCAAGATTGGACGGATAACATCGGAATTGGACTTGGTTGACCCCTCGAAAGAACCCTGAGTACGAAAAACAAACACAAAGCAGACCTAGATGGTAGGTCAATAATGAGTAGGTATACTATCCTCGAACTTGAATTACAGCATTCACCCGCCGTGGTATCAAGTTGATCAAACTTCTCAAACAGTCTTGAAATATAACCTCAAATTCTTCCTGGAGAACGAATCGTAGTTCTGGAAGAGTCTCTGATGGCATGACAAGGCCAAAAGGAAACAAACGCGCTTCCGTTGTTCGTCCCAAAGATGCTTTATAGGTTCTGAATTATTGTAAATATAAATAGTAGTTGCGAAAACTAAAGAAATACCCTTTTATAGACAGTCAAACTAGGAAGAGGTAGAAATTAAAATAATAAAAGTGTGCTGGTAAATACATAACAAAGAAAATATTAGCATCTCCGTAATCAGTACATTTTATGTTGTGTATTTATCAACACACTTTCATTATTTTATTTTCTACCTCTTTTTAGTTTGACTATCTATAAAAGGGTTTCTATTTTTTATTTCGGCGGCTTACTACAAAAGCGTGCTTTCTAGTTTGATCTCCTACCACATGCGCAACAACCTCCAGATACAACATATCCCGTCTGCCATATATATATTATATTATATGCGCTTCATTGAATTTTCCGATTTTGATAAAAGCATCATAATCTCCGACCCAAAAAAAATAGATACCAATTTTGAATAGAATCGAATTATATATATAATTCCAAAACTGCTCCACTATATATTGAATCCGTCATCACTAATTTTCCAATTTTAACAAAACAGAATCACATTCTTAAACCTCGAAAGCATCCAAATACGAATTTTGAGTAGAATCGGATCGTTATTAAAAAACTTGTCTGCCATATTGGATCCGTCATCTTGAATTCACCAATTTAGACGAAAGAATCATAATCTCCGACCTCAAAAACCCTTTCAATCCAGATACCAATTTTGAATAAAAGCGGATCATAATAATTAGAAAACTCGTTCGCCATATTGGATCCGCCATCTTGAGTTTACCAATTTCGACGAAAGAATCATAATCTCCGACCTCAAAAACCCTTTCAATCCAGATACCAATTTTGAATAGAAGCGGATCATAATAATTAGAAAACTCGTTTGCCATATTGGATCCGCCTTCTTGAATTTCCAAATTTCGATGAAAGAATAAGAATTTCTGATCCCGAGAACCCGCAGATAAAAATTTTGAATAGATTTGAATCATAATTACAAAATTCGTCCGCCATATGGGATCCGCGATCTTGGATTTACCCTTCCTGCTTTCTGAGGAGGGTAATCACCCCTTCTAGCTCCCATTGATGTGCACCTGGTAAAAATAAAATTTTCAAAATATAACACCTAGGTAAAGGTACCTATTCAGGCCTGGCCTGATTCCTTCCCAAGTATTTATGGATGTACCTATCGATCATAAATCACTACAGTGAAAAGTAGTGGTTCGTTCAATCATAATAATGAATGATAATGAAATAATATACCTATTTCGAAAACGATGTCGAAATACCCATGTCAGTTCTATAACATAACATAATTGCAACATTCAATTATTCTCGAATGTTTTGAAATTGCTGTGTACATCAACTTCACGAAATATCGGCAAGTTTTGATTGTTCGTTTAGGTACCTACCCTACCATCGAGTATTTGAATCAAAGTTATAAACGAATGAATCTCTTGCTGTTCCTGTAAAATCAATAATTCTCGACAGTATTTCACTATACTTCACTATCGAGCTGCGACATCTGTGCGTGTCCTACTCAACTATCTAAATTTGCTTTGGCGAGTCACTGCAATGCAGTTTCCTGTAACATTTCTATTTCAACCTGATCCGATGATTTACCGTCCGATAAAATACGGTGTCGACGAGTTACGGTTTCTATGAAATACAGATCTGCTGAATTACCAGTTATTCAATATGGAGAATTAATGTTGATGAAATACGGGTTTGATAAATTACTGATTCTATGGAATACGGATTTGATGAATTACTGTTTCTATAAAATACGGGTTCGACAAATAACAGATTCTATGTAATACGGGTTTGATGAATTATCGTTTCTATAAAATACGGGTTCGATGAATTACTGATTCTATGAAATACAGATCTGATGAATTACCGTTTCTATAGAATACGGGGCTGACAAATTACTGATTCTATGAAATACGGATATGATGAATTGACGTTTTGATAAAATACGGGTTTGATGAATTACTGTTTCTATGAAATACGAATCTGATGAATTACCGATTCTACAAAATACGGTTATGATGGATTATTGATTTGATGAAATACGGTTCTGGCGAATTACGGTTTCTACAAATTACGGTTTCGCTCAATTACGAATTCGATAAGTGTTCACTCTGATAGATTGATGTTTTGATGAAATACGGATCTGAAGAATTGCCGTTTCGATGCTCAACAGGTTCTATACGATATTGTCTCGATATAATACGATTTTGATGATTTACTGTTTCGATGGAATACGGTTATGATGGATTACCAATTCTAAAAAATATGGTATGATGTTTTACTTCTCTATGAAGTACATTTCTTCGTTTAACTGTATGATGAGATACATTATGATCCTTTATATTTTGATGAATTATTGGTTCTATGAAGTACAGTTTCTACAGAATGCCATTATGATAGAATTCGATTTGATGAAATACGGTTTTGATACAATACGATCTGACGAAATCTATGTACCCTAATATGAACTACGATATAGCCACAATGCTCACAGTGGAATGAAATGTTAAATAAATGTGAAAAGCTCACAGTCATTTCCATCCAATGTTCATAAAATGAACAACAATGGTAAATTTCGGTCTGTGGTTGTCTGCCTGGCTTAATCGAAATCAATAGGCATTCGGGAAAGAATCACTTGTATCAGTATTCGTTTAAACGAGTCGATGCATAGATTTCGGGAGGATGTAAATCAATATCCTGCGTGGCATTAGCCAGGGAAGTAGTTGTTTTTCTCCAGAAATCTACCATTGTTGTTCATTTTTTGAACACTGGGTGGAAATGACTGTGAGCTTTTCACATTTATTTATCATTCATGGTCATTGACTTAGTCTTCGTCAAAAGTAATATTTTAGGTATTTTTGACAATTTGGGTACATATTCGTTGAATGTATGTATGTTCTTACTTCCGTTTGTACCATAAATAATGTCGATAGAATTCGAAACATTTTTATGAATGCATGACGAGTAGATGATCTACGAAGCCCTGGAAGGGACACATAAAATAAAAAAAAATTTAACTCTTCCAAATTCTGAGTTATAACTAGAAATTTTGAAATTCCGACTTATATCTCGGAATTTTACATCCAAAATTTCGAGTTATAACTCAGAATTTTGAATGTTCGTGTTATAACTCGAAATTTTACATTAATGTTTCGACTTATAGCTCGGAATTTGAAAATTCCGAGTTATAACTCGGAATTTTGGATGTAAAATTCCGACTTGGATGTAAAATTCCGACTTATAACTCGGAATTTCACATCAAAATTCCGACTTATATCTCTGAATTCTAAAATTTTGAGTTATAACTCGGAATATTGGATGTGAAATTCCGAGTTATAACACGGAATTTCAAAATTTGAATGTAAAATTCCGAGACATAAGTTGAAATTTTGAGTTATAACTCGGAATATTGGATGTGAAATTCCGAGTTATAACACGGAATTTCAAAATTTGAATGTAAAATTCCGAGACATAAGTTGAAATTTCTTGTTATAACTCAGAATTTAAAAGAGTTCAATTTTTTTTTATTCTATGTGTCCCTTCCAGGGCTTCGTAATAATCTACACTTATATATCAATATTTTATACTTACAGAAAATGATAGCTTACTTGCAGCTGCACTGCTGATGGCTTATTAGCCGAAGGAAGCGCTCTGCGATTTGAAAAGAAATACACAATGTCTCCATTTGATTGATCAGTTACGTTTATGCAGCTGGTACAAATCTCCAACGAAGAACTGTACACCATACTTTCTCAAAATTCAACGTGGGATCTCATATTATGATGCTTAATAAACTGGGTGTTCCACTTAAAAAACTTCTAAGTCCCTGCGCATTTCAGAGACATTCTGTATGAATGGAACTCAACTT
>OU896713.1:30610673-31013303 GCA_918026855.4 Phaedon cochleariae
GATGGAATTCCACCCATTATCCTCAAAAAATGTGCACCAGAATTAACACCGATTCTCTGCAAGTTGTTTACCATCTCGTACAGGTCGGGTATTTTTCCATCATGCTGGAAGACAGCTAGAGTCCAACCAATCCCCAAAAAAGGGAACAAGAACCTGCCCAACAACTACAGGCCCATTGCCCTGTTATCAGTAATCTCCAAAGTGATGGAGAAAGCCATCAATATCGAGCTTATCAAATATCTGGAGAGCTCAGGAATCATCAATGATAGACAATACGGCTTTCGCCACCGAAGATCTACTGGAGATCTACTTGCCTACGTCACCCATTTATGGCAATCTTCAATAGAAAAACACGGGGAATCTCTAGCTGTCGCGTTGGACATTTCGAAAGCATTCGACCGTGTTTGGCACGAAGGACTCCTCCACAAACTACCATCATACGGCTTACCACCTCAGCTATGCCATCTCTTATCGAGTTTTCTTTCAGGCAGATCGCTTCACGTGGTGGTGGACGGTGTATCGTCTGATACCTTTGGCATCAATTCCGGCGTTCCACAAGGATCAATTTTGGCACCAACATTATTCCTGCTTCATATCAATGATCTGTTGGAAGTAACAACTTGCCCCATTCATAGCTTTGCAGATGATAGTACCCTCCATACTGCGTTCTCTTCTAGGATTCCCATTTCTTCCCAGGAAACTAAGAACTCACGGCGCAGGCAGGTCAATGCTGTCAATGAAGATCTTGCTGAAATCACAGCCTGGGGAACAAACAACCTAGTTGAATTCAACGCCACCAAAACTCAAGCCTGCATTTTCTCTAGAAAGGCGGAACTCAGTATGCCCGATATTGTAATGTCTGGCTCCACCATCCCCACCAAGCCCACCATATCTATGCTCGGTATTTCCATCAGCAACACTCTTTCATGGGATAATCATGTCAGATCCATCGCAAAAGCTGCTTCACAAAAACTCGGATTCTTGTTCCGTGCGAAAAGCTACTTTACACCTCAACAGCTTCTCATGATCTACAAAGCGCAGATACGGCCTGTTCTAGAATACTGTTCCCACATATGGGGTTCAGCACCAAAACATACACTGATGCTCTTAGATTCCATCCAGAGAAGAGCCATTCGCCTGGTGGGTGACGCCACACTCACTCACTCTTTGACATCATTGGAACATCGTAGAAAGGTCGGCGACCTTTCACTTTTCTATCGATACTTCCACGGGAAATGTTCTTCGGAAATCTCTGCTATCATCCCTTCACTAGCAATACCAATCAGACGAACTAGACAAGCCCAGTCAGCACATCCTTTCGTTGTCAACCTCGAAAGATGTCGAACAGCACTTTATCAAGACTCCTTCATCCACAGAACGGCTAGGCTCTGGAATTCATTGCCTGTGGAAGTATTCCCAACAACATATAATCTCCAAAAGTTCAAAAAAAATTCCAATACCTACCTCCTGTCCCTATCCTCCCAAGGAACGCACGATGTTCTTTGAACATTATAGGGATTCCCTTTCGTGCGCTCCAACCGATAAAAAAAAAAAAAAAAAAAAAAAAAAAGATATTCACACAATATCATCATCCAGATATTGAATGAGGATATAGAGTGGTTATCCAGGAACAATCTGCACAATATATCTTAAAAAAATTGTTATTTTATATTGAACATTCACGATGATACGATATTAATGAATCATCACGATCAATCTCTCATTTATAAGTTGATACACCTTCGATTCTGAATGTAACGGATACATTGAAAACAAATATTGACACATATTCAAAATGATGCCAGAAACCATATCGATGGCATATATTCTTACAATATATATATACATATATGTAGATATTATCAGAAAATATCTAGTAGCATTTGAAAACGAATTTTCCAGAAACATCTACAAACAATATCTGCAACATATTGAACAGCACTTCACAAGAATATCGATGAATAATATTGATAGGGCATTATTACATTATATTGATTATTCTCACACTTCAAAGTTGATACAATATTTATTTCCAGTATTGGTAAAACCTTGGAGGTAAATTTACATTTATATACACAATATCGTCAGAAATTATATCGAATGCTCATATCCATACAATATAAGTATTTAGATATTGAATGAGGATAAAGAGATATATCTGCACAATATGTCTACAAAAAATCTATTCCATATTGACCATCACGATGATCAGATATTGAAGAATTATATCGACCAATCGCTCATTCATATGTTGATTCATTTTCGAATCTGAATGTTAGGGATATACGAGGGGATATATCTAGAATGAATATTGCAACATATTCGAAATGGAGTCTGAAATCATATCCATTGCTGATATTCGTTTAATATCAAAAGACAATTTGAGTTGAAATTGGGTGACAGTATGGAGTTTTTTATCGCTTGGAGCGCACGAAGTATATCTTGATGACACATATTCATTAATCTTCAACTGGAATGTTGTCACAACGTTGACTTTTAATATCAGCATTAGACTAGAGATAATTATCGGCACATACAGGGTGGCCCACGGTCGATGGTACCTTAGACGTATACGGAAAACGGTACATTGGATTATCCTGAGAATTCGGTTACTATAATAAGCGTTTGTGATCTAACGATTCGAAATATTTTCAGAGATGCAGCGTTGCCACCTTTACCAAAGAGTAGCATCATCTTTGTTATTTCAAATGGAACACCCTGTATTTCATTGCGTTTTAAAATTCTTCCCGAAGAGCTGATTTCATCAATGTATCACACTGTTCAAAATCGAGATTTTTCAATTTCAGGAATTTTTTGTGTCGAAACTATTCATTATCGATCAAAACGGCTTACATGTCCCTATCTCAGCTTTTGATTCACTATCTACTGACATTCAATTGGAACAGATACAGGGTGATCAAAATTCTGAATCTTGGACCATCCTGCATTTCTTCCAATTAAATGTCGGTAGATAGTTGATCAAAAGTTGATATAGGGACATGTAAGCCGTTTTGACCAATGATGAATAGTTTCGACACAAAAAATCCTAAAGTTGAAAAATCTCGATTTTGAACACCCTATATCTCTGTAATAATTCCCGCTAGAACCAAAGTGTGATGCATTGATGAAATCAGCTTTCAGAGAAGAATCTAAAAACGCAATAAAATACAGGGTGTTCTATTTGAAATAACAAAGATGATGCTACTTTTTGGTAAAAGTGGCAACGCTGCTTCGCTGAAAATAATTTGAATCGTTAGATCACAAACGCTTATTGAAGTAAACAAATTTTCAAGATAATCCGATGTACCGTTTTCCACGAGGTTTTCCATATACGTCTAAGGTACCATCGACCGTGGGCCTCCCTGTACACAGAATAATATCGATCAATCATACACATACCATTCAGCTATACACAGAGATTATGATATTGAATCACCATCGAAATTCAATCTTCTCAGTATACCTATATCTTAAGAAGATATTCATTCCATATTGAACATCACTATGCTGGGAATATTGATAGATCATATGGATCACTCTCGCATTTGAATAATGAAATGATATTGATGTTCAATATTGCGAATTCGTTTGGAAATTGATATTGAAATTCAACCAGAATAATCCTCAAAATTTATATCGATGGTTTATATTCATATAGATATCGAGTGAGAATATGGTATTGGCAATTGAGATTCAAACTCCTTAATACAAGGCTGATTCACGATGGATGGCACATTAGACGTTTCTGGTGAACCAGAAAACGGATCATTTTGAAAATTCAATGGAGGGCATATTCGGACATTCTCTAGCCAACTAAAATATTTTCGACAATGCGGTGTTGCCGCTTCTATTAGAAAGCAGTAGCAACTTTGATTTTTCAGATGGAACACTATGTATTTTATTGCATTTTTCGATTCTCCCTGAAGAGCAGATTTCATCGATGTATCAAACTTGGGGTCTAGCGGAAATGATTACAGAGATATAGGGTGTGAAAAATCGACATTTTTCAACTTTAGGATTTTTTTTTGTCGAAACCATTCATTATTGGTCAAAACGGCTCACATGTCCCTATCTCAACTTTCGCTCAATTATCTACTAATATTTAATTGAAACAAATACAGGGTGGTGCAGAATTCAGAATCTTGATCACCCGGTATATGTCCCAATTAAATATCAGTAGATAGTTAATCAAAAGTTATGATAGGGACATGTAAGCCGTTTCGATCAATGATGAATAGTCTCGACACAAAAAAATCCTAAAGTTGAAAAATGTCGATTTTTCACACCCTATATCTCTGTAATCATTCCGCTAGACCCCAAGTGTGATATATCGATGAAATCAACTCTTCAGGAAGAATCTAAAAATGCAATAAAATACAGAGTGTTCCATTTCAAAAATCAAAGTTGCTACTGCTTTCTAATAGAAGCGGCAACACCGCATTGTCGAAAATATTTTAGTTGGCTAGAGAATGTCCGAATATGCCCTCCATTGAATTTTCAAAATGATCCGTTGTCTCGTTCACCAGAAACGTTTAATGTGCCATCCACCGTGAATCAGCCTGTATAATATTTGTTTCATATTGAACATCACTAAGCTGGCATATTATTTGATCAAATTGATCAATGTCTCATTTAACCGTTTATACAACAATGATTTTTAGTGTTGTGAATATATTGAAAAGATATGTTGACATTTTGTATCGAGGAGCAGGATGCCTGAAATTATATGGAAAGCTTATATACATATACAATATAATTATGTAGATATTGAGTTAGAAATGGATATTTCCAGAAGTCTACGAAATGAGACTGATTTCACATTGAATGCTACAATGTATATGTAATGTATAACCTCAGATACTGGAAAGTTTATGAGATATAATATTCGATATTGAACCTATCTAAAAACGGCAATATCTCGAAATGGGGAACACTTTGTATGATAGTATATACAGTGGAATATATTCAATATCAACTTTTCAGATAAACGTCGGTGTGTATAATTAAATAAAAAAATAATATCTCAAATTCTTATAAAGAGAAATATTCAACATTTTATTTTCTTCCCATTCATTATGTCATTCTGAAGGCCTGGACTTCCTTCCCCCATCTCTATCTGCTGCTTGCGCCAAGCAAGAACGAACATGCCTTAGGATGTCGTTCTCGCAGGCAGTAGGAATCACTACTCTTGTAGCGTCTGAAAATGTCGTATTTACTATAAGCTGAGTGATTAACTCATTTTTTGTGAAAATTGTAGTGAAGGGCAATGGATTTCCATTATTTTATATAGGTATTATGTTTGGTTGGCCGGTTCCCGTGTTACCCTATACATATTCAAGAATGAAAAATTTTGAAATAATCCCCTCTTCGAATTAGTCTCGGAATTAGTTTTGTCACGTTTTCAAATCAGATTTTATATACAGGGTGTTTCATTGGGGAAGGAGAAAAATCCAACTGTGGATAGGGGTCACTGGAGTGATTTAAAAAAACCCATGGTTAATGGATCTTCGACTTCTTATAACCGAGATACAGGATGTTTCATCAATTTTGTCCATATCTTCATTGTCTCATAACTTTCCAACCAACCTGTATATATTTTCAAAAATTGTTACACTTGCTCAATCTACCCTGTGGAATTGATTGAGGCAACAACAAAAGATAAAATCCAGGTCCGACTTTACTTAAAATTCACAAATTCTTTCTGCCAGAAAACAACACCCTATACATTCGAATTTCTCTTTTTTTTGCCATATCTGAAAATAACATCAAAATTTCTATTCAACGATGTGCTTTTTATTCGTGAACAGACGATTTTAACTATTCATATTATGTGCTCAAAATATTATTTTTGCTCATTTTGGGGTACAAAATTGGAATCAGACGAGATTTATGAATTTCATTACTTCCTATTCAGTAAACGTGAGTATTACATTTAGAAGGAGTATTTCATATCGTTCTTTGTTCCAGACTCAGTTGCAGGTCCGTCATCAAAACTATACAGGGCTTTTCACGATGAGCGTTAATTTGACGTTTTCGGCAAACCAGGCAACGGATAAATCTGAAATTTTGATGGTGTGTATAAATTTACATAAACTACACTACTGAAATATTTGAAACGATCCGGCCTTGCTGCTTCTACTAGAAAGTAGCAGCAACTTCGATTTTTCAAATGGGACACCCTGTATTTCATTACATTCTTGGATTCTAGCTGAACAGCAGAATTCATCGATTCAAAACATTCAAGGTCTAGCGGGACTGATAACTGAGATATAGGATGTGAAAAATCGAGATGTTTCAACTTTAGAAATGTTTCGTGTTGAAACTATCTGATATTGCATGGTCAAAACGGCTTCAATGTCCCTATCTCAATTTTCCATTCGATATTCAATTGAAACAGATACAGGGTGGTGCAGAAAACTGAATTATGAACCATCCTGTATTTGTTTCGATTAAATGTCTATAGATACAAAGTTAAGATAGGGACATGAAAGCCGTTTTGATCAATAATGAATATTTTCGCAAAATAACTCCAAAGTTGAAACATCTCGATTTTTCTCACTCTAAATAACTCAGTTATTAGTCCCAATAGACCCCGAACTTTGTGAATCGATTAAATCAGCTCTTCAGGAAGCATCCAGGGTGTCCCATTTGAAAAATCAAAGTTACTGCTACTTTACAAATATTTCAGACGTGTAGATCATGTTAATTCATATACATACCTTCGGATTTTTGGATTTATCCGTTGCCTGGTTTGCCAGAAACATCTGATCAATGCTTATCGTGAAAAGCCCTGTATAATTTTGATGACGGACCTGCAACTAAGTCTGGAACAAAGAACGATATGAAATACTCCTTCTAAATGTAATACTCACGTATACTGAATAGGAAGTGATAAAATTAATAAATCTCGTCTGATTCCAATTTTGTACCACAAAATGAGCAAAAATAATATTTTGAGCACATAATATGAATAGTTAAAATCGTCTGTGCACGAATGAAAAGCACATCGTTGAATGGAAATCTTGATGTTCTTTTCAGATATGGCAAAAAAAATGAGAAATTCGAATGTATAGGGTGTTGTTTTCTGGCAGAAAGAATTTGTGAATTTTAAGTGAAGCCTGACCTGGATTTTATCTTTCGTTGTTGCCTCAATCAATTCCACAGGGTAGATTGAGCAAGTGTACCAATTTTTAAAAATATATACAGGTTGGTTGGAAAGTTATGAGACAATGAAGATATGGACAAAATTGATGAAACATCCTGTATCTCGGTTATAAGAAGACGAAGACCCATCAACCATGGGTTTTATGAAATCACCTCAGTGACCCCTATCCGTAGTTAAATTATTTATCTTTCCCAATGAAACACCCTGTATAGAACTTGACGATCGAGCTCGAGCTCCACCCTGGATCTGTTCCAATTAAATATCAGTAAATAGAAAATCGATTGTTAAATCATAGATTAACGGGAGAGTCATTAATCTATGGTTGAATTAAGGACATGTAAGCCGTTTCAAACAATAATGAATAGTTTCGATACAAAAAAATCCAGGAATTGAAAAATCTAGATTTTGAACACCCTATACCTCTGTAATCATTTTTGCTGGACCTCAAGTGTTATGCATTTTTAAAACCAGCCTCCCACGGAAAATCTATAAATGCGAAAATATACAGGGTGTCCTATTCAAAAAAACACATAATCGGCAGATATATCTTGGAATGCTAACACCCTATAGATTTGAAAATAATTTTAGGTGACAGTTATCATGGAACATTATAATTTATAATTATTGTATTTGAATTTTTTCTATACTGAGTGTTTCCTAACTTGGGGCGATCAATGAAATGGATGATGGAGACGGAAAAACAAAACGAAATGAAAGAATACATTTTTGTAGAAAAAAATCATTTTGGAAGATATTGAGCTCCAAAGTTTGCCTGAAACTCTTGTAAATCATTGATAAAAGGTTAATAGCCCAATTCAAGCGTTCATTTGCTTTCTGCGAGATCACAAGCACCGGAAGTACCAATGACTTTTGCAATGTTGCCAAACGTTCAAAAATAGTTGAAAGATGAATTATGGTGTAAGCGCACATTTTTTGACAAAATTTCAGACCAAATTTTTTCTGTTTCATAAAACACCGCATTCCATTTATCGCCCCAACTTCGGAAACGCCCTGTATATCTGACGTTTGGCTAATATCGAAGAAGAACATACTATCGCTTCACCCTGTTTAGGTAAGTACATATTATCCCATTTTCTATGATTTTCTTAGATATCTCAGTTGTATTTGGATATACAGCGTTGCGGTTTTCACAATACTGTACTATTTTAAGAAACCTGAGTCCAACTATACATGAACATACTAATGTCTCATTTGAAAAGAATTTATGTTGGCTCCATTTTATGAACAATAATCATTTATGGACGTCAAATAAATATGCCAGTGTATTCTACGTAAGAAAAGCAGAACTGTGAGAATTCTGTTTGCGGCCAGTGGCCGATCAAGGAAGCGGTAAAGGGAGAGATTATCCCTTGAGCCTCGTTGAAGATTGATATAAGAGAAGTGCATAGAAATCGGCCAGTGCTGTAACTTCTGAATCAATCGTGATAGGATTTCGAAATTTCGTGGGTAGCAACTAGGTATACCAAATTAATCATTTATTGATAAAATCACTTCCGTTTCAACCGGAATCAACCTCAACTTTTTATGTTTGAATAGGAAACCCTGTATATTGTTTTATATTCATCTTGGATTTTCTGTATATACGTAAAAAATTCGTATCAAAGTTGGGCCAACAGGGCCAACATAAATAATTTAGTAATGTGAAAACCGCAACTCTCTATCTCCAAAGACAACTGAGAAAATCATCGATAATAACACACATTGTATACCTACCCCGAGATCTAGGTACCTATATTGAAGTTTCATCATCGAACAATACTCATATGTTTCAAAAATCGCATTACCGTTATTAATAAAGCAACTATACTCAGGTAGGTATGTAGGTTCAATATTTTGCCAAATCTAGGAATCCTATATTATAGCAACATTATTCCCCAATATTGTACCAATAACTTCTCAACAATATTGTTTCGATATCGTGCTGGAATGAGACAACTGAGAAAATCATCGATAATGGAACACATTGTATATACCTACTCCGAGATCAAGGTACCTATTGAAGTTTCATCATCTAACAATACTCATATGTTTCGAAAATCGCATTACCGTTATCAATAAAGCATCTTCTATACTTAGGTATGTAGGTACAATATTTTGCCAAATCTAGGGATCCTATATTATACCATCATTATTCTCCAATATTGTACCAATAACTTCTCAACAATATTGTTTCGATATCGTGCTGAAATGAGACAACTGAGGAAATCATCGACAATGGAACACATTGTACATACCTACCCCGAGATCTAGGTACCTATTGAAGTTTCATCATCTAACAATACTCATTATGTTTCGAAATTCGCATTATCGATTTTAACAAAGCATCTTCAATACTTAGGTATGTAGGTACAATATTTTGCCAAATCTAGGGATCCTATATTATTCCATCATTATTTCCCAATATTGTACCAATAACTTCTCAACAATATTGTTTTGATATCGTGCTGAAATGAGTAGGTACACATTGTGTGTGCTGCTGGATAACTGATGGCGAACACTGATGTGTACGTAACAAGAAAGTATCTACGATTTTACTTAGGTACATGGACTTCAGTACTCGAATGATATCGATAGGTTAACTTATACTTGTTACATAGTAAGTAGGTAAACACATTTTTCTGACTGAAATACCAAACTGCACGAGGGCATCGGGGGGTCGAAAACATTTTTGGATTTTGCAGCATCAGCACATGGTATGGCAAGAAAGAACATAATCAAAATTGTATCAAAGTTGAACTAGTATCAATAATTGGGATAAGTAATTTTACCTTATTATTTTTTGCACCACTGTTATAATATACCACTCGCGATCCACGCAACACGCTTGAAGACTCTATGAGACAACTGAAAGAACTGAGCAAGTGAGTGTCGAGCAAAGATAGTCACTCTATGACCTGAGGTATTTGCCCGACAGTGTTGTCGGGTGTACTAGTAGACACGTTATACTAGAAACATACATTTCTTGTTCAGACAAGAATATCAGAATAATGTGAAAAAACTGGAATGCCTACCTAGGTGTATCTTGAATTGGAATTCCACAATAAATAGAATCATTTGTTTGATGTAATATTTGTGCACAAGTTCAGAATTCCCAAGTGATATGGAGGAAGCAACACAAAATGCACTATTCTCTTATTCATCCATTCATAATTTCGTTTCATCTCATAACTTGTGTTGAAATGAACATTTCATCACCAATTATGTATTATTCCACTTTGCGCATTTGTTTATACAGTGTGTCCCACTTACCATGCTCACGATGGGTATCTTTTTAACGGTGAGAGATACGAGGTCGGTTAAATTACACCAAATGTGGAGTTTGTCAGGGCCAACTATAATGTGAAAAAATATTTTGATGAAATCAATTCGTTTTTGTTTTATACGCAAAAAACGAATTTTGATCATTTTCATGTCTCCTCCGTAACTTCTTTATTTATGAAAATATTCAGATAGGAATTTCACATTCTCATGGGAGTTTTTCGAAGTGAATTCGAAAAAAATATGATAACTCTTTTAGAATTTGAGATATCAGCACCAACTTTAGTTGTTCAAATGAAGCTCATAGCTCACTATGACTTAGTTACAAATAACTTTTTTTCCTCTTACAGATGACATGTCGCAGTTATAGTTTTGTGTTGATAACAACGGAGTTATCGTCATTTATACAAAAACATAAACTTATTTGGAAGCCGCCATCTTGAATTTACAAATTTTAACAAAAATATCATGATCGTCGACCTCAAAAACCCCCATTTACCAATTTTGAATGGAAAGGGACCAAATCTTGTCCGCCATCTTGGAGCAGCCATTTTTTTAGAATTATTTCCATTTCCATTTACTAATCAATGCATATTGTTACATACAAACAAAGCGTATGGTCAAATTTAGACGTTCGTTCAGAACTACGCAAAAAATAATCGCATCGAATACAATTCGAACTTCGAAATCTTCAAGATTATGCATCTTAAACTTTCTGCACAATTACAAATAATCGTGTCCGTTCAACATAATAATCCTTTCGCATCGTGATCGCATTATTTCAACTGTTAAACTGATACTCTTCGTAATTATATGCAACAAAAGTTATCGATGTTTAGCCCTAATCTTTTGAAGTACTTATAGTATTATAGTATTACTACTGAAAATACTAGATTTAGTGACAAAACCAAGATGGCAACAGTGGTGACTATAGTCTTGTCGTTCACGGTAACACTCGAACGTGCGCGAGAAAGCTCTTATATTGAGAATTCATCATTGAATTGATATTAGGTGTTTGATATGGTACACATATGAAATCTAGAAGGTGACTTCACTATGTTGAACCTGGTGTTTGGTAGCAATATTGAACTAATCTTCATTTCTCAATATTGTTCCATTATCATCATGTTGATAGTATCTAAAGATTACGCCTCAATATTATATCAATATAACTGACTGAACTCAAGATGGATAATATCGCTTGCACATTGTGATGACAACATCGAATTGATATTGGGATCTGATTATGGTACAAATATATGGAATCAGGAAGTTGGTTCCACAATATTCAACACTATGATTATTTGCAATATGAAATTCATATTCATTTATAAAGATTGCTCTATTATCATCTTGATGATAGTTTCAAGAGATCACAGCACAATATTGTATACATAAAGTTGACTGGAATAAGCATTAGAAATATTGCTCTGATATTGAGATTGTATCATTGAATTCACACTGAGTTTTTGATGTGGTACACATCAATGGAATCAAGAAGTTGAACTCACGATATTGAACCTAATGATTATTTGCAATATAGAATTATCTTCATTTCTCAATATTATCCCTTTATCATCCTGTTGATAGTATCAAGTGATTACACCTCAATATTATATCAATATAACTGACTGAACTCAAGATGGATAATATTGCTTGCACATTGTGATGACAACATCGAAATAGTATTGGGATCTGATTATGGTACAAATATATAGAATCAGGAAGTTGGATTCACAATATTGAACACAATGATTATTTGCAATATGATGATCATATTCATTTAACGATATTGCTCTTTCATCATCCTGATGTTAGTTGCAAGAGATTAGAACACAATATTGTATACATAAAGTTTACTGAAATATGCATAGGTAATATTGCTCTAATATTGGGATTTCATCATTGAATTGACCTTGGGTTTTTGATATAGTTAACATGAATGGAAACAAAAAGTAAACCTCACGATATTGATCCTAATAGTTATTTCCAATATCGAATTATCTTCATTCCTATTTATGGATGATATTATTGCTTGCACATTGTGATCACAGCATCGAATAAATATTGGGATCTGGTTATGGTACAAATATATGGAATCAGGAAGTCGGTTCCACAATATTGAACATAATGATATTTCGCAATATCTAAATCATCTGCATTTCTCAATATTGCTGCAACCTCATCCTGATGAAATCCACTAGAACAATATCGCTAGGATATTGGGATTTGATCATTGAATCCATATAGAGTTTGTGATATGGTACATATATATGGAATAAATTGATCGACCTCACGATATCCAACGTGATGATTCTCTGCAATATCGAGGTCATCTCCATTTCCCAATATTGCTTCATTATCAAACAGATGATGGTGTCATAAGAATACAACTCTTTATTGTATACATATAATTTACCAATATCCACACAAACAATATTGGTGGAATATTGGGATGTCATCATTGAATAGCAGTTTTGTATTCGATATGGAATACATATATGAAATCAAGAAGTCCACGTGACGATATTGAACCTGATGTTTCATTGCAATATCCTCCAACATACATTTTATCGATATAGGTTACATATCCAGTTGTAATATGAACTGATATCAGGCAATCAATATATCTATCATGAAGATTTATCAATATCGAGACATAAATCATCAGGATATAGAAGGAATATAGATTTCATCACATATGTCATTATGAATATCGATACAATGTAGGATTCTCAAGATCCTGAAAAATGTAAGACTATCAACATTGTATTCATATTGATCCGTCCAGCTCATTTATTCAATATCGTTACAATATCATCCGACCGATTTACGATATTCAAATATTGGGCCAATGCAGAGCCGATTTGCAGCCGATATTCTGTGCTACTGGGGGTATGAGACAACAAATACTACAATTTAATAGTTATTTCTTTCATTAGCGTTTGGAAAAGTCTACTTTTCCGCACTCATTTTAGAGCTGAGAGAGTCATTTTTCCGCACTGGTGCGGAAAAAAGTTTTTTCTCCTATACCTCTAATTGAAGTATACATTTCCTTGCCCCAATATAGGGAGCAACGTCGAACGTCTCCTTCCTAGGAAGAAAAAGTCCTTTTTATCCCTAACTTTTCTTCCTCTGGGAGAAAAAGTGAAAGTGGCTTTATATGGTATTCAATAGTGAATTTCCAGACACGTTAATTTGTCTGCTATAGAGAGGGAAAATCTATCGACCAAATGGTTGGAAACAATCATATTGCTTATATTCATAAAAAAAATTGCAGAATTTTTGAAACTGCCTACTATCATGAATTATACCGGGCATAGTTCCAGAAAAACCTCGGCAAGTTAACTTGCAAATTCTGGAGGAAACATTCTCGCTTGAATATCTACAATTATCGCTGAAGGGTATGTGCAGCAATCTCTCACAAAATATGAAAAAATTTCGAACCAAATTTTGGGTCAGTGAAGTTGTACTGTATACCTACTTCATTGTTACTTTCATCGATGAATCATTTGAAAATGACATTTTATTTAAGGAAGACGGAAAATTATATGTATAACATGGAGGTGTGAAAGTATATTCTATTCTTCAATTCCCTGCACATTTTACGTATCAGTCTTCATCAGACTACATTTCATCCTAGACGAAGTTTTATACATAGTGTGATATCAGTCACTCCATAAATTCTTCTCCGAGTTGGATTTCCGGAAATATATTCAGCACACATGACATGCGTATACAGTAGTTCAGATACCCACATCGAGGTTTTCACCATTCCTTAATCATATGAGGCTCAGCTCATTCAGCTCATAAATAAACTACTGCTCAGCTTGAAATCAGAATTAATTCAGTCGCAATTCAGTCAACTTTGGTATACAGTCTAAGAACAGTCTCTTTTGGTGGAATATATCAATTAATAGTTGAATCAGGAATTCCATTATGGAAATTACGTATGATACGCCAATGACCTCAATATAACCTAAAAAACAACAGATGTCAAAAATCTAGTGTTTATCCTCAGAATTGAGTAGGGAAAGAAATATATAACTGTTTCACAAACACTATAGAGTAAGAGGAGACGAGGATCTGTCCGTATCGTGTTGAATTTCCATCAAGGGACCCTAGTAAAGACTATTGCAGATGAACCAATGACTCAATGACACTGATGACATACGATCTAGGTACCATCCGAACAGTGAAAACTATATCAAATGTCTGTCAACTTGCTTCAGATCTGTATAATTTTTATTCTCATTTCCCGTTACATTCAGTACTACAAATACCTGGAAGAATTCAGTCATCAAGAAAATATATCTAGATCTATATCAGAAGCTCTTCTCAAATTCTCTGTAATTTTCACCACTTTTTTCTCCCCGCACCTATTTGTATCGAAATATCTTGATTATATGCACTTATCATGCGATGTTCTTTGTTTCAGGAATGTTGTTTGTTATACACGTATCTATGTCTGAAGAACACGAACCCAATGAAAATGGGAACATCCTACTATTTATCGTGATATTTCGCGTCTAAGTTCGGAATATCACATTGTCATTCCGCCAGTCTTGCTTGGATACGCATCAACAGCTGTACAGTCTCTCCTCTGATATTAGTCAAACCGTCGAAATTATAGAAATGAACCGGAAACAACAGGGTTTCATGAAATCTTTCACCTTGAATTATCACCCTATCTATAGGGTATTGGAATTCCAGAATATCAGCTGATGATAGGATTCAATGAATGGGATACCCTTTATATAATATTATTTTCAGGTTCTTCCTGAACTTGCAGGAAAAACATATCAATCATACCAAGTGGGACATCCATGGGACTTCATTTCTAGGACATTGAAAAAAATATCATTCGCTTGCGTGAAATTCATTCATATTGGATGACTATATGGAGTCATGATACAAACCCAGGTAACAAGCTGACGTCATTTGTACGTCAATATATGGTCATTTATGGTCATTGACGTCATATGACCTCAAAATGACGTCATTTTGACGTTCCTAATATGACGTTATATAGACGTCATTGGTATGTCGTCAATATGACGTCATCTGATGGTCATTTTCATGACTAATTATGACCATCATTTATTGAGTCATCTACATCAAGGAAAATTCATAATCAAGAAGTTTCCCATCTCTGTTATATGAAAACGTTAGTAGTTATGTTATATAACATATATTATTATGTCACTCATTATCTTCTTCTTCTTCTTCTTCTTCGAAGCACTGGTGGGCGGGTGAACCCCCTGCACGTGGGCCTCCTTATTCGGGCCCATTGTGCGCCCACATGTTACGACATTCAGCTGGGTATGCCGACTGCCTTGGAGAAGTTCAGCAGCTTACTCAGCTGAATCTCTTTTCACTCATTCATCATATATTTTGCTTTATAATAAATTTTCCTTTAATCTGTGCGAGATGTGTGTTTTCGATGGTCTCTGAGATAATTGTTAATTATATACCTTCTGTGCAAAGTATTCTCCCTATAGCTTTTAAAAATATAAAACCGAATTTCACGTCATGAAAAGCTCATAACGTTGTTATTCCGAAATGCGAATTCAAATCAGAGCGGGAGAGTGCGTAGAGAACTGTACTTGATTGGTCGACACGGACCTTGCGCAGACATGCGAACGTCGACCGCCAGCGCCAAGACACAGCCGTCTGTGGCCAAGCCGTTCACTTTCGCTTCGCCGACTCGCCGTTGCGGCCATGATGACCATAACAACAAAATAACAATACATAGAAGGCCGCCATCATTATCATGTTATTCGGCTATCTATGTGGTGTGGTGTGGTGGTCATACTTATTCATATTCATGTATCAAGTAGTAGAATTTGAGGATGGCAGCATGGTCATTATTTTAGACAAGTGGCGAAAAAGCAGAATGTGAATTGGACGCCATTGAAGGAATACCATAGGGTTCTGAGAAATCTCTCGAGTGCATCATCCGAATGGGATAAGTTCCCAATAAAAAGAACATTTTATGAAACTGGTATTTATAGGACCTACCTATAATATTATTTTGTATTTAATGTGGTAAAGGAACATCAATATAATTATACAAAAAAAATCTCATCTTTTCTGATAATATTGATACAATCCTAATACAACAGTGTATTTTTTACCTACAGAAAATTTCGAAATAGCACAAAATAAACTGAAACATGCAGAAGATTTCAGTGATATAAATAATCGTAAAGATCACGTCATTTTGACGCCATTTGGATGTCGTCATTTTGACGCCATTAGGATGACGTCATTTTGACGACATGAAAATGACGTCATTCGTCTTTGACTTAGAAGGTCATATAAACGTCATTATGACGTCATTTTGGAAGTCAACCTGACGTCAGGACTGACGTGATAATGACGTACAAATGACGTCAGCTTGTTACCTGGGAATGTTCACCACCCATGAATGTCTCTATTAGGACACATTTCGAATTGTTATCAGGATATTCTTAGAACGTTATTGAACCCATAAGACTCATGACATCTTGTAAAATAATAACACCTTGAGAGTATTCTCGTGCATATTTCTTAGATAAATATATGGATTATCTATAGGAGTGTAACAAGAATTTTTGCCTTTTTGATATTTAACACTCTGTATTGTTATTGCTACCTTTCTTTGCTTAATCCAAATAGGACCATTTTCATCACTGAATGATAACAGGGTATTCCCTCATACTGGTGGAAAATATCCCAGGTAGCACAGGTTAGTGGAATGACGTCAAAATGACGTCTTTTTTAGGTCGATATTGGACGTCTTAATGACGTCCCTACAAAGTCGTATATTCGACCAAATAAGAAAAATCAGTCGCTTTCTAACTTTTTCATCGTTTGTTAATTGTACGTACTAAATTTGTGTTTGTATATAGAGTGTTTTCGTGAGTACTGATGAACAAATTTATTTTCAGCCAAATTATGCATTTTTGAGGAATTTGCTGAAAACGGTCGATTTTCATTTTCAATTTGCCATATATTTATGAGAAAAATTGAATATACATACATGATGATCCACGTTTGAGTTATGACCATAACGACAATTTTTTTGAATAGAGCACCTTATATATAAATTACTCAATCTTTGGAATAACCATGGGAAGCGGAATTCGAAAATGTTTAACACAATCATGTGGATTGTATAGGTAAGTGCGTCCAATAAATTAGATGCTCTCGTGAAGTAGTGGATAAATTCATTATTATCCAATATCTATCTATCTTATATATTTCTGAGAAAACAGGAGAGGCTTTTATTTCTAATTCGTCATTTATTTATACGGAGGAATCATCAAATATACAGGATGATACACGTTTGTATTATGACGTACACGACACATTTTCCAAACGGATATATATTATTGAATTTTCGTAATGAAATGTATATCGCACAAAGGGTTTGTATATATACAGGGCGTTCGTTAAATTCAGTTCTCTCGTAAAATTGGATCGCCATTAAAATATATAGATGACGTAATTTCTCCTACACGAATCATTCTGTATATATTGATTTAATATGAGATAAAGCTCAAATGAAAATGAAATTCTACGGCTTCGAGCATTATTCTCTGAAAAAAAAAATGTTTTTTTAATTTTCAACAAATTTATTATTTTATTATATTAACTTCGCAAAAGAACTTAATTCAACGAACGCACTGTATACAGACTCATATATTTTCGAATCCAGCTTTGAATAGAGACTCCAAAAATCGGATAATTTATCGGGTGTTCCTTTGAAAAAATGGTCGTGGACGTTGTAACTCAAACTTGAATCACCCTGTGTATTCAATTTTTTCTCAATATTGTTGGTATTTTGAAATAAAAATCGACCTATTTTGGGAGATTCCTCAGCAAGGAATTGTATGGTTATAATAGTACATTGATTGCATGACTACTTTATTTTCTTCACGCGAGATGACTCAATTCAACGGACACACTGTATACAAACCCTATGCGTGATATATTTTTAAATTCAGATTTCCATGAATATTTCAAAAATTGAATGTATCTTATATAGGTTATTATTATTGTTTCCAATTGAAAAAATTGCCGCGGACGTCTCAACTTAAACGTGGATCACCCTGTATATATATGATTCTTACTCTCAAATGTGGCAAATCGGAAATAAAATCGACCTGCTGCAGAGGATTTTTCAGAAATGGATAGTTTAGCTAAAAATAAGTTTATTAGCTTACATCTCGCCTACGCTCGCTACATAATTTTAGGTACAAATACGAGTAGCTAACGATATTCTCATATGAAGATTCATAGGTAGTAGCGACAGGACTGCCCGGGAGGACCATCAACCAAGTTACCACAACGTATAGTTTCAAAATGAATGTCATCAAAGGTTTGTGGTGTATTATCATGTACCAATAATACCGTATATATATAAACCTCCTATTTTTTTTATTTCGTCCTTTATTGGTCATTCTGCGACGTCATTATGACGTCTAAGTATGACGTCATATGGCTGTGACATTTTGACGTCATTATAGGGTCTCTCAGACGTCATTTTTGGACGTCCACTTCGTCATTTTATGACCAAAAAATGACGTCAATTGGACGTCACTCTGCTACCTGGGATGTTTTGTTTTTGGTTGTCTTTTGATCGTTTATTTTCTTCATTCAGTTAACAAAAGTAAATTTCGTAGTCATGTCAGAATTATTGTAAACATTGTTGGCCTAGAATTCAAACAGTAGACAGCATGTGATGGATGTCAACTGTGTAAAATTTTGGTATGTTCCAAGATGACGCCCTGACGGAGTAATAATAATCCACTAGTGCATCGTTTTCGTTTGGGTTATTCATTCCAATCCGTTCAGTACAATTAGCTCGCTCCGTGCAGTTTAGTACGTTTATGTCGTCAGAATAGGTCTGAGAGGGCTGGCAACAGTGGATTATTCCCGAATGTTTGATCTGGCCACCTAGATGTGATTGTCAATTTTTCTGTCTCATGTCATTGCGCAGATTCGTATTTGAATTACAACTGTTTTTTCATAATAATTATCAAGAACGCTCTGCACAGGATATGTGAAAATATTTCCTGTTACGCCTTCTTTTTTTTTGGGCTTTCGTGAGTACTGCTCCACGATGTCGAAATTAATCGGCAATTCTTGGTTTTCCAACCTCTGGGGAGTGATCATCTCCACCTTTTTTCTGTGGGCCATTCCTTCGGGAAGATTTGTTGGTCTTCATCATCCAGGCAGCCATTGCAGGTGGCTGAAGGAAGAGCCGTCAGTTTCGTCCGTTTCGTACGATTCACACTTTTCGCACGATTCTCCAGTCTCGCCATTCTGTTGGTTCCAGAGGATTTTGGTGAGGTTGTCCCTCTATATTCACCCTAGTGGGTTTTTGAGAGACGTGCCACGAGGGGCACACCTTGGCAGATACTGTGGACACCAGCTGGGGACCGAAAGGACACGTGAATTGATGTCTCACGTGATCTCCTATCACCATGCCCTGCTGTTTGGGTTCATTCCAGGATGTTAAAAATCCACCTTTTTTAGCTAATAATGGTAGAAGATAACTTCTGAGGCCAGTAGTTGTCAAGGATTCCCATTGGAAGATTCCAGGATGTTCCTAGTAAAGGTCAAATTGAGTCAAATTCATTTTTTTGTTGTCATTTGGTTAACTATAATCACATATTTTTCACTCAGGTTAATTAGAATTACATATTCTTCACTCAATTAATTTTTTCGCATTATAATATATCATTGAGATTTCTTCATACATGTAGACTGTAGAGTAATAATATTAGGTAGATATTCACAAGTTATGAGGTAGTACTAGTCTCCAGACACAGTGTGAACTCAGACTATATTGGCCAATATAAGAAGGGGGTATACGTTTGAATAAGTGAAGGTATGTCCATGAGATTATCTGTTATGTAAATTGATTTGCTAGCATTTTATGAAGGTAGCACATAAGTTGTGCTTTATGAATGTTTATAACTCACCTGGTAATGGTGGTCATATTTATACCCTTGTCAATTTGAAGGAATCTTTACCAGAATTAAAAGTGGCCTCAAAGTTCACCTATCTTGTTCTTATTCATATTTTTTCCAGCAGTTCAAATACCTCACTATATCTCCTAATATTTATGAAATTTGCATAACTACATTTTCCCAGTTCCAATAAATCAAACTGGGTGGCGCCTACCGGAATATACATTTTTTTAAAAAGTCTAAAATATTGAAGTCAACCCACCCTTTTGCCCCCAGACATAAGAACTACCGTGCCTGTAACCATTCAAGTTCCACCTTTTTTTATTAGTAAATAAATTTCACTAAAAGGTGGTTACAGTAAATTGACGCCCAGTGCGTGGGGCTCCGAAATTTTTGAGTGAAAAATATAGATGTCCTAAAATATAAAAATTATTTTTTGTTTTTTCAAAATCTTATCAATCTTCATACTTCATTTTGAAATGATATTCTAGTGGTATATAGGCTGTATTTTTTTACTAGGTTATAATAAGAAAAGTTGACTACCTGAGGAAGGAATATTCTGGAATTCAAATTCAGTAGGGGGTAAACAACTGTAGCAGTAGTGCAGAGCATTGTCAGTACCTTTTGACTGTAGATATCTTCATCAGGACAAGCTGATTGTAATTCAACTTCATGCTGATTGGAAATCAACTTCAAGCTGATTGGTAGTCTAATTCAAGCTGATTGGAATCCAACTACAGGATCATTGGAATTTTGGGTGAGAAACATATTTTCTACCAGGAAATTATCTTCATCTTCACTTATAAATTTTGAACGAAAATTGACATAATAATACAGAGTGTTGGGGATATATACTAAATCAAAAGCGGATTTACTTTAGTGTACATGGAATTTCTTTGGCGGCTCTTCCTTTTTGATAATACAGTGGGGACCCACAGCTTATTTGACGCTTTGCAGGTCTAATTGATTTTCTCTTGCAGTAGTACAAGGAACTACTGATTGATTAAATTTTTTTTTGAAAAATATTTTTCTGAGTTTCATACTGCTGAAACTTGGGCATGTGTTGAGTTCCCTTTTGGTTGAAAATCTCTGACCCATGTATTAGCACATAGCTACTTGATTAAATCCGAATCTTTTAAGAAGTTCGTGTACATTGTCAAAATTTTTTGAGTTTCATACTGCTGAAACTTGGGTATAATCTGTACTTTCCCTTAGGTTGAACATTATTCTGACCCCAGTATTAGCATACTTTTGTGAGTAATTCAGAGTTTTGGAAGTTTAAGAGGGCTCTTCTAGCTGGTATTGGCTAAATGTTTACTTTCTTGGAAAAGGAAATTAGCAATTGAGAGTCGAAAGTTTTAGTAGTTTCTAGAGTTTAAGAGACCTTAGTTTAGCTTTCATAGACCAACTTTGTAACTTTATTGAAGTTGAATGTTGGATTTTGCTGGCTGATGTTGATAGTTCCCAGACCTTGAGAGTTTAAGAGAACTCTTCTGGTTTTCATTAACTAGATAGGTACTCCTCTTAGGTCTTGAGACTGTCAACCAATCACCCTAAAATTTCGGAAATATTTTTTTATACAGTTTCAAAGAACTTTTTGATTTGTGATGGTTGGGTAGGAACTCCTCTGGAGGTTCTAAATTTTTCGGCTCGATATTGATAGGTCCAAATAAATTTTTTGAGATTAAAGATAACATTTTGGGCCGAACTGTGTGGGATAGGCAATCCTTTTGGAACTAGAGTTTCTTTTGGAAACATATTTATCAATTTATAAAGAGTTTTTTTCATCTATTGAACCATGGAATCTGACATTAGGTCCGGACACCTATTAATAGAGGAACTTAATTATGAGCTTCGGATTAGGGGAATTATCACGTCTCGTGATATGAATGAGAAACGTAAAATTCTGTCAACAACTGTTAGGAAGGAAAAGAAAAAGGGGATCTCAGTTTTGCCTTTGAAAGATCCGACTTATGCGTTTGATACTGATCAAACCCAGATAAATAATTCATTGGATAGTCTAACAACACTTATTAATGACTTTGACAGCACCGCTGCTGATTCTGCTTATGCTCGTTATAAATCTCGCTTAAATCATGTTTTGATGCGTTTAAAGAGGATGGTAGTAGATCCTACAAAACCTGATCAAGTAAATTATAAAAATGAAACTTATGCAACTTGTCTGACGTTAGAGGCCGATTTAGAGGAAAAAGCTGAACGCGCAGCCGCTGCTGCAGCAAGTGTACCGTCACCTGCTATACCCAGCACATCAGTTCAGTTCCAACCTAACATCGTTATTCCTCCTGTCACTAAACCAGTTTCAGTTTATAAGTGGGACATTAAATTTGATGGGTCTAAGAAATCATTAGGTGTGAAATCATTTTTAGAGCGGGTTGATGAATTAGCAGAGGCTAGGCATGTCACAAAGCAACAGCTGTATGAGGCAGCAGTTGATTTATTTTCTGGGAAAGCTTTACTATGGCTTCGCCATGTGAAGGATGCTAGATTAGTTAAAGACTGGGACACTCTTACTAAAAGACTACAACAAGACTTTTTGAGCAAAGACTATGATGAGGAAGTTTGGGAAACGATAAAGCATCGCAAGCAATTTGATGATGAGCCGGTGGTTATATTTGTGGCAGTTATGGAACAGCTCTTTAATCGATTAAGTTCTCCCCCAGCAATATCTACAAAAATCAAATGGCTTCAAAAAAATTTGAAAACTGAATTTGTTGAGAGACTTGCTTTGAATAAGTACTCTACTGTGGAAGATTTGATCAAGGATGTAAAGGCCTTAGAGGAAGTTTTTAAGGAACTCAATATCAAACCTAATCGTAGAACTCAAGTTAGCTCCATTGCTTGTGATATAGATGCTGAATTTAACAATTGTAGTTTGGATTCTACTGATCGTAGTTATCAAAGTCGAAGTTTTCAAAATTCCAGATTTCAAAGAAACCAGAATCATCGTAGTTCAAATTCCCAAGCTTCATCTTCACAACAGTCAAATTTTCCAAGGGTACATTCTCAAAGCTCAGTTTTTAGAAACTCAAATTCTCAATTTAGGAATCCAAATTTCAGGAATTCAAATTCCACAAATTCAAATTCCACAACTTCAAATTTTCAAAATATTAGGTCAACTCCAAGAAGTCCTCACACTCCTGTGGAACCTTCTACCAGTACCGGTAATAGTAATCCTACAAGGAAAACAATTGTTTGCTATAATTGTAATCTTGAGAATCACCACTTCAGGCATTGTTTAAAGCAAAGAACTAAATTTTGCTATGGGTGCGGTAAACCCAATGTCAATAAAAATGAATGTGGGGATTGTTCGGGAAACGCTCCCAGGAGATAGACCATGTTGGCCGGGTTTTATCTTCTGAATTTCAGGCCAGACCTATAGAGAAATCTTTCAATGATGAGCAACGAAAGCTTTTAGAATTTGTGAAGAATTATTTTGAGGAATTGAGGAGCAGTATATCGCCTATTTTTGTAAAAAAAGAATTGGATAATAGACCATATATGTCAGTTAATATTTTTGGTAAAAATATAATAGCTTTGTTAGATTCTGGTGCAAATAGTAGTACCATTGGAAAGAAAGGAATCACATTTTTGGAAAGTTTGAATTTAAAAATCAATAAGTCTTGTCATAACTTTGTTGTAACTGCTGATGGAGTTAAGCAAAGTGTTACTGGTTCGGTTGAGATTCCTATCTGTATCGAGAACGAATGTCAGATTATAAAATTTTTGGTGGTGCCTTCTCTAAATTATTCTTTCATTATGGGAAGTGATTTTTGTCGACAATTCAAACTGAAAATTGACTTTCATGATAATACTTGGGTGGTCGGATCTGATAATGACGATGCTATCACTACTGATAAGGTTCAAGCTTTAAGAGATTTGCCCCCAGATCAAAAATTTGCAGTTGAAGGTGTTATTTCCAAATTCAAAGAACTTTCTGGTAATGGAAAATCAGGAAGAACTAATAAAATTGTATATCACATAGAAACAGCTGATGCTAGGCCTGTTAAACAGCGCCAATATCTCATGTCGCCCTATATGCTCACACATTTGAATAAGGAGTTAGACAAAATGTTAGAGTTAGATGTTGTTGAAAAGTCTAATAGTGAATGGTCTTCACCAGTGCTGTTAGTAAAAAAAGATAATGGTGAATATCGGCTATGTTTTGATGGGAGAAAGTTGAATTCACTAACCAAAAAAGATAGCTATCCACTACCTGTTGTTGATAGAATTTTATCACTCCTAGGGGGTGCTAACTACATATCTTCTGTGGATTTACGTAGCGCATTCTGGCAGATACCTCTTGACGATGAGTCAAAGGAAAAAACTGCTTTCTCTGTGGCTGGAAGAGGGTTTGTACCAATTTAAGGTTATGCCGTTCGGGCTTTGCAATGCAGCCCAGTGTCAACAAAGATTAATGGATGCTATTTTTGGACCAGAAATGGAGCCAAACGTTTTCGTATATTTGGATGATATAATCATTATAAATTCAACTTTTGAAGGACACATCAAAACATTACATGAAGTCGCAAGACGCTTGAGCGAAGCAAATTTAACAGTTAATATTGACAAATGTACCTTTTTTCGATCATCACTTAAATATCTTGGTTTTGTAGTAGATAAATTTGGCCTTCGAACCAATCCAATGAAAGTTTCGGCTATGGTACAATTTCCTCAACCAAGGAACACAACGGAAGTCAAGAGATTCACAGGTTTATGTAGTTGGTACCGCCGGTTCATACCAAATTTCTCTTCTCTGATGGCTCCGATTAATGACCTCTTGAAAAATAGGAAGAAGGGACAAAAAGTCAACTGGACCCAAGAGGCTGAACAAGCATTCGGAAGGGTTAAACAAGCTCTGGTGTCTGCACCTATATTATCAAGCGCCGATTTTAACTTACCGTTTACTTTGCAATGTGATGCATCGGACAGTGGGCTAGGGTGTGTTTTAACACAAGTTCAAAATGGTCAGGAACGAGTCATTGCTTTTGCTTCTAGAAGTCTCACTAAATACGAGAAAAACTACGGAACTACTGAGAAAGAATGTCTAGCCTGTATTTTCGCATGTGAACGTTTCAGAGCATACATAGAAGGGGTACGATTCACTTTAATAACCGATCATGCATCTTTAAAATATCTTTTCAATATGAAAAATCCTACCGGTAGATTATCTCGTTGGAGTGTCCGTTTAAGCCAATTTGATTTTGAGATATGTCATCGAAAAGGACGATTGATGGTCGTACCTGATGCTTTGTCTAGAAGCCCTGTAGATGATGATCTTGAACCGTCTACATCCGAACAAATTTTGGCTCTAGAAGATCCGGATAATTGTATTTCTCTAGACATTGACTTGAACCAATTAGATTCATTTTATGAAAATATTCGTTTGAAAATTTTAAGTTATCCTGATAACTATCCTCAATGGACAGTCAGGAATAATTTTGTCTATAAATTGATACCTTCCAAAGTCCCATTAGATACAAATATCTCTGATTGGAAACTTCTAGTCCCAAAGAGTCAACGTAGGAAAATCATTTCTTTAAATCATGATTCCAGCACTGCTTCACATGCTGGTTATTATAAAACCTTTTCAAGAGTGAGTCTTACCTATTACTGGCCAAAGATGCGCCAAGATGTTAACAAGTATGTGAAGCATTGTAAGATTTGTGCCTCTCAGAAATCTCCGAATTATTCTAAATTTGGGCTGATGGGAGCTGAACGTAAGGTTCGTTTCCCCTGGCAAGTCATTGCTTTAGATTTGATGGGTCCACTTCCTAGAAGCTCTAATGGATTCCAGTATATACTAGTAGTTTCGGATTGGTTTACCAAGTATCCACTTATATGCCCACTTCGTAATGCCACATCAAGTAGTATCATTGAATTTCTAGAAGAAGAAGTATTTTTAGTATATGGGGTGCCTCAAAATATCGTGTGTGATAACGGTAGGCAGTTGATTAGCAAAGCAATAAAGAAACTAGTTGAGGACTATAATTCCCATATTTCATATACACCTTATTATCACCCACAGTCAAATTATGTAGAAAGAGCAAACCGTACCATTTGTACTGCCATTAGGAGTTATATCAATGGAAACCACAAATCTTGGGATAAAGAACTTCCAAAAATTGCTTATTCTATGAGAACTTCTGTACATGAAGTGACGGGGTATAGCCCCGCATTCTTGAACTTTGGGCGCGAGGTACCATGTTCAGGGAATTATTATGGAAAATGTGAAACGGATTTAGGTTTATGTGATAGGGATAGATGGGCACAAAACTTAGGAAATTTATCAGAAATATTTCATGAAGTTCAAAATAAATTGAATTTGGCTTATAAAAGGAACTGTAAATATTATAACTTGAGACGGAGGGAAAAAGAGTTTTTCGTTGGGGATAAAGTTTGGAAAAGAAATAAAGTTTTATCTAATGCTGCTAATAATTTCGCCCAGAAATTAGCGCCTCGTTATGTACCCTGCACAGTACATAAGAAAAAATCAAAACTCGTTTATATTCTCAAAAATGAGGATGGTACCAATGCAGGTATGTGGCATATACAGGATCTTAAAGCATATCATGGTTCAATGTCTGATGTATCCGTTGATGAGGAAATGGGATCGGAAAGTGACGTTGGCGATCGACCTGATAATGGTTGATACTCTGTAGCTGCAAAAATTCCTTGTACATATTAGTTAAGTTAGCTTAGCATTTAGTAAATCTTAAGTTAGTTCACTTAGTTTACATTAAGTAGCACATAAGTAGGTAGGGTTTTGAGCGCTCGAAACAAACTTAGCTTAGTACGAAAATGAACTTGAGGTCTAACATTGAAAAAGAAAAAATGTCCATGAACATGTCCTTTTTTTTTTTATTGTCGAAGGGGGGTGAATGTAACAAGAATTTTTGCCTTTTTGATATTTAACACTCTGTATTGTTATTGCTACCTTTCTTTGCTTAATCCAAATAGGACCATTTTCATCACTGAATGATAACAGGGTATTCCCTCATACTGGTGGAAAATATGTTTTGTTTTTGGTTGTCTTTTGATCGTTTATTTTCTTCATTCAGTTAACAAAAGTAAATTTCGCAGTCATGTCAGAATTATTGTAAACATTGTTGGCCTAGAATTCAAACAGTAGACAGCATGTGATGGATGTCAACTGTGTAAAATTTTGGTATGTTCCAAGATGACGCCCTGACGGAGTAATAATAATCCACTAGTGCATCGTTTTCGTTTGGGTTATTCATTCCAATCCGTTCAGTACAATTAGCTCGCTCCGTGCAGTTTAGTACGTTTATGTCGTCAGAATAGGTCTGAGAGGGCTGGCAACAGTGGATTATTCCCGAATGTTTGATCTGGCAACCTAGATGTGATTGTCAATTTTTCTGTCTCATGTCATTGCGCAGATTCGTATTTGAATTACAACTGTTTTTTCATAATAATTATCAAGAACGCTCTGCACACGATATGTGAAAATATTTCCTGTTACGCCTTTTTCTTTTTTGGGCTTTCGTGAGTACTGCTCCACGATGTCGAAATTAATCGGCAATTCTTGGTTTTCCAACCTCTGGGGAGTGATCATCTCCACCTTTTTTCTGTGGGCCATTCCTTCGGGAAGATTTGTTGGTCTTCATCATCCAGGCAGCCATTGCAGGTGGCTGAAGGAAGAGCCGTCAGTTTCGTCCGTTTCGTACGATTCACACTTTTCGCACGATTCTCCAGTCTCGCCATTCTGTTGGTTCCAGAGGATTTTGGTGAGGTTGTCCCTCTATATTCACCCTGGTGGGTTTTTGAGAGACGTGCCACGAGGGGCACACCTTGGCAGATACTGTAGACACCAGCTGGGGACCGAAAGGACACGTGAATTAATGTCTCACGTGGTCTCCTATCACCATGCCCTGCTGTTTGGGTTCATTCCAGGATGTTAAAAATCCACCTTTTTTAGCTAATAATGGTAGAAGATAACTTCTGAGGCCAGTAGTTGTCAAGGATTCCCATTGGAAGATTCCAGGATGGTCCTAGTAAAGGTCAGATCCAACCATTGAGTCAAATTCATTTTTTTGTTGTCATTTGGTTAACTATAATTACATATTTTTCACTCAGGTTAATTAGAATTACATATTCTTCACTCAATTAATTTTTTCGCATTATAATATATCATTGAGATTTCTTCATACATGTAGACTGTAGAGTAATAATATTAGGTAGATATTCACAAGTTATGAGGTAGTACTAGTCTCCAGACACAGTGTGAACTCAGACTATATTGGCCAATATAAGAAGGGGGTATACGTTTGAATAAGTGAAGGTATGTCCATGAGATTATCTGTTATGTAAATTGATTTGCTAGCATTTTATGAAGGTAGCACATAAGTTGTGCTTTATGAATGTTTATAACTCACCTGGTAATGGTGGTCATATTTATACCCTTGTCAATTTGAAGGAATCTTTACCAGAATTAAAAGTGGCCTCAAAGTTCACCTATCTTGTTCTTATTCATATTTTTTCCAGCAGTTCAAATACCTCACTATATCTCCTAATATTTATGAAATTTGCATAACTACATTTTCCCAGTTCCAATAAATCAAACTGGGTGGCGCCTACCGGAATATACATTTTTTTAAAAAGTCTAAAATATTGAAGTCAACCCACCCTTTTGCCACCAGACATAAGAACTACCGTGCCTGTAACCATTCAAGTTTCACCTTTTTTTATTAGTAAATAAATTTCACTAAAAGGTGGTTACAGGAGTTCCATCCGCAGAGAAATTTGAAGTAATGTACTAACTGGTACATTTTTTGTCTCTTCGAGAAGGAACATTATTTGAGATCTGAAGTATATTAGGATATGAACTTCCTCTGACATTCGATGTATGTCCTGGAAGGATCGTTCTTCAGTTAACACAGGATATCCTATGGATTCTATATAATGTCCATTCTTGATTTACATGAACATAATCACTAGATATTCACCAAAGGACAATGGACTTCCATTTAGTTATATTCACTGGACATTTCGTTTTCGTTTATACTGGTCGCGAAGATTTGATTGAGGTTCGATGTCCATTGGACTTCATTTGTACATCCTCTGATTGAATCAAAATATACGGCGATATAAATATCATTTGACAATCGAATTATTCTTTACATTCGGAAAGTGAATTTATTTTTTTTTTCGAATTTCACGTGATATAAAGAAAAAACGAATATGATGGCTGCAGAAGTTTTGGAGCGGTACTTCCTCAATAGCAGAAGAACTGAGGAATATCCCCTCTCAAATAAGATATCTATTCAGAGTGGTGTATAGTTGTATACGGCTCAGCATCCAATGGTTTCTTGGAAACGAATAAGTATTTTAAATAATTATCGAACTGATATGAAATCTCAATTTCCATGAGGGTTATTTTCACGTCTATGAATATTTGATGATTTGATGATTCGATATACCAGCTGGGACATTCCATGGTCGTCACAAGAACAATTATTCTAGGTCCGGGAAATTCGGATTTGCACAGTACCGAATAGGGACATTGCGTGCTATAAGGGTAGACAAATCAACAAGAAATATTATTTTAATGGCGAGTATTCCATATTCAGGCAACAATAAAAGCAGCAAACTTTCATCTCCTCAATTATCAGAGACCTAAAGAACAAGAACAAAAATTTGAATGCCGTGCTATGATCATGTAGGATCCTATTAGCATTACTCATTAACGAATAGAAGCAGCTCATTTATATCTTATAGCAGGAATAACGATTCTACTGAGATTGAAATTTTTACTACAGGAAAGTATAAGTTGGGTAAAGTCAGACCGGCACTCTATGACAGTATAGATTTTTATAATATTATATTATATTCTCGTGTCACAGTGTTTGTTGCTGAACTCCTCCGAAACAGCTCGTCCGATTCTTATGAACAGCTTTGTGCATATTCAGTGGATCTAAGAATAATTGATCGCTAACTATTTGTATCCATTATGAACGAACGAGTGTTATAATAATTAGGATCTGATTCGATTTGAAATAATTGGTATCTGGAGGTCTCGGAGTCGGAGATCATGATGTGTTTGTGAGAATTGGAGTAGTGAGTAACTAAAGGAACATACTTCAATGAATAGTCGAGATGAAAAGAAGTAGAAAATAAATATAGTGGTTTGAAGAACTGAACAAACAAGTTTTATCTATCAGTTAGTTATTTTTCTTCGAATGAAGATATATTCTCTAGAAATAATACAATTACGAAATAGCCACAATGTTTGATGTGAAATGAAGTTTTGAATCAATACAGGAAGCTCAAAGTCATATCCTCACAATGTTCATAGAATGAACAACAATATGGTAGATTCCGGGAGAAAATAACTACTTTCCTGGCTAATGTCACGCAGAACATTGAATTATATCCTTTCGAAATCTATGCCTTTACTCGTATAAACGAATACTGATACAAGTGGATTTTTCCTGAATGCCTATTGATTTCGATTTATTCAGGCCACGCTAAACACCTACAGACCGCTGACTTAACGTAGCCTAGCCAAACGAAAATCAAGTCGGCATTATATTTCAATGTTCTGCGTGGCATTAGCCAGGAAAGTAGTTGTTTTTACTCGGAATCTATCATTGTTGTTCATTTTATGAACATTGTGAGGATATGACTCCGAGCTTTTTGTATTCATTCAACATTTCATGACACTTCAAACATTGTGACTATTTCGAAGTTGTTTATATATATATATATTATTTTTAGAGAACATATGATATTTTAATCTTTATACCAGCAGATTCTATCCCTTCAAAGTGATGCATCGAAAAGTGATGAATAATATTCATGAAAGATTATCATTATGTTCTTACTGTTATCTCCGAACATCTCGTCATAAAAATTTTCAGTCGCGCCGCTACAACTGGAATAACAGTTATTTGCCTAACTGGACACCATGGTAGAAGTTCATAACAGAGCGTGGCGAACATCCAAAAAATCATTTATTCCTGAATTTTTACTAGTAATCAAGGCTTGAAAGTAGTTTAACACTGCTTTCAATATTGAGCTCAGCATAATACTACTTCAGAACTATTTTTTCCCGACGTTTGTGATGATTAATTTGTTTCCAGCTGGAGCGCGAAATACTTTGGTGATTGAGAACTGATTTTTTCAACGAGGCGCAGCCAAGAATTTCGCGCACTAGCTTCAGAAGTAACTATTGTGTAATTTTTCCATTGAGAGCTCCGTCATATAGAGCTCACCCAATGTCCAATTTGGATTACCAATTTCATAAAAAAAAATGGATACGTTGCATAGTACTTACTTTCTCTGATGCATAGGCTGAGTGAATATACTTCTGCTGCCTGTTTAGTGTCATACAAAAGCTACTTCTCATGCCGTTTGGAAGGAATAGTAAATTTTTGTATTAGAATCGAATGTGACACTTTGTTTGACAAACGATAATTGCGTTTGCGAGGCGGAGCGACTGCGAAGCCGAGCACGCAAGTTTTCCGAGTCAAACTGAGTCACTTTTGATCCGAATAATGAAACATGGTATTGTTTGTGCAATCGGAATAATTGTTATCTGATTGATGAGTTATAAGTAGAGATACCACTATATTGATTCACTTGAGCAAGTCAGTGTCAAAACAGCTATCATATCAGCTGTCATTCGACACGTTTTTATTTCCTAAGAGCTGAACTTCAACTTCAGCTGCCAGACACTGACATTGTTGCGTAGCAAGTATACATACTGATTATTGAATTGTGTCAGTGAGACGTCAATTTCCAGAGCTCATTTGGAATACAAATCCACGACTTTTGTATGAAAATAATATATCGGTTCAGAGAATGTATTCAACCTCCAGATTGGCCAAACCAGCTGGTCGCTGCTGAAACGGAATCAAAAACTGTTCTCGTCAAAATGATGATGAATTTCTGCTCGAGGTTGAACCTGATAATTCCTATGTAGTATCCTTTCTGAAATTGGGGTAAATAATATTTGATGATATCTGCAATCTGCACCACCAAACAATAGAGTAACCTGGAGATTATTGTCCATCTATTAATATAAGGGTTATCTCAGATTTTTCTTTTAGGCAATCTAATGATCTGCCAAGCTATTGCACTGGTAGGCACACAATGAAATCATTGATGGAATGAAGTGTTTCTATATACGAATTTCTGTTGGTATCAGAAGTGAAAGTGTTTATTCATTGGATGAAATCACAAATAAGCAATTCGATTGTTCTGGTTGCATTTTGCTACTAATTTCATTTATGCTGCCAACCAGGCGTCATATCACTTTCAACCAAAGTTGGATTGTCTGATAGGTTCATCCTATACCTGGAAGAGGAAAGAAACTGACCTGGATCTGATCTGAATATGTGCATTGCAGTTTGCTGACATTGCAAATGTTGTTTGAGCTAGATCAATAATTTCATTCAGAACTAGTAATATAATGAAAACCAATATATAACACAAATCACAAATTACAGCTTTGAATATTGTCGATTATAATTCCCCAAGAGAATGAATAATTGCCGATAATTTTTTGAGTATATACGCATTTTCTGGAAACTAGTCGAGCAGACGAGGGACATTTTCATCTGAGTAATCTTGTATGAGACTAATTTCTCGCAAATTAATTCATGCACGCGACGAATTCGGTGGGTGAGAGAATTTCATGCCGGAATTCTGTTCAAAAATGGAACATAAAGTGAAGATTCACCCATCCTGTACCCTCGTGCTATCAAATTCATAGTATCAGATACATTATGATATGAAGATATATGATTTTATATGATTTTTGTATTGTCTAATTGAATGATAGCTTTCATTTATCAGACGATTTCCACTTATTTCCACTTATTAGTTTCACGTCTTATGCTTATGTGGATGAAAGATTCCCAGAAACTTTGCTGGTTACCATAGTAACAACATTGGTTGGAATTGACAAGTATGAAATATTAACTGAAAATGGAGATATAAATTTCCTGGTTCGATACGAAATAACAGAAGAAGAAGATTCTAAACAGAAATTGAGTCTACAAGCTAGCTAGGATAAATTACCAAATATTATTTCATATTGTGGTTCATGAATTATGAATAATAAATCAATAATCGAACATTTAAATATTATACACGTGGATGAGTTTTGTCTAGACAATATCATGATGGCATTCAAAGGTAGACAAATCATAATATTGAAGTACTCACCTTGGTTTTAATGACTTCATTATATCCACTCACATCAGCAGAGGGCTTCGATTTCATCTCAATGTCCTGATAAATCACAAGAGTCATCAATGCCATCAAAACTGAAAGAGGCTGATGATCTTGCTGAATAAATGATAGCAGATTATTGTCGTTTTGGTCATGAAGTGGAATTCAATGAATGAATAGGTAGGTACATTAGTTTGGTTGTGTAAACATCAAGGAACCGTCCTTCTCTGCTGTGCAAACTTTGTAACCAAATTCCTTGAAAATGTCACAAAAAGTGAGGTTGGTAAAGTCCTATGAGTGAACACCACAATACAAACTGGGAGAGAGCACTAGCTACAGGAGTTGCTATGACATTGTTCATGGTTGTTGAACCACAACTTCGAATCTTACATACCCTATCCCTAACAATAACATATCACAATCATAAATACCTTATACAAGCACGAGTTATATTTTTAATGCAATTTGCATCAGTTTCAGAAACATTGTGATGCTAAGGAGTTTTGAAATTGATCTCCTTTGCGATCCTCACTGGGGTGCCTCAATTGTATCTCGTTGATAAAACGTGTGATGAAACAGAGTTCTTCAATTATTTTCTTCGTGATGCGTCGCCTGGGATGCCTCAATTTTATCACGATGATAGAAGGTGTGATGAAATAGAGTTCTTCAATTGATCTTATTTCTGATGACATTCAGGATGCCTCAATTTCATTACGTCGATATAACGTGTGACGAAACACAGTTTTTCGATTAATCTCCCTTGTGATAACGCCTAGAATGCCTCAACTTTATCACATAAAAATAACTTCTGATCGAACACTCTTTCGTGAAGTGATATGATGTATTCCAGATATGCATATGTTTCAGAACAGTGTGATGAAATCAAGATCTTTGACTGATCCCTCTTGTTATAAGCGAATACACATTGGTAATCGCAGAATATCTTACAATCAGATATCATAATGAAAATAATGCACTATGTTTATTGAAACATCGACACAGCAATGAAGTGATCATCGCCATGATATTTAATATTGATTGAATAAGAGGATTCTTGGCAAGTTTTCATTTTGATGTTTGTTGATTCGTCATAACGCCAGTCTTCTCTGACTGAGTAAACATGTATCGTATGCTACATTAGTTATGATTCCAAAATTTGTTCATTGTTTTATTCATTTATTTATTCATTGATCCACCGGATACCCCTATTACTGAAAAAAATACATTAATAAAACATGAAAATAGGTAGATAACTGATGCCTGAGACTACTCAGTTCTAATTATATCTACCTGAACTGTACAAGCAGAAAAAAGGAATTCTCAAATATACCTGAATGAAATTACAGAATCATTTCTAACAAACGATGTGTGTACAAAAAAATTGTCTAGAAGAACATTATGGTTGTTTGGTATAGTATTCAGTTGGAATAGCTTCAAGAGCTTCAAAAAATCAAAACTGTCTGCTACTAGTTGTGCAGGATAGCTTTGAGCACACTCAACTGCAACTCCCATTCCATCATTGCTCCATTATGCCTACGGTAGGTTGTAGTCACCTCACAGGATGATTTTGGCATTTGAATATATACTGCAGACATCCTCGACAGTTTGACAATGCACATTCCGGTTCTGAACTTGATGGGATGTATGTAGCAGGAATGATAAATTCAACATATTCAACAGGAAATAGCACGAAATTATGTTCGATTGAGTTCTGGGGAATAACTATTCGCTTGGAGCAAATAGTTGGAACGTAATGCTATAAGCACTTCACAACCACCATATTATTTGTCACTAATTAAGCTTGAACGGTCAAGACGATGAGTAATGTAACTACTGGAAGTGATTTCAGCATCAAAAATATATTAGGTCAGCCAAGTTTCCGCGAGCACAATTGCATCATAATTTGAAGAGGAAACGGCTTGTTCGATGTCTCTGATTTTTGTTTTGATGCCACCAACATAATGATAGTATATTTGTAATGGGGACTTCACTGGTATTTCTTGAGGAATTTTCTTTGCGTGTTTGGTATGTTTGGATGCAACTTTGGGTAGACCCCTCATATACCTGATTGTATAATCATCATCATTTTTCCCTTCAAGTTCTTCTTGAGTCTTCCCCATTTAATTTATTTGGTATGGTGTTTGATCAGTACCTATATACGAATGGTTAAGTTACCCAGATTAGATTAGATTAGATTAATCACAATAGATCTTCTAGGTCGCAGTGATCGAGAGGTCTCTCAGCCTATAAGACCCATCTTCAATCTACCTAGATTCTTCATCTTTTTCAAGACATTGGTGACTTCTAGTGGATTGCAGAAAACAACTTTCAGTAGCCTCTGTTTTCTTTGAGGAATCAAGCCAACCCGAATAACTTTTAGTAAGTACGTTTGGTCCAGATTCAGGTGAATTATTTACACTAATGTTATTAGCTCGTGATATCTCAATGAACACACTCACGTTGAAATACCGTAGTTGAATTATCACAACGGTCGGTTGAACTAACGTTCAATGGAATCTTTAGTACATATTGGATCAACGCGAAATTGTCGCTGACATCCACATTACTTTCAACCAGTACAAAAATTCATTCTCAACTACTTATTTCAATGTCAATATCCGTTTGAAACCAGTGGAAACTGCCCGGTTCGTAACAAAATTTTTCTCAGGAAATGAACGTGACATATCAACGTTCAAACAAGTTGATGAAGAAACGAATTTCATTGTTGACTTCGGATCAATTTTCAATCATCGGAATTTCTGGTATTTCGTACGTTCCTTCGACGTTTTAGTCATATTATTTTCCGTTATTCTCGTGTCTACAATTATTTTACCAACATTATCATAATTATTATAATACCTTACTAACCTGTTATGTTGTTCATGTATTTCCTTTCCTCAGCTGTTCCACTTCCTTTTTAGTGTGGTGCCCATCTCTACATATCCCTATTTGAATATTCTCGACTACCCGTAATTGTACATAAACTCTTGGTTTCATACACGTTGTCTAATAACGATTAACTAACGTTGTTGGGAAACATTGATTTTACTTTTCTTTGTCTTCAACGGTAATCAAATAACCTCAATGAAACGTTTGATTCACGTTCATTTCAAGAGTTCAATAAATGTTTCGAATAAATGTTAGTTCACCGTGAGAACTCTGCCGATTCAATTGAAAATTGTTCACTATGTGAAATACACGTTTTGAAATGACGTCACGATTCTTATATTCGTGATTTCGAAAATCTGTACAAAAAGTGGAGGGAAATTGGGAAATCCGACTAAAAGATTTTCATCTATGTCAAACTTTTGGTTCCTCAGGAGGAGACGTCATTCTTGTTATTGTCAATACGACACCTTGTTTTTCATTCAATCGAATTTTTTCAGAGGAAGTGATAAATGACAATCGAACATACGCCATTTACATATGAATTGAAATTCGAAGTGAAAGACAGTGATTTCATTTTCTCGAACCATTGGATAGCCCATAAGCTATCACAAATTTCAATTTTCGATAGTTTCGATTACAAAAATGTATAGTTTCTGCATTTTCTTCCTCAATATTTAATTGAAAACTGTGATTCATTTAACGAAACATATGAAAATTGAGATTTGTGATAGCTCCTAGCTTTGGCTATCCAGAGGTTATGAATTGAATGGAAAATACAAGTCCGTATAAATTGAAAAATGAGTTGATGATGTTTTCTGGAAGACGAAACGTCAGATTTCGAATTAGGAATTGTCATCTTGTGAAAAAGAAGAGGTTCCTATAATGAAACTCAATTTCTTAAAATAACCAAAGAATAATGGAGGTCTTAGAAAATTATGATTTTCCGGGACAGCTCTGAATTTTCGGAATTTTCCGTGATTCAAAATGTTATTTGGTCAAGCGAAAAATTGCACAGTTTCGCAAAGATTCAACCAACACTGCATATCTTGCAGTTCACGAGATCCCAATGATGAAGCTCTAATTCCAGCCACCCTGTACATAATTGATGATCTTCAATATCGAGAAAATCGTTTCATTACTCAGTATCTCAAATGAAGGATCATTCGTTTCAGAGTCGATGAATAGCCAGTGATTGACTCAGTATTTCCTGATCCAAATGAAATACTGAAATCAACGTCTGATACTCGTTTGAAGTATCCGAATATCAAATAATAATCTTCTCCACCTATAATAGACGTTTTTGAATGAGTAATTTTCTACGTTTCATCAACATTATCAGTACACGATCAAATGACGTATCAGGTAACTCGAAAGTTATAAATATGTGAATTTAAAACGTTGAAGTGAACAAAAATTCGTTGTTTGAGTCTATTAGTTTTCTAACGTTTCAAACAGGTTATTTCTAGCAATCAATCATCCGTACATTGTAAATGTGTCGTTTCATTGGGAAAGAATGACGTGTTGCTGCTTGAAAGTATCAACGTTTCATTTCAATGTTCAATAGTGGTAGTAGATGAACAGAAAGTAATTAGGTCATTGTTGGGAATGGATAATAAGGTGTTTATTTCTAGGTCATCTTCAACCAAATTTCAACGTTGAAGTTTTCAACCTCTAACTTCATTTCAACGATTTCAACCGTCATTGAACATTTCATCAACTAGTTTGTGTTTGCTGGGATTCTATCATTGATCATTGTATATTTCAACATTGGTTGTCATCACTTCCTTGATTTCTGATATGTCATCCCTCAGTTGGTTGTTGATTAATACTTGTTCTTGATATTTATACATCAGAACATCGTATTTCTTATCCATTGTATCCAGTTCAATGAATAAATCCATTATTGTTGGATCTTTCATGATGATTTCGGAATTTCTAACCTCACATCTACTACGACATTCGCATTTCTATCGGTGGTGTTTGGTTTTTCAGATTCGGCACCATAGTAGCTGATTTCTTGTGATCCCAACACAGGATACATGATTCCATTTTTCGTATATTGCACACTGATAACAATAATTTCAATAGAACTAGCCTTTGAGCATACTTCGTACTTGTCGGCCAATGTGTATGCTCACACAATATAATATTCAAATATTAAAGAGTCTTCTGAATGAACCCTGTTCTCAGATGGTGGGTATAAAATCGATAATTTCATTAGAAAGACACTGGCAATGTTTTATAATACTGTTGCCAGTCACAATATTTATCCAAGGGATACGGTCTCCTCAAACTTCTGCTGACTACTTAAAACTCTTTCGTCTTTCCATTTTCTGTGACAGCCTGTCGCTCAAATCGATTACAGAGGTGCCACTTCTATAATTCAGGAAAGCATTCACTAAATTGGTTTCATCCCCACTTGAACTTTATAATTGAAATGTTGAAAAATGTTTTTCATTATGAAATATCCACCTACATTTATTACCTGAATTGAAAGCGCTCGAATAGAAAAGTCAACAAGTTGTAACATCATTTGATGAACTGCACAGTGATATCATTGCAGGAAGTAGAAACTTATTCGGTTGAAACAGAAACAATTGCTGCGAGGCGTTCAATCGGAAATTTGACTTAGAGGTCCAAGCGTTCTTCCATATTCATTGTTTTATTTTGCGAAACCTGAAACCTCCTTGTAAAGTAATCGATGGGCCACCTTGTATATAAATAAATTGATTCAATACTTTGCGTAGAATAATCGAGAGGGTGTTATATTCGTTATTCCAGATTTTTAGGATTCTCTATCCTCGTTCCTATAACATATGAATATGTTCGTCTAAATCTATATTCCTCTTTTCCAAAACTTGTTTAGAACACTCACAATCGAATGAATTTCTCATTTTGATACTTCAATTTTCATTTCATAGTGGTTATTGATTGACACATATATATACATACGGGATTTGCTTTTTGGTATCTTCTAGTGCGTTCTTCTCGACATGATTTACATATTGAAGAATAAAATTGAGACAGATGTGCAAATTCAAATTGAGAGATGTATGTAAGCCTCTATTCATAAAACAACGAATCATATCCCATCCATGTATCTATATGTACAGGGTGTTGCGAAATTAGACCGACAACGCTTGACAGGAGATAGCCCTCGTGATTTCATAATCACTGAGATAGGGACATACGGTCTCCGAGTGTTCAGTTCTCGAGATACAGGGCGTTGAAGTTGAGATATAAAAATAGTGGTTTCGCAGTAACTCAAGAAAAATTTAATATAATGCATTCAACTTCGGTGTATGGTTTCACCTTTGAATGGGTCATTTTTTGACCATGAAGCCATTCCGGACATTTTATCCAGTAGTACCCTACAGGGGGGTGTAGCAACTTCTCCTCCCATATTTTTTACGCAACTGATTGAATTACAATCATTTCCAATTCCTCGAATTCATTGTTCAATTTTGTTAAAAAAATGCATCACCTTCAACTGAGGTGAAATGAACAGTTTTCGAGATATTCGACCCAAAATAGAAGATAGATAGAAGAAAATTGCAAAAATATTTTGTTGGTGTTGAGTAGATCAGATACTATTCAGATCTCATTCTGTAGCTGAACAGAAATATGTTGAAAAGGAATATTCTCAGATAAATTATGAACATACAAAAATAGATAAATATTTATATAAAGCAATACATTGAGAATTTGCATTCTCTATGTGATGAGGATATTTACTTTTTCTCAGTTGATTCAATAGAAAACAACTACTTTCCTGGCTATATGCCACGACGAACATTGAATTATATCTATTGAACACACACGATAAGAGTTTGAAAATAAAATATAAAATTGACATTCATCATACACCCAGAAGCAAAAACGTCCAAATGACAGGAATAGAATGTCAACAAATTTCTCAGATGTCATTTCGTTATAGTTTTACTCGGTTTCAGTTGTATTATAGAGAGATGAGAATTGTGTATATCATGAAGAATGGCTGTAAGAATTAGTGGACATCATGGTTACTGATGAGGATTCAGAAATCCGAAATGGTTTCATTGCAATAAAGTCATATAACCTGTGTGTGAGAGATAATATTTCCCATATCACTGATATGAATGATTATTTCTCCAAGCTCATCAAGATCAGAGTTTATGCCAGTATACTTCTCCTATACATTCCAATTTTCATTTCAATTGGTAAGTTATATTTCTATATCATTATACATCATATTATTCATCCGATTTAAAGAAGAATGTCAATTCTCAACTTCGGAGGATTTTATTCTTTATTTTTCATGTTCTCCTTTTGAATGTTCATCAGATATAATTCAATGTTCGACGAGGCAAATAGCCAGGAAAGTAGTTGTTTTCTGTTGAATATTCAGAATGATGTGTGCATATACATATTTTTGTCTGAAGGAGAATGCAAATTCTCAATTTCAGAAGTTCTTATATTTTATTTCCAAACTCTTATCGTGTGTGTTCAATAGATATAATTCAATGTTCGTCGTGGCATATAGCCAGGAAAGTAGTTGTTTTCTATTGAATCAACTGAGAAAGAGTAAATATTCTCATCACATAGAGAATGCGAATTCTCAATGTATTGCTTTATATAAATATATATCCATTTTTGTATGTTCATGATTCATCTGAGAATATTCCTTTTCAACACTTTCATACCCAATCAGGGGGTTCAAACTTGACCGATGGAAACTTGTGATTTTTATAGACCTCTAATCGCAGATTCGTGATAGAGTCTCAATTCAGAATTTCTTTCCACGCCCTGTATGATGAATGTCAATTCATCATACACCCAAAAGCATGAACAGAAATAGTTATTCCACGCATAAAGCGAAAACACATTTTTTTGTAATCTTTTACTACTGAAGAAGATGAAAATTTACCATGCAAACTTCTATTTTGGGTCAAATATCCCGATAACTGTTCTTTTCACCTCAGTTGGAGGTGATGCAGTTTTTCAACAACATTAAACAATCAATTCGAGAAATTGTAAATGATCAAAATGTCATCAGTGGCGTAGAAACTATAGTAGTAAAAGTTATCACAACCTCCTGTAGCGCACCTCTGGGTAAAATTCTCGGAATGTCAAAAAATTGACCATCGAAAGATGAAACCATATACCGAATTTGAATGCATTATATTGAATTTTTCTTGAGATATTGGGAAAAAACAATATAAATTGCTTGAATTCAACGCCCTGTTTCTCGAGAACTGAACACTTGAAGACCGTATGTCCATATCCCAGTGATTATGTAATCACGAGGGCTATCATTGTCAAGCTCGGTCGAATATCTAAACACCCTGTAGATAGATAGATAGAGATAGATAGATAGATAGATTTATTGTATTGAAAGAATTACAATTCTTATTACAAGGGTTGGGTGATCTGTGATTAATAATACATGAGAACTAATAGCTAAAACGAAAACAAAAATCCTTCCTGCGGGACCTAGATAGGCATTGAAACAATAATTGATATGCAAATTACTCATTCACAGCAAAAAATCTAAGCTTCAACAAATTGATCAGAACCTGTACTAGGAGTTTCAAGTCAGCAAGTCACCCTGTACATCAGAAACAGTATGCCATATCCAAAGTGAATCTAAAGGAGTTCAATCAACATCACAATATATCACTAGACAAGATCGCGATTCAACTTCACCACTCCCTAGATCTACATTATACAGGGTGAGTTGATTCATTTGGAGAATCTGAGTTGATGGATGGAAGTTATCAGCTGTACAACTAGATCAGTAACAGCAAAAGAGGTGCCTGTGACAAAAGGAGACACAGCAAACCATGAAATGTCACGAATATCATTCATTGTTATTCCAAATTTTTTGGGATTTTCTCTCCTCGTTTCTATAAAATAAAAATATGAATATTATTTCAATATACGTGTAGTAAGGAAAACTCAGATGATTTGCCCCAAAATGTCACTGCGTTTAAAGAATTTTCCTATCAGAGAGCCTAAAAGAAAAATTCACTAGCTTGTCAGTGACAATTTGTATTGAAAAATTTTTGGAGAAGAGAAATAAAGGTATATAGAAAAAATATCAAATTTTCACTACACGTATATTGAAATAATATTCATATTTTTATTTAATAGAAACGAGGAGAAAAAATCCCAAAAAATTTGGAATAATGAATGTACCACCTCCTCGATTAACCTACAGACAGTATTTATCATTCATTGTCCTGACAACCATATTGAAAAATCTATTGTATGTTTATTATAATATATATCAATGACTTTATGACAATGGAACCAGAATGTTTCAAGGAAATACCAAAGACGAATTACTCTTTCTATGAACTCGTGCTAATGTTTTGCAGTGAATCTGGACGGAAATCGAATAACAAGATACATTTTCCTAAAACGAAAGCTCCCCTTTCATAGACTATGACGGAATACAAAATGAAATATTGTACAATGGTCGATAGAGAATCTTGTTGTTCTATTGTCTACATCAACGATCATGATGATTTCACATTCGTCGAAACTATGCATCTAAAATGTCGGTTGTGCGTCTAATCGTCACGTTCTTCGAGGTTGCATTCAACGTTTGATGAACAAAACATGTGTCAGAACGTCAAAAACTTACGTCGAATCATCGAAAAAGTGCATCGAATCGTTAAGAATATACGTTTGAACGTCATGTTTTTTACGCTCAGAGTGTCAGAACGTGAAACACTTACGTTGAAAATTATGTCCGTCCCGTAACGTGCATTTAAATCAATTGTTAAGATCTGCAAGTAATTCATTTTCAGGAAGAGTTTTGTTGTGGTATCGGTCAATCAGAAGTCATATTCATTCTTGGTCACAATCAGTTGTTGAACCAATAGCAAAATTCTTGCCGCCGAATTTAGATGATAGGTTGTTCACTGATATCAAGTATAGAACATAGGAGCACAGGTTCAGTGGAAGTATGGGGTTGAAGATTTGGCGACAAGAGATTTTTTCATTTAATCGAAGTCAGTTCGCTTCAATTGGGGTTGATTCAATTCAAAAAGCGATAGTTCCTATCGATCAAAAAATGAATAGGATTTACCATCTGAAGGTTAAACGAGGAGGTGGTACATTCATTTTACTAAATTCTTTGGGATTCTCTCTCCTCGTTTTTATAAAATAAAAGTATTCGTTTCATTTCAATACTTTTGTAGTGGGACAAATCAGATGATTTGCCCCAAAATGTCACTGCATTTGACAAATTTTTCTATCAGGGAGTCTTGAAGAAAAATCCAGTATTTTGTCAGTGACAATTTGTTTGAAAAAATTTCTGTAGGAAAGAAATATTGGAAAAATATCGAATTTTCACTTATCTTTGGACGTTTCATTTGCCAACATCAGTATGACACTGGGAAGTGTCAAACTATGAGCAGCAACACTTTTAAAGAAAAAAAAATTCTGCATTTGCATATTGAGAACGAGAGCAGAGTCGGTCCCGAAGCGTCCAAAGATGAGTAAAAATCCGATATTTTTTCTATATATCTATATTTCCTTTCTTCAAACATTGTTTTAAACAAATTGTCACTGACAAACTACTGGATTTCTCTTTTAGACTCCCTGATAGAAAAATTTTTCAAACGCAGCGACATTTTGGGGCAATTCGTCTGATTTGTCTTACTACAAATATATTGAAATAATATGAATATCCTCATTTCATCGAAACGAGGAGGAAAAATTCCTAAGAATCAAGAAAAATGAATAGGATTCATTATCATAAATTGAAGTTGCTGTGAACGAGCTGATTTGTTTCTCTGCTTGAATGACAGCAGCCAGATAAGCCTGAATTTACTTTCGATTTCTAATAATCTCAGTTGAATAAACAGTTCTCGTGAGAATACAGATTAGAGACGATTACATCACATATCAAAGTTGAAGGTATATATTACTTTCATTCTCCATAATGAGATTAGTTGAATTGTAAAATGAATTCATTTTTTTATACTTCTTTAAACTATAGATACCTGTACGTATGAATCACCAACATATTTTTCCTTCATTGAATACATCTAATAAAATGCTATTGAAGCTTGAGTATCCACCCACTTCCCCTTTATTTCTATCTATCTCCTTCTAGAGCTACTTCTGAAATGATAATTCAATCCAATTATTATGCATAACATGATATCTTAATAATGAACAGCTATTTTCCCAGGTGATCAATATAACATTCACAATATTCATTTGGTAAGGTATTCGAAACATTCGCTAGCATTGATTAGAATTTGCAAAGAAGAAATAGTTTATATCAAAGAACCTGTTATCGGAAAAACTATGGACATATTATTATAGAAATTATCATAAATCGAAACAGCCCGTTCTTACTTCCACTTTTTGATAATAAATGGCCTGTAGATATGGACAATCATTATTCGTGTGAAGCTGCCATTATTGAGATTTATCGATTCATGGTTCTGTGGGTGGCGGTCAAAGCAATAGATCATTTTTATCTGTAGAGGGTGCTGAATAGGAACAGGTGTTCACTGATACTCTATGATTGGATTAGGTATGCTACTACTGATTCAATTTAGACAGGATATATATAGTGATAATCAATATGTCATCAGAAGTACGTAGGAAGTTTGTAACCTACGATACGTACGATGTTTGACGAACATCAATTAGATTCTAGAGATTCAGTGCAATTTCATACAGAATAATATGTTTCAATTCATTGTACGCTGCTCTGCCACGAAACAAGTTCAACTAATTTTGAGCAGAATCAGAGATAGTTTATATATCGAAGAATAATTGTTTAGTTTTTTTTAAAACAACTGTGGAAGATGGGTCAATTTCACAACCCATGCCCAACAGATCAAACTGATTAGGATAATTTGAAGCAGTCCATTCTCTACCTCAATTCTTTGATAATAAATGACCTGCAGGTATGGACAACCATTATTCGTGTAGAGCTGCCATTATTGAGGTTCATCGATTCATGGTTCTGTGGGTGGCGGACAAAGTTTTAGATCATTTCTATCTGTTGAGTGTACTGAATAAAAACAAGTGTCAACTGATACTTAATGATTGAATTATGTATGCTACTTCTTGATTCAATTGAGATAGGATATACAGGGTGATGCGAGTTATGTAGCGATCGTTCCAATGGATTTGCCGTTCTCATAGAAAACGCTGATGTAGCTTCGCAGATCGAGCAGTATTCCAAGAAAACTTTCAGTTCTCACTTCTCATTCATTCTAATTGTGACTCTTGTCAGAGACAGTCGATCTGTATTTTGTGAAACGAATAAATCTCTTTGAAAATACGTTTTCTCGTTCAAAGTATTCAACTTGCGTGATCAATATTCTGAGTATGATCCTGAAATCTGAATAAAATCATATGGTTTCATGTACATATAGGTGAGGAGTGATTTCCTTGTCAACATCATTTCTATCGCAGATAGATTATATCAGATATTAAATAGTTTTTAATACGAGTCGACTCTGCTTCAAAACAATTATTGATATTGTCGAAAATAAAAGAATCTCTCTCGAACAAAACTATTATTTCTTGACATACCTTGTATGCGATTGAACGATGGGCGATTCCAATGTGCACAACACTGTTTGACTCGCACACTCCAATGGAACGGATGAAGCAAGGCGACTTACCGAATCCTTCGCCATCACTCATGGATTAGAGCAGCTAATCGAGGAACCCACGTGAATACCCGATGTCAATAACCAATCAGCCAACATACTCGACCTGTTTTCCATCAATAATTCAGTTCCTCGCTTCATTGATGTACAAGCTTTACTAGGCAACTCTGACCACACTATCAAGCCCAACATCTACAGGCCCATTGTCCTGTTCTCAGTTATCACCAAAGTATTCGAGAAAAGCATCAACGTTTAGCTTATCAAATGTATAGGAATCTCAGCAATAATCGATTAAAGGAAATATGGCTTTTGTCAACGACGATCAACTGAAGGTCTACTAGCCTACGTCACTTATATATGGCAAGCTACTCGAAAAACATAGGATATCTTTAGCTTCGGCGTGAGACATATCGGAAGGATTTAGCCGAGTTTGGCATCATAACCTTGTTTGGCACCTCGTTTTGGCACCCTCACTCACCACCATAATACGGATTACCAACTCAGCTATGTCCTCTTTCATCAATTTTTCTTTCAGGCAAATTGTTTCACGTAGTGGTGGACGGAGAATCGTCTAATGCCATCGCCATCAATTCCGGCGTTTCACAATAATCAATTTTGGCACCAACAATCTCCCAACTTCATAATTATAGTATGTTGGGAGTTAACATTTGTCCTAACCACAGCTTTGCTGCTTCATTGAAACTCGGATGTGGGTTCTGTGCGAAAGGCTACTCTACAGTTCTTCATATTTTCATGATCTACAATATAGACACAAATACGGCCTATCTCAGATTACTTTTTCCACATATGGGGTTCAGCATCCAAACATACGTTGTTATAATTCAATCACTAGCAATACCAGCCAGATTAACTCGACAGGCCCAGTCAGCACATCCTTCCGTTGTGAACCTCGAAATATTCCAAACAGAACTTTATCAAAACTTGTTTGTTTATGGAACGGCAAAACTCTCTTATTTATATGAAATCTGCACTTACGATAATATCTCCACAAAACTCTCAAACACACGGAATGTTTCGCTAACAAAGTAGCTTCGTCAGGTACGACGATCTTATCGTACCAGTCTCGATATTCTGATTCGTGTATCATTGGAATCATATCTTGAATTATTTTTCCGATTGGGACATTCTTTCTACCAATGACTCATTTCTTTACAGTGTTCCAAATTTTGTTTTCTGCTTCAACTGCTGAATATTTTTCTTTCTTTCTGAATCATCTGTCTACTCATGCACTGTTATCTCTTTCGATTCTTATGGTTTGGACACATAACGCTAATGTTTCTTCTTTATGATCTCTATTCACCATTTTTGTTCTTACTTCAATAATCTCGCAATCAATTCCATCAATGTCAGCTCTGCTTGATCAATCGAGTTTTTTGGCGTTTGGGAATTATAGCAGCATCAGGAATATCCAATACTGGTACGATCTTATCGTACCAGTCTCGATATTCTGATTCGTGTATCATTGGAATCATCTCTTGAATTATTTTTCCGATTGGGACATTCTTTCTACCAATGACTCATTTCTTTACAGTGTTCCAAATTTTTTTTTCTGCTTCAACTGCTGAATATTTTTCTTTCTTCCTGAATCATCTGTCTACTCATGCACTGTTATCTCTTTCGATTCTTCAGGTTTGGACACATAACGCTTATGTTTCTTCTTTATGATCTCCATTCACCATTTTTGTTCTTACTTCAATAATCTCGCAATCAATTCCATCAATGTCAGCTCTGCTTGATCAATCGAGTTTTTTGCCGTTTGGGAATAATAGCAGCATCAGGAATATCCTCACTCAGTTCCACCGAAGATTCGATTCCAGCTATATATGCGGCTATCTAAATCTCGTAGAACTTTTGTTACACAATGTGCTTCGAAATTGCAGTATTCTGTTGATGAAATGAAATAATTTTGATGAACATCCCTGTGGCTGTTTGGCGATTTACTTAATGAGCTTATTGAGTCTCGTCGGTAATATGATCAATGATCATAACTTGGTTGTTCTTTGTTCTTCTCGATTCATGATTTCAAGGCAGCAGACTGTAAAGGAACTTCTAGTTCAGTTTGAGCAGGTCTGGATTCTCCACCATTCACTACATCCATGAGCTCGCAGGCCTTGAAAGTAACTGTGAACCTCCATAAATGGGAATTAGAGCCATTGAATTTTACAATTTTTTGTATTTCTAACTTTTCAACCATTTATTTTTTCTTGACATCTTCAGCAGTGGAAGATATATACCTGGTAGCATCACGAATCTGATAAATTCACTTATTGCAATCAATGAAACCTTCCTGGGCCCATGAACCATCGAAATCCGTACTTGTGAGTATATATCAGAGGAGAATTCTCAGTGAGATGGAAAGGTTCGGATCGGTATATATTTATTTAAACAACTGCAGAATACAATATCATAACATCAACAGAATATCGAAGTCATCTTGATGAATAACGATGATTTCCAATGTGCACAGCATATCGTTTCATCTAGGACAGTGTGAAAATACTATCATTCATGAAGTTATTCCAAGTATACTATGAAAATAAATCTAGTGGGCACCCTAATAGTCAGGACTAGATTTGAGAAAAAGGCTTCCGTTACGAGTCTAGAAGAAAATCATATAACATTTGAGTTAAAGTTGTTTTATGAGTAATTCGACTCTGCTGAACCCGAAAATACTTGTTACCAACTCGAATTCTTGACCGGAAGTGAGATATTCAAGATGGCGGCCTATTTCTTTGCAGTTTTTTGCATATATCTTGAAAACTATGAGGTTCAGCACAACAATTGTTCGATAAAAATATATTCTACACTAAGTTTTGAATGAAAAAGTTCCTGAAAATGAACAGTGACGGAGATATGGGAGAGAAGGACATTTCAATTCTGAGATATTTCGAAAAATATAATTTTAAATGATTGTGCCAATGGAATTATATATGTTAGGGACTCAAAACTATCATTAAAAGATATGTACACTATGTATAAGACGATGTAGGTAGGTAATAAATATTATTTATACCTACGCATAAGTCAGGACAAGAAATCGGAAAAATCAAGTTTTCGAAGTAAATTGAATAACATTTGAGTGAAAGGTGTTTTTCAGCTTTTTCGACCCTGCTGAAATCGAAAAATGCCAGTTACCAACTTGAGAATCTAACCGGAAATGATATATTCGAGATGGCGGCAAAAACGGATATAAACACATTTTCTGCTTTCAATGACCTATGATCGTGATTCGAACATCAAACTTCATGTTTCTGAGGGCAATGAATTCGCACATCCACCTAGAAGAAAAAAGAAATCGGAATTTCAGGGAACATTTGTTCAGGCGGAAATTAAATGCATGGGTCCAATGCTTTTATGCACCGGCACTGATTTGTCTGGCACATTCCTTTGCAACCACATGCACGAAGAGCATTTTGCAAGAAGCGAGAATTGGAGGTAGTCTCATGAAGATTGGTTCCAGATAAGTGCCGTCAACTCTTCAACCACAGTTCTTCGGGATGGTAACACTTGGTTGGGCGATATGGGCGCCCTCCCAAACGCACCCTTACGAGAGAGAAGGAAAGTGTGTGAGTTTCAAATATGAATATGGAATGCCATTTGGATATCCAACCGACTCACTTGGTAGTGACACCTTTCAATATGCAGGCGTAGAGCATCGGAGGTTGGAAGCAAATTCTCGAGTTTCTTTATAGCTCCAAATGAAAAACTCAGCATCGCCTGATTCGATTTCTGGACTTACCTGTAGGGAAACAGAACAACATTGAAAAATATGAAAAGAGCGATTCTCTTTTGAAAGACATGTATGTATGTACCTTGTACAGTCGGACGACGAATTTCTCTACTTTTGCAATTACTTGATCTCTTAGAGGGGTTGATCCAAGACCTTTTAGAAGTGAAGAAGCAGCCCCTTTGAATACCTTCCATCAATGACGGCTAGATATCTAGATATCTTCTTGATATTTAGCCGTCATTGCCTTCCATGCTGCTTTTTGTGATGGAGGAAATCTTCAATGTGCTGTCACATCCAGTAATGACATGGAATGCCATGAGATTAGTGACTTTCTCAGGTGCCAATCTGTCACAGAAGTTATGGATTGGTACAAATCTGCGATCCCTTGTTGTACCACTCATGATCCACACTTTCGAACATTTCATTCTTGAGAAGCAAAATGACATCGTTATCCCTGACCGAAACAACCAACAACATTTTCGGCCTCTGCCAGAACTGTATGAAGAACCATCCTTGTGTCGCAGCTTCCTCATGTATCGCTCTAAGGTGATTGAGGTCACGATCCTTGACAGTGGATTCTACTAGAGACTCATCTTCGAATCCACCTGGGAGCACGTCTTCCAGTGACCCAAATTCATGCTTTAAAGCTTCTTCGGACAAACACCTTCCGAGATCCGCTTTGATCTCAGGCATTGGGAGGGAATTTTTACAATCTTTGGGTAGAGGAACGTTACAGTTACGTTACGTTACAGTCAATGGACGATATCGGTCGATGATTATTTATAATTCGAGGCCATCTTCGGAATCCTGTTGTTAAAATCATTGGATACATATCCAAAGAATTTTGCATCTAGTGCAAGCTTGAAAAAAGTGTTGACAAACGTCACGCCATCAATATTTAATATTGATTTGGATTCATCGATGTCGAGTTCAGATGGGCATTCTACTTGCTTTATTATTTCCTTCACTAGTAATGCTTTTTCCGAAGAAAACATTTTCAACTCTTAATTTTAGGTTTTGTATTGCTTGCTCGCTTGTTTATATTCATATACAAGTAATGTTCATGAGATATATACATCGTCATATACTTAGTGTACACATTTTATCGTGAGATTTCCGAGTCACTTACATATACATATAATTTCATTGCCATGATTAATATTGAAAACGAAGTTTTTCAAGATATTACAAAATTGAAATTTTTCTTCCTCCCATATCTCCGTTACTGTTCATTATGAGGAAGAAACGTTTCGGAAACTTTTTCCTTTCAAATTCAATATAGATTATTTTTGTATAGAACAACTTCCGCGCTAAACCTCATAATTTTTAAGATATATGCAAAAAACTGCAAAAAATAGGCCGCCATCTTGAATATCTCATTTTCGGTCAGAATTTCTAGTTGGTAACAGGCATTTCCGGATTCAGCAGGGATCACCTTTAAAACTTGTTATATGGTTTTCTCCTAGAACTTCACATTTCCGATTTCTTGTCCTGACTATAAGCCTTCTGATAAAACGTGGTCAATATATCTATTGAGAGTTTCATCGGGAGATCAGTTCAAGAATTAATTCGAGAACGGAATTTTCACGTTAGGTTTCAATTATGTTTTGCCTTTCTTGAGTCCATCAAACTCAACAGAATCAATTGAATCAACAAATCCCGATCATTCTCTTGAAAGCAGGTTTCCCTTCATGATTGATTCAGAGTATTTATAAATTTGTATTCTCGCCACTGTGCTGATACTGCTTCCAGTGATATTCATCGTCTATACTAAATATTTATGATTAATCGTAATGATAATCACGTGATTTCATATATTTAACATATTTCACCATTTCCACAACTATTGAAGTAGCACCAGAAATAATGGATCAGCCAGGAAAACTGTCTCGATTTATTTGCTTTCCTATCATGAGAAGTTATTTTCTCCAATGATGATAATTGCTTTTGGGTTGTGCAATTTGGTATCAAGCATCATACTCTGTATAGTCATTGTAGTACATTTGACTTCATATAAAAAATATGTTTTTTCTGTGACGGGAAAAAAGTTTGGCATTGCATCTCTGTTGGCAGGTTATAAAATGTCACTTTTCATAAATTACTTTTTTCCCGTGGGATAAAAGTGAATACTTTTTTACCGGATATATATCACATGTATATACACTGTTGATGGCTTTTGTTGTGCTATAGTTCCGAAAAATGAGTCAATAATACCGTCTCCGAGAAATAACTGCAAGTCCTTTTATCTTCCATTCGACTCCTTGGTTAGGTATATTACTAAACAACCACTAAATTTGATGCAATTTTTTTCAATCAAATCACAAAATTAGACTGACAGAGGTGACAGATATTCGATTATCTCAAAAGAATGATAAATATGCCTACAAAGCAGGTGTCCCTACTGTTTAAAACTCAAAAATAATGTAATATTTTCTCAATATTGATTCGTCCTTGTTTTTGTAGTGTATCGTACACGGAAAAAAATCATAGATTTCAGCTCACGGTTTTTTGGAGCTGAAATCTACTACTTTTTTCTCTTGTATAATGAATAACTATTATTGTGGGTTTTCGTCGCTTTCCTGATTTGTTATTTTTTTTTTCATAGCTTGAAACACACTGAAATTCTGGAGATCATTGAAGTTCTTGAGAATAATTTTATGCAATGAATTCCAGAGCTTTGCTGTTTTATAGACGAACAAGTTTTGATGAAGTATGACATAATCCCGAGATTCACAACAGAAGGGTCTGCTGACTAAGCTTGTCGAGTTTGTCGCACTGGTATTGCTAGTGATGAAATGATAGCAGAGATTCCATACACACATTTCCCGGAGAATTATCTATGAAAAAGTGGCAGATCGCCTTCTTTCCTACGGTGTTTCAATGATGTCAAAGAATTAGTGAGTGAGGAGTATATTTTTCCTTTCGATAATTGAATAATTTTCACTTCACGCTACTCCTCTGAAAGCGGGAAATATGGCAACACAGTATCAGTGAGAAGAGCATTTTGCTTGAGGAAGCGAAACCGAGAGGAAATGGATAAACTCCCTGTGAGATAAAGACCTTGGCACTGGGAAATGAAGTGTGTTCACCAACAATATACTTATCTTTCCGCGATTGAATTCTTTCCATGAATGGCGAAATACATTATTTCGGTATATATAGTGATTCACATCCGCTTGGATTGAAATGATTCATACATTTGTAATTTTATGTGACTTGTACAAAGTTGATAGGGATAGAATGGGGACTTTGTTCCATTTTTACCAAAATACACTTCAATATTTCTATGGATATTCTGAAATGGATACCTACATAATAACAGTATAATTATCTCATTTTCATCTCAGGATACTTATCGTCTGAAACACACCGTGACAATTCAGATGTTCGAAAATTTTTCAGGTTGTTTCAAATCTGTTTATTCGCATTAGTTTCACGATTATATCAAGTACTTCTTCTTCAGTAAATGAATGAACTGACTGAAATATTTCGGCAGCTTCCTCTTGAAATCTCTATAATATATTGAAAAACAAGTCTGAGATGTTGATATATTCGACATTTCTTGGTTCTCCCGCTTCGACCATTTTTGTCTTTTCAAAAGTATTTTCTCCTTATTAGGCGTATAGTCTGAGAATCAGATAAAGCGTCTGGAACAAGGAATGTTCATAGTTAGCTTTCCCCAAATGATCTGATTGCATTTGCATTTGCAGTAGTATTACATGAGGAAGTGCGTCAAAAATGGAAGATTTGAGCAATTGTGATGAATCGACTGAAAAGAATTGTATTTTATGATATGTATCAGAGAATGATACACTGCAACAAGAAAGAATGAAAAAATCAGAACATAACTTGATTCATGAATCTCAGTGATTGTATAAAAATCGTTTACATGACATGACACCAAAACGAAAGAGTACAAAATTCATATATAGATCACCTCATATCACAGCAGTGCATGCATGTTCTTATATACATTATATAGAGAAGGATCAGATATCCGGAATGAGTTGATATAATTACCATATCACTGATACGAATGATTATTTTTGAAGGAACAAGCTCATGAAGATCAGAGTTTATATACAAGCATACTTCTCCATATATATTACAATTTTCATCTCAATACTTACCATATTGGTGAGTTTCATTCTGATATCAAAATACATCATTTTATTCCATCCGATCCCAAAGAGAGTGCCAAAGCTCAGATCTAGAGGATTTCAATTTTTTATGCTCTCCTTTTGGATGATCAACAGGTGTGATTTAATGTTCGACGTGGCGACTAGCCAGGGAAGAACTTGTCTCTTGTTGAATATTCAGAATGATATCATGTGCATATACATATTTTCATCTCGAGGCAAATGCAAATTCTCAGATGATTTCATTTTCAAATTTTTATCGGGTGTTCAATAGATATAATTCAATGTATGTACGTCGTGGCATGGAAGTAGTTGTTGAATAGGCCGAGAAAGAATTGAAATTCTCATCACATAGAGAATGCGAATTGTGAATGTATTTTTTATTACATTTCATATACATATATACATATTCTTATGTTCATAATTTTATCTGAAAATATTCCTTCTCAGTATACAAAGATTTTTCCGTTTTCATCTGGTGGTTTATGGAAAAATTTTATGCAGCTTCAAATGAATAATTGTATGAGGGCACTATTCTCATAGAAAGAAGGTGTTTGGTATGAAAATAAATCAACTGTTCTGGTTCCATACTGTTCTTGGGGAAGATTTTACATTCTTGAATATACCTTCCAGTAATTTTTGAAAATTGTGTCTTTGAAATCTCTTTATATATACATACCTCTCGGAATCTGACTTTCAACATCATTATCGAAACTGTATTTCGTACTATGAATCTCAAAATTGGATCATTCGATCACAGAATTGTTATAAGAAATTGAAATAACATGTTTCGGAATCACTATTGAAGTATATCAGAAAGAATATAATTTCAGTTTTGTTAACATGAGGTTATTATAATTGGCTATTATTCAGGTAGATTCCAGAGGATTTTGAATAATTTGATGATTCGATCATACTGCTTCTTGATAGATAGTACATGATTGTATGTCAAATTTAAATAAAATTCCTGAAGTGGAATTACAGATAATAATAGGAAACAATTTATTTTTGAGAACTTCAATACCCTCTCTGTATCTCAGAATTCAAGTCATTCAGGCCAAACTTTCATATAGAACTTTCTTCTTGCAATGGGTACAAGGATTGCCTCCTCAAATATTGAAATTCATTTGAGATACACACCCTGTATATGGATATATTCGTTTTTATATCAGCGTTTCTTCCACCTTCCATAGCAAACGAATATTCAACCTCGATTCGTCACTGAATCATCAGGTTGTATCTTGGTATTCAGGAGTGATCAATCAGAATAATGGAAAATAGTGATTCACATCGTCCCGCCGATGACATATGGAGTCTTGTCTCGAGTCTCTTCTGGCAGCGTCAAGTCTCGTCTTGTCTCGCGTCTCGTACGTGATTCTGGCAAATGTATCGCAATTTCGTCATGCATAATCTTGTTTCAGTCTAGTACGGGATATTTACCTTTACCTACTTTTCAATGTGAAATGTAGAAGTAGAAAGAGAAAATTACCACAAAAATAACATTATTTATTGGAAAATAAGTACCTAATAGGTACAAACTAAAAGTCGATAGGCGATGCATCCGTGGCGTCGGCGACCCGTCAAAACAGAGTCATTTTTATCTTAGACTATTCAGCACACAAAGACTTAGCAATAGATTTTCAGGTAATCATGCAATTTGCTATCTGTCGTTATTGCGGAATTTCCTTTCATATTAATTTTTTGTCTATCTGTGCTAAATAGTCTGAATTCTTTCTAAATATGTTGTATTATGAATGGAAGTCTCAAGTTGGCAGTCGGCACGCAGAAATATTTACCTGCGAGACTCGAGACGAGACCAATAATAGTCCCGTCTCGCCTTGTCTGAGTCTCGTTTCGAGTCTTGTCTCGAAAACGAGACTCTCGCGGGCACCACTAATGGAAAAAGGTGTCACGAGTGGAACATACGTTATATCAGTAATTTCGAACCATAAGGGTTTTATAAACATAAAGTAAATCAAATCATCCGTTGACATTGAATTATAAAAACTGACCAAGGAACTCTCATGAGAAACGTGCATATCTAATAAAATGTTGTATATAAATATTGGATGTGAGGGTTCCGAAGTTAGTCTGGTCTGGGACTACTCTTGACTTGACAAGATTCAAAATATCTCAGTCAGTATATATATGACCTTTCAGATATTGAAAATACTCCTAAACATTGGTATCGTTTACCATTTTTTATCATACCTCCTGAAATGGAGTATACGCAAATATAATAATGATGTGTATGCAAACTCTCAATAAAGAGATTGTTACTTGGTTTCAAGTGGAAACCGTTTCCGTACAGAATAATCATCCTATGGTCTCTCGTGGTTCTAGCCAAACCACATTCAGAGAGGTAGCTGTTTGGTTGATATTCTAAAAAGTACGAAGTGATAGTTGAAAGTGTGCACTATAACAGTAAATAGGAGGGAATCCTGGAAGATGTGCTATACACTGAGGCATGAAGGATTAACCTTACTGAAGATATTTTGTCCTCGAATTGATAGGACATGAAATGATGTTCTTATGTGAAATAATGAGCTCGTATATGATGATTATTTATATTCATGAATTATGAAGATGATTATAATAATATTTACCCCTGGGGGATGATTTTCCGAAAATGGAAAATATTTACGAGCTGTTAGACAAAGAAATGTATGGTCTAGTTCTAACAAAATTGGAGGAATGAGCATGCGGTATTTAAAAGGAGTATTTTCAATCAGTTCATCAATGTCTATGTGGTACAATATCACGAAATATTTCCCAATTTTATTATCTTGAACTAGGTAACTACTTGAATTTATTGAAACAACGTGAATTGGAGAATTTGTTTTTTTTTTTCGAATTGAATTAACGCCAATATATTTGTGGAACCGGTTTCACCAAATAAAAATAATTTGATCGAGTATTTCTAATTATTATCATGAAGAATATTTCATATTGAACAAAAAATAATCACATGGGCCCACGTGTCGAAATATTGTTTCATCAGTTTATTCAAGCTGCCAACAAAAGTTGTCAGATGAATATTCTTTTGAATCTTACGGATTGGACCTGGAATGCCAAAAATGATCAATATGTAAGTATGAAATAACATGGTGACATTTTCGATAATATATTTATCAAATAGGTAATTTTTTTTATGAAATTTTTCAACGAGAAGGCACGTTAGTTTGTTCACAAGACACAAGTTAATTTTTAACCATTATTTCAATTCATGCGCTTGTTGATTTAAATAACTTATAATTGACAGAACTAGCAATTATTTCCATTTCAATTTCGAAGTATAGATAACTCACTACCAAAATGATCGAAATTACTGAATCAAATAGAAACCTATGGAAAATTCCTCATAATTTCGCATAGGAAATAAAATGCAAGTGGGTATAGGTAACTCATAATTTATTTTATATTCATTCAATCAATAATTTAATTCTTTATGTACGAAACTATTTGCAATATTTTTTTTCCTCGAAAGGAAACACGCAGTTCAAATTTCCCTGAAATGAACAAGAACATTTCACCTATTCTCATTTTTTTAATATCGCTTACTAGGTCACTAGTAGTGATAAAATTAAATAGCATGCATTTTGACGAACTCGATATAGTAAATAAATATAAACTTGACACTTGATTCGTTTTGCAATATGTTGCTAGTATATTATTTCTCATTCATTTATAGGTATGTATAATAATTAATCAAGTTTCGAATAACTCGATAGGAATCTTGTAAATATGAATATGAACTTAGATGGATAATCATAATTTCAGAGTAGGTATTTGAGAAGTTATTTTCTTTTTTTTTATTGAAGGCCTAATCATAGATTATTTCGGGTAAGTGAAATTTGATTTGAAGTAAAAATGTTGGTACTTTACTTATACTTAATATAGGAATTCTATGAAGTTTAAATGAGTTATAAGGCATATATCACGGCACATAGGTTAATGATTTATTAATCATTTCGAATTTTGTACATCTGACTATATGAATTTATTATGTGATGATAATATATAGAGTTATCATTTCAATATAAATATAGTAACGTAGGTATTTGACAATCAATTTTTGATCACATGTTTCAACGAAACCACACAAAACAATGCACCCACACTGAGCACGGAAAAACAGCACGCATAATCGAATCAGGCACCCAGGGGGACGCAGCCACGCAGTCAAATGGCCAAACATGGACAAAACAAGGACCGTTTGACTATACAGCATGATTCGATGGTAGCTGCTGGAAGCCCGGGAACGAAGAAGAAGAGAGTAGGAATGCTACAAGTTGTCACAAGTTGTGGATAGCTACCTACTAGAAGTTCGACGATGGGAGACCACGGAAGTCGTCCCACGAGATGCCTCATCAGCCTCTGACTAAGTCGTTTTCTAGTTATCACAGCAACTGCCAAGATAGCTGGCAATTCCACTCAATCAGCTGCGAACTTTTCTACTACTACTACTTCAGAGTATCAGCCCAGAACGAGAGAAGCCCAATAATCTTTGAAGCCCAAAAAGATTCCACACTTATGCCCAGGACGAGGATACCTTCCGAGCACAAAAAGGATCCCGCCAAAATTCCCATGACGATTGAAGGATGCCTTCACCATCAGTAGTCAGTCGCTACTCCAAGAAGCCAGCAGTTTCCTTCGTTCATCTGCCAACTACCTCGAAGGAGTCTAGGAAATCTCGAATCCCAACAGATTTCATCGCAATGCTCAGGACAAGGATACCTTCGAGCCCAAAAGAATCCTGCCGAACTTTCCATGACGATTGTCGGGTGCCATTGCCCAATCGTCATTCACTACCCCCTAGCTGCCAGGAGTCTCACCGAGAAGAGTCTGATTAAATGCGTCAGTTCAATAGCCAGTGCCGGACTAAGTTAAGGTGTGAGTGTGCATTGTAGACACTAAACTTTGAATGTTTGTAGAAAATGCATAATTGATGTTCTCCTCGATAATTTAGGTAGGAAGTAATTTCAAAACTGGGGTCCAGTTTTCTCGGAGAGAGGGGTCATGTCACGAGTGGAACATATGGTTTATCAGTAATTTCGAACCATGAGGGTTTCATAAACATAAAGTGAATCAAATCATTCGTTGACATTGAAATATAAAAACTGACCAAGGAACTCTCATGAGAAACGTGCATATCTAATAAAATGTTGTATATAAATATTGGATGTGAGGGTTCCGAATTTAGTCTGGTCTGGGGCTACTCTTGACTTGACAAGAGCTCGTCGTGATGGTCATTATAATGTGAGTTGTTATTACGTATTTATATTCATTGTTGGTTATTCATATTCTCTATTGCTTTACCCATAATGTTTCATGTAATTATAAATATTGTTATCCTTGAATATAGTCTCGTACTTTCAGCAACCCTCAAACTATTAGTGCCTATTTGAATATTACCTCTCACAAAATATTGAGCCAAGCATTACCCCATATAAATCGATATGGTCGTGGATAACCACCGATTAAATCGTAACATGGTGGGAACACAACTTTTTTGTTGTGACAAAGGTATGGCGAAATATAAACGATATGGAAATTGAAAATTGAAAATTCAATGAAGGCAATAGAGCCAGTTGTCACCAGTGTAATCAGAGTAACACAATCTCTCCAGAAATTCCCGTCAATTTATTACAATTAAAAGTGGATAAAAATTAAAGAAAATTTCTGACCAGAGTCAAGGTATGTTCATGCTTGTACGAATTCCGCAAAATATATGCGAATCGCAATATATGAAATTCCCGACAGGATTCGACGTTCATACTCATGCGACAAAATATGCAGGAGATAAGGGTTCTCTTGTCACATCAATTTCTTTATTTCTGGTCTCACCATTTGATAGAATAAGTTCCTTCAAATTTAAGGCACGTTACACGAAATTAATTGAAATATTTATTAGGGTCATTCAGTCGCATTTATCGAATGAGGCTGTATTTACTAATCCTACAGCTCCTTTTTATGCTTCTGGATACATGATACATCATTAGTTCTATAGAGACGATACATCAAAGATGATACAAAATTAATTCGTCCAGAGAATCCTTCCTGCGAAAGAAATTTAATCAAATAAAGAAATTATGTAGGTAATGTTTAATTATAATGACCTGTGCCAGGGGCCGTATTCTCGACAAGTGATATTTTTGTCGTATACGCATCAAAACGAATGGTTCATGTGCGAGCACTTTTTCGAAGTGGTATTCTTGACGACCATTCGCTTCGCAAAACGTATACGCTTGAAAACGTGCAATCGTGATGCGATCAGAGCATCCGGCACCACTGTTATATTTCACGAAAGTCATGAAATGGTCCGTTGATTCACGTTCTGTGAATATGTGAAAAATTCCGCGCGAAGATTCAAATATTTTTGATATTTTTTGTAATGCAAATGCTGTGTTGAATGAATCAAATCAATCTGAAAGTTATTCACAGATGAAGTGAAAATGAATAATTTGATCAATAGGTACATAATATACTATTCTTCCTTCACAGCCTTTATAGTCACAGAATAATCCAGTAAATAGAGATTTATTAGATTAGAAAAACCAAAATATATAGCAATAAATAATAAAAAATGATAACGTATAATAATCAGTATTTCCAGCTTCATGTAACCTCCTCAGCATTGTTTGGACATTTGAACTATTCCACATAATAGCATCATTTGTATTACCAGGAAACCAAATTCACATAAGCAGTTTTCGAATGGTAGTCACAAATTAAATGTACATTTATTAAATGATAGTTTTTTTTTATTCACATAGATATTTTCAGGATGTTCATAGCCATGTACTTTTGGAGGATGAATAGCTATATGTGAGTGCAGTCAGACAGCTTATTACCCCTGGAAAATCGTGTCTTTTGTTAAATATATAAAACAAAATTTTTATTATATCACTTGAATAAAAGCCAACTTTTGTGGAGATATCCAAATCATGCATTAGAGCATAGATCGAACGTGTGTTTCATTTATGATTAGAGTGATTTCCACGCTGCTGTATCTTTTCCTATCTATTTGTTCCACATCTTCCATTACGTCAATCAACATCAACTGTACAAATTTCTCTTCCATTATATTTTGATGTCATTTACTATTTATTCAGATGATATGAAACTCGAAAAAGATTCATTATTAGAGTCCAAAATGATATTCAATATAAATAAACAATAAAAATATTCAATGACAGACGTCACAAGTCAACAAAACGAACGAAAACATACAAAACGAGTGAAATAATGCGCTCGCTGTAAACGCTCGCCTTGAAAACGTACATGCCTCAAATGTCACTGGTCAAGAATAACAAAACGTACGGAACTATCGAAGTGCGTACACGCATCAAAAGTTCACTCGTCGAGAATACGGCCCCTGTAGTCTAGTGTCTTGTCTCGTCTATTTTCGGCCTCTGCTGTTTGCTCTCTAATTCTCCAATTCTGATGTTATCAAAATAAAAACACATTTCATGTGGTTATGATTTTATCCGAATTCGTAAAAAAGTTCAAATATTTCAACTTCATTGCGATATTCGCAGTCGCCATTTTATTCGCATGAATTTTGCGGGAATCGTACAAGCATGAACATACCTTTAGCCGATTTTCTCAGCGTTGCGAGTGTCTATGACAAGTGCATCAAGGATCTGGTCTCACTGTACAAGAGAAAGGTAAACATCCGATAGATTTTTACTCTCACAGATCCAAAGGTGATTTATATAATTCTCACTTCATGTTATCAGGTTCACTTTGTAGTACGCTGATCAAAAATGATAACAATGTATGTATAATACTCATCGTCGGGGGTCACCAGAAAATATCAAGTATCGTTGTCCAAATTCCCTTTTTCCCATGTTCCGATCTTTGCCAAGTATTATTGGCGCATGAAGGTACTCGCAGCAACACTATCATTGATCAGGACGGAGAATTATCAATAACACGAGAATTATTATTGTACTTTAGCCCCAAACAGAAGTCCTTATATGTGGTATGAGAGGGTTTGCCGTTCATGTGTTGTTAGTGACTGATTGATAGCTATTGATGTTTCTTGACCATCTTATACTTGGTGATTCAAGTAATGTGGTTTCTCAGCTATGTAAGATAGTGTCATGACAGATGATGTATTCCTAGAGAATATTATGTACCTATTCAGTTGGTCTCTGGCCATTTTGAGGAAGGAGATCATGTGTGTTTTCTCCCAAAACATCAGAAAAAGCAGTGATGAAAATGAAGCAGGAACCATGTTGGGTTTCCAGACCGAAACAATCGTCACTCTGGCCGTGTTAGCGACGAAAATCACAGCATACATGAGGTTATGAGATACCAAACACATGTATTCACTAATGGAATTCCAAACACTAAATCGGTAGATTAGATTGATATACTCACACAATAATATCATAATTGAATTATATGTCAATTATCAATTGAGAATACTCCTGCCCTCATCATTAACCACCAGGGCAAGTATCAGGAGCACAAGGATTCGACAACAAACCAGAGTAAAACGGAACATACGCGATCACAAGAGTCACTTATATTTATGATCCAAATAATCAGTTGATTGTTGATGTAGACGTTACCAGAACATTCACCAGGGAGACGAGTAATGCAACAACAAATAGTGTTCAATTAGTGCCAGACATCTTACTATCACAAGGTCATCATCGTTATTTCAACTAATGGTTGGACAATCATCGGCCTATTTCCACTACCCTGGCATCGTCACTTCCTCATACTTCCCTGTACTAGGTCGTATTTCTCCCAGTAGTTCAATGTTTGCTGGGATATGGCTGATAGAGTGAGCCAAAATAATGTTATAACTTCATATAAAAAAATATCCATTGCACTTCGTGTCTGCAAGTCCATACATATGCATACCCATTAATACTTCACTTATCCTTGGTGATTACAAAGTATTGAATACTTTCAACATAATATCGAGTCAATTATGACAATGACTGTAATTCTATGATATCATTGAATGAATAGAGTTTTCATAACCTGTGAAACGGTTGGGATGTATGTTTTTTCAATGAGATTTCTTCCGGGTACACAGTGGAAATTGAATGTTAGGAAGAAGATAGTGCACTTGTTCGAATATATTGCCACTGGTGAAGAGTTCACTTCTTCAAGTCAAAAACTTCAGTTTCATTTTGGAAGACCCAATCTCTGACATCGAGAAATATATTATTTTTGTTATTGTACTTCAAGACAACACTCGAATAACTTGACTGAAATCAAAAGACTCTGAAACAAAATCGATGCGATTCTCATTTCGAAAAGTGAGACCACTCTGGAGTGAGAGATGGAATATTTCCGACTGATAATATGAACAACGTGGAAATATCTTGTTTCAATGCGAGACTTTCATCTCACTCGATCTCAATTCGTTCCAAACAAGACACTCGAGAATTATGAAGAGAGTGTATATCGCTCTAGATGAGAAATCATATTTTTTATCATTTCCAACAGTTATAAATTATTTGTATCGTTTTCAGGAAATATGTCAAATTTCAATATATCCGATGAGTTATGTTTGATAGTGTAATGGCCTTATACTTTGGCGCTCTGTTCAGAACAGAGACTACTCTGGTATTTGACAGGGGGGGTCTCGAGCTCCAGATTATTTTCATGAGGTAGTTTACTCTACCTGCTCTGCACAAAATATTTTTGTACAGAGGCCCAAAGTTGCAACAGTGGAGAAAGATACAGGAGGTATACCTACCTCGGTACCTACAGTATAAACTAGGGGTCAATGTTATTGAATCGACTTGGAATCCATAAGGAGCCAAGAAAGTGTAGGCTTCAATTACAAATCTTGGGTTCAGCCTGGAATATTGTTTGCTATTTTTTATTCTGGATAACTACAGGAATCAAAGAAAATATAACTTGGTCGGAAACGCGTCCCTGGTATTTTAGGTTAGGTCTGGAAAATTATTTATTCACCCTATTTTATTGAGTCTACCTGGAGAATCAGAAACACAGTTCCAAACGAATAAAACAGATTCAATTCATATTCATCTCTCCTTTTCCTCCGATTTTCCCATTTTCTATAATATCGGAATTTCAGTGAGGTTGATTATATTTTCCTATTCATTCCAGAATGTAATTCACCATCGGCCACAGCCTGACAGGTTACCAAGCACAGGGACACGGATGCACAGGTCAGGATTTCTCAAGGAAAAAAAAAGAATGAGAAGAATTGACAACAGGCTTGTCAGAGTCAGCCGTCGCCGTCAGCCGTCACCGTCAGCCGTCAGTCAAATCATTAGGACTATTCAGAACTGAAAACAATGACAATAGAGAAAAAGAAGTGGAATATGCAATCACAAAAAAAAAACGTTTATTCGCGAATATTACTTTCCGGATTCGTTACACAGGTCGGGTTAGTATCGGTATGAAAAACATCAGGAATGAAATGAATCTATGAACGGAATGAATAATTCTCATACAATGCCCAAACTCTTCATAATTTGTTCTCTTTATTGTTTTCTAGTGAATTGTGATGTATCCTTTACCCTCTACCCACCTTTTTTTATAGGAGATGGAAACCCTTCTACCGCAAGATTCTCATTGATTGAATTATTTGTTTGTGTTCAAGGTTGGCATTGCAGTTCTTGATTCGAGAGTGACTTGAATGAGGCCATCCCGAGCTTCGGAGGCAATCACACTCTGAGAAGCTGCAGTTACTAAATTTGACACACCTCTCAACCGCCTGAGTATGAACAAGAAGAAGACGAAGTGTACCAATATTTGTTTCTTTATTGAAATCGTATTTTTCTTTAGATCTATCAGAATAGGTAGGACTGTTATTTCAATAGCTTGCCAATCAATGAGGTCTATTATATTCGATCACAAGCTCGAAGTTCGCTCAGGAATAATGAATGTTTTCACACAGGTCTCTTCTGAGCTTCAGTAAGCGTCTCAACGCTAATTCTTCAACATTTGTTGGCGTTTCACGGTACACAGATCAGCTCCAGAATCAGACAAAAATGAAGCAGACGATTGCCGAAAACAATGTACGGTATATTCTTCAGGATGAGGTGAATTCAAAAAAGTGACAATACTTTTCGGAATTTTACCAAATGTATGTATTCCAACAGGTTGTTTCGTTCATTTATTATTTCTATAAGTGAAGAAAAAAGTATATGGTTCGTGTTGCAAGGTCGTATTTCCACATATTTTCTGACAAGTTCTACCATATTCAATCCTAAGATATTCCCTCTCTTCTGCATGCTCCACTCAGTCCAATTATCATAGCAACTTTATTAAATGAATATGTATCATCTAATGCTTCCGTTAAAAATTCTGTGACATCTTTAGTTTAGTAAAAATCTTAGGGTTTTTAGCTCTGTAACCTTCTGATCAACGTTTTAATAATGTAACCAGCTGTAGGTACTTACTAATATCGACGTTTTTTCCTATTGATGAAATACTTCCAATCCAATGATACGACCAAAGAGAATGAGATGGTTTTCTTTCCTCACATAAGCATTCAAAGTAAGCCAACAATACTTTTTTGTTAGTGATAGTCTTAGCAGAACACCATTCCTCGTACCGATTAAAAACACCATATCATATAAACTTCGTGGTTTTTTCGGCAAAAAGCAGTCCACGATATTTCGCGTCATTTCTTCCAAATCAGAAGGTGAACTATCAGTTTCAGAACCACTCATTATTATTCAATTTATATCAAATTCTACGTGCGATTTTCTGAATGCAATTTTCAATTTTTCCCTATATAACGAATTAATATAAATGCCATCAGATGAATTTTTTTATGTAATTCGAATCATAAACAATCATTATGGCACACGTCGTGTTATCGGACTCGGCTACGCCTCGTCTTCATGATCCTTGTTACATAAATAATCATTATTATGATAGTGAGAATTCTTTGTTTGATTGTTTTTGATATATTTCGAGATTTTTATTCTCATTGTATACAAGATATCGATTGAAATAATATATTGTTATTCTCGTACATGAAGGATGTTGGAATCAAATGGACGAAGCAGAATGTCAAATTTGTCACCACTGCCAAAAACAAGAACAAGATTCCATTTTCGAAATGATTCAGTTTTTGGTGAATAATAAATGAGGAATAATTTTTCCATCAATAAATACAATGATGGCGAATTGTTTGAAAGTTTCATTTTCATGGCAAACAATTGAGAATGAAGCGAGTAAAAAAAATCGCGATAGTTCGCTAGAGCCACTTTTCCAACTTTCCTTGATTCGAGATTTTTTGCCGAATCAATTAAGATAAAATGTGAATATAATTATTATTTTTGTCATAAAAATGGCACATTATTCGAATGAAGAGAACCCAAAGGAATTTATGTTTACTAAAATGGTAACATACAGTGTATTTCGTGAAAAGGTAGCCTATAGAAGGAAGAACAAACAAGTTGAATTTTCAAGGTGAAATATTTTCGTAACTCTATCTGTTATCAAGATATTAGGTGTTGAAAATTAAACTCCCATACATGGTTCTTCATGGTTATTTCGAAACAACTGGCAAGATTGTATTGAAATGTTGTACATTAATATGTTTTGACAGATAACAGATCACATGATTTCGTGATCTGACTCTCACAAAAAGCGCCAGTTACATGGTTTGTACAAAGTAGTTCCGATGAAACTCCTTTGAGGTTAGATTTCATTGTCCAAATTTCATGTGGAATTGAACATCATCGAATCTAACATGAAAAGGTAACACTTGGGGTATCACATACTCCACGACACCAAAACTGGAACACAATTTCAAAAGCAGGGAATGTATGATAAGGTCAAATCAGACGAAGGATAAAAAGCTGGAGTGAAGAACCATTCGGAGAGAAATGAAATATAGGCAACAAGATAGAGAACAACAAACAATGAACTGAGCAAAATAAATCGAATTAAAACGACACCTGAGTGTCGATAGTTTCTTGTTTTGTATTTATTCGATTTTTCTTAATTATTAAATTATTGAATTTCATCATTTCGACTATCAAAAAATCTTTCCAGTTAGTTGCCAACTTCGAAATGTATTTTTCAAATTTTAATAAATTGGATCTCGTACAATTTTTCGATGGAAAATTGCTCGTCAATACATCCAATTCGTTTTCTCACAATCCTAATGAAATTATTTTCCATTATTTTTGATGGGTGATACTGATACAAATGAGGATAATTATAATAACGATATACGTAATAATAATTTGACAAATTGAAGAATATTAATTTTGTCAAATTTGGGGTATGTCATACCCCACCACACATCTTATGTGATGATCGTCCACCACACTACCACCGGATTGAGGTGAGTATTATGAAGAACTATCACCTTTTAAGCCTATATCAAAACAAAACAACTCATTTTCATTGCAAAATCCATTAATCAAAATGAAAATCACAATCACAAAAATATGGTTTACACATTTTTGCCACACTGTGTCTATTTCATTGCATTTTCAGAATCATTCTGGAGAGCTGATTTTATCTATGTGTCGCATTTGGGGTGTACCGGAAATGATTAAAAAGATATGGGGTGTTCAATATCGCGATTTTCTGATTTCCATGTTCTGATCGAAACTATTCATCATTAGTCAAAATGGCTTTCATGTCTCTATATCTCGACCTTTGATTAACTATATATACTGACATTTTATTGTTACAGAAACAAATTGATCAGAATTATGAATCTTGAACCACCCCGCATTTGTTGCAATTGAATATCAGTAGATAGTGAATCATAAATTACACAGAGAAATAGTCGGTATTGAATACTAAACGTTAAGTAAAATTGGCGCCAGTCACTACATTCATCAAATAATACCACAATGAAATCGTAGCATACTATACTATAAGTATCATACTGATTTGGAGTAGTAATATTTGATGAAGTATAGTATTATACAATCTTGTTGTGGTATATGTGACTGTCGCCTATTTTACTAAACGTTTGGTATTCACTACCAAATATTGTTTCGAGTGTGAGATAAAGATGAAGATGAAGCCGTTTCGTCCAATACTATGATAGTTTTGTCACAAATGAATCCTGAAGTTGAAAAATCTCGATATTTAACACCCTATATCTCTGCTATTCCTGCTAGACCCCGAGTGTGATATATTCGTCTGATTGATCTGAATTCGGAATTTATTCTTGTTTTATTTTCAGGTACTGAATGTTTAATATTATTGTGATATTAACTTTGTAAAATGTAAGCATCAGAGTATTCTGCGTAACTAGTGGATGCAGTTTTGGGCTTCTGCCTGTTTGTATCCCATTTTCATTAAATAAATAAATAAATAAATAAATATTGATGAAATCAGCTCTTCAAGGAGGATTTGAAAATGGAATTCAATATATGGTTTTCAATTTGAAATCACAAAATTGTTGATGGAAGCAGGAACGCCGGGGAAGATATTTTAGAACGATATGCCCTTCGAAAATGTATAGTTTACTTGTTTCAGCATTTTTACACAACGCGGTTCTGGCTGACCTACAGTGCTTCTTCTTCGTTTTCAATGGCACACTCTATATACTGAACGAATGAAAAACATAGTGACTTCGTGGACCTAATCACTTCGAGAAGGAATTTTCTCACTATCAATGATATATCGAAGACTGGAACCTTTGGCACGATAATACACTACACTGTTTTACCACTAACCAAACCGATTTTTTAACGCCTCGACACGTGTTCCGCTAACTATGTTAGCATCTTCAGGAGAAGATTACAACTAAATATCCTATTCTAGTGTGCTGCTTATATACTAGGAATATGTTCACCCAACTGTGAAAAATACTAACCGTCAAGTTAATGTTTGTCATGGTTGAGTTCACATGTCAATCTGAATTTTTATTTTACTAAACTATATAGAGGGCTATATGGAATAGGTCCATTATCCTTATTCATTACTCTATTACTATTCTTAAATATCTCTAAGCTTTCATATGCGTCTAGTTTTCTAATGTTATTAACTTGCTTAACTAATTTGAGGTTAGTAATATGTGTGTTATGATTGTGATTGAACATATGTTCGGCTACACAAGATTTATCTAACCTGCCATATTTCAAATGGGCTATGTGTTCTTTGAACCTTGTTTTTATGGGTCGCCTGGTTTGGCCTATATATGTTTTATCACAATCATTACAACTTATTTCGTATATTCCCGACTTTTCAAGTGTGTCCACTTTATCTTTCGGATTGCCTAATAAATTGCCTAATTTTGACCCAGACTGATAAACGCTTTCAAAACCTAAGTCTTTGAAAGCCTTATCAAGTCCCTTGGTATACTTGGGATTGTACGGGATTGGGATTCTTCTAGAGTTCTTTTTATCCGCTTGAAAAGTCGTAGAATATCGAAGTGTTACCTTAAATTTATGTCTACGTATTAATTTATCTACTATTTTGATATCATACCCATTAACGCCAGCCACTTTATAAGCAACATTTCTTTCAGCATCGAATCTTTCTTTGCTGAGAAGAAATGAAATCAATCTGTGTACTAGAAAATTTAAACTTGCCATTTTGTGCTGAAAACAGTGATTGGAGTCATCAGGTATGTATCTAAATGTGTTAGTTTCTTTTCTAAAGACATCAAATTCTAAGTTGTTTTCGCTATTTTTGATCACAAGTACATCTAAGAAAGGTAATTTGCCTTGATTTTCGCATTCATAAGTGAATTCGATAGAGGGGAAGCAGTTATTCAATTTTGAAATAAAGTTATCTATATCTGTGGTTTTCGTATCAAAAATAGCAAAAATATCATCGACATATCTAATCCAAACCCTAGGGAAATACTCGAATTTTTCTTTTGCATTTGCTTCAAATCGCATGATGATGACTATCAATGATGGTTATGCTAATTTCTGTAATAATTAGAGAAAACGTGAAGTCATGAAGTCAATCTGAAAATATGTTCACATCTCCGGCCAATTACAAAATTACAACTCTATGTTGTGACACAGTACAATAATACACTCTTATCAATTTTATGAATTTTTTATAAAAAAAATTCGATTGAGATATAATAAACCTCTCAAACCTCGACAGATTTCAGTTGGTTATAAATATAGAGTTAAAATTGCAAACCTCAATAGACCAGAACAATCATGATGGTATTAGAGGGAATCCGATGTGAGTGAAATTATGTTAATCACAACTGAATATAAAGAAAATTGAAAATAAATGTAATCAAATATGGATGTTGTGATGGGACGTAAGAATATGTGAAAAATTCCAAAATATATGTACAGTATGTCCATTTAGTGCGTATTCTTTCGATATCACGAGATCCATTATCACTAGACGAAAACTTGTTTAATTTCGGGAGATGATCCTTCACAGGGTGTTGAAATTTACATTCTGAATATTGTAAGATTCAGACGACGTTCATTAGAATATTTCAAATGGATCACCCTGTATTTTTCATCACAAATTCATTTCGACATCATTCGCCCTTTCATCGCTGAAAAAAAATTCAAATCGGTTGCGGCATTTTCAAGTTATGAGTAATTTACTTATGTATGTTTATCACTTTCTCAGGGCTACTTATAATGGTTCCTTTATTTGACTTGATTTTAGGAATATTACCTGCCACATGACATTCGAGGTTCTACATATGTGCATTGTCCAAATTTGAAATATTCCGTTATCTTGTTACTTATATGATTTGAATAATATGTACAAACAAACATGCCAAAAGCAACGCCTGCCTGTAAAACAACTTCTACAATACAAACAATGGAGATTTGGATTGCGAGAATAAGGACAATTTTTTAAAATTTGAACCACTTTAATTGGTCGTTATTCCCACAATCTAAATCTCCATTTAACTTGAAGTAGGAAAACTTTACATAATGATACAAACAATATTTCTTCACTACGCGGGAATTCAGCAAAATTTTAAATAAATTCGAGATCATTACACAAATAATTGAAGTGTATTTCGCGAAATAGATTCATACTCTGCAAAAATCTGTGAAAGTTTCATTTTGGATCCATTTGTCAAAACTGTTTTAAATTCAAACTTGGAGAGCCTGTGAATGTTCCTATTGTGAAAAAATATATGAATGATCGATAAAGAAATTTGATTATACCGTATAGCAACGCAATATTTCCACAATACCAATAAATGAAAGAACTATGACGTACAAATTACCTCGAAATATAGTGGTAAAAGTAAGGATATTATCCATAACTTGTCAACGCCGCAACCGATTCCAATTTTTTTTTTCAGCGATAAAATGGCGAAAGATATCGCAATGAATTTGTGAATGAAAATATAGGGTGTTTGAAAAATTTAAATGATTGTCATCTGAATTTTTCGAAATTCTAAATGCAAAATTGAGCAATCTGTTGAAGAACATGTCGCAAAATTACTGGATATTTATACGTGAGACCTTGCTATTATCGTTTGCCAGAAATATTTTCGAAATTTGAATAAATGAATATAGCATGCCCAATTCAACATGACTCTTCAATGGTGGTATCAATTATAACTTGGCAACGCCGCAACCGATTCCATTTTTTTCACAGCGATATGAAAGTAAATTTCGGCGAAATAAATTCCAAAGCAACAATACTGGGTGTTCCATTTGAAAAAACTGGTCTCCGAATCGTCCCGCTTTCATGAAACACCTAGTAATGTTGAAAATATTTTTTAAATAAGCGACTTTAGTAACTGAAAAGGTTTTTCTTGCAAACTTTTTCTCTATAGGTTATGGCTTCCGAAATATCGGAGAATTACGCACTAAATGGACACACTGTATAAATATTTGAAAAATCATTTTCGCTTGACGAAGATATTATGTTTGCAAATTTTTGTCAATTATAATTATCACACGATAACTTTTTTCGTTGCCTACGATGTGCATGCATTTTCTGGTAGTTGTTTAAATTAAGTTTTCCGAAGGCAACATAAATTGAATTATGGATGTTAGGTTTACTTAGACAACAAAAAAATGCTCAAGTGTGACTTGGTAGGACGATTCAATCAATGCGTAGATTATTATTGTTGATGGATTCTTCAATTTATCTACTCGAAAACTCTTCAAATCGTGACATTTCCAGAGATAAGACACTTTTCTGGCAAGGCAAGAATGAGTAGAATTGACATAAACGCTATCAGAGATTCGTTCACAATTTTGGAGTCATGCTTCGAAATGTTAGGTTTCGTTTTATCGCTGGAAAAATTGAAGCAACGTTTTTTTTTTCTGTTATAATGACAAAACCACAGCGCAATATGGAGTTTTTCAAACATGAAACGGACGTGGAAACAAACTATGACTTGAAACAAATTGTCACTTACAATTAAACGAGATATTCAACGATTTTGTAGAACGATAAATTGTTTCTTGCAGTTTTTTTAGTCGAATTCCTTGAAGGCAACGAAACTCAGATTATAAATTTCATGTTCACTCCTTGATTGATTCTTCAATTTCTTCGCTTTAAGACTATAAATCAGGACATTTCCACAGTGAGATACTATGTGGCAGCGCAATATTGAGAAAAACTGACATAAACGCAGAGATCGCCATCAATATCCGTTCACAAGTCTGGTTGTCATGGTTTCAAATATTATGTTTCGTTTTGTGGCTGGAAAACAGAGGGAACAGTTGTTCCGCTGTCATAATGACAAAATCACAGCGGCTCATGGGATTCTAAATACATAAATTTATTTTCGCACAAAATTCAAATAAAAGGAATGGTAATCATCAACTACTCAAATATCAAAAGGCAGAATATGAACATCGTCAATCTAACAAGAAAAAGGCTCTAACATTTTACGTAAAATAATCATGGGTTGAAGAAACCGTCTCTGCATTTACCTCGAAATACCCACATAGATATACAGAATGGTGTATTAGCTGCAATAACACTTAATAGTTCTTAATAACAGTGCGTGTTCTTGGAAAACTTCTACCATTGGCCGTTGGGTCGATCATATTAAATCGACTGGTTTTGGTATGATGGTGAAAAATTATTATTGGTAGGTAGTCTGGGGTGAAGTGAAATGAGCGGTTTGGTGAGAGAACCGTCTTCGGTCAGTTTCTAGAATCATAGCTCGAGGTCCGTGGCTCCGCCAAATTGTTGTCAGATGCGACTTTGATGATTGGACTATGCCGCCAGACAGTTGGCTTAACATGAACAGAGAGTAAAAACATGTCGGCTACCTTAGGCGTAATAGCGTGCGGTAGCCAATTTGCATTTCAGGTTACATTTTAATATCTTGTTTTCACTGATTAGTGTGCATGATAACAAAAGGTCGTTCTATGTAATTATAAGGTTGTGACTTTTTTTAATAAAAATGTATGCGTACGAATTCACGCGAGGACACGAGAAACACAAGACGAATTATCCTAAACTGCTCAACAAATGAAACGTTACGATGCATAGTTTCATTCTTTCAGAGCTGTATAACTTCAGCAGATGTAACCAATTTCTATTATTCTGCTCTTAATTCTTCAATGATTATTTTATTGGGTATCGAAGCATAGTATCCGATTTTCAAACATCCTTGTACCAAAGTAATCACAGGGTGATCGATGGAAAATTGTCAAATTGCTCACATTTGAAAGGTTTCCCGTCTGAAGAAGAAATTATAACTATATCTGCATCTTCAAAGAGGAGATCAAAACAGTTTTAACACATATTCATTACCTACATCTGACTGTACATCACCATAGTGGAACCCAATTGCACATGGCCGTAACCAATATTAGCCCCATGCCATCCTTCCTCAATTTACCACCATAACTAACGATGAGATATACATTTAAATATATATTCTTCAGTATGTATAGATATAATTTTTTAATTTTGTTTGAAGAATTTTGATCCCATATGCGCTACAGGACGTGAATACAGTATTGTTTGTTAACTGCTTCAATCGGGAGCATCTCATCCACAACTAATTACGGCCACATTTCGTCTCAGCCACATCTCGTTTCAGCCACATCTCTTATCAGCCACATTTCATCTGGCCCACAGAATCCGAACATGTTCGAATGATGCGCTGTTGCCACATACTATCCCAATTTCCAATTTGAAAGAATTGAATAAATTGAGCATATTCCTATCAGCCACATCTTGTCTCAGCCGTATTTCGCCCCAGTCACCTATCGCGTTCATTTCGTCTTAGCCATATTTCGTCTCAGCCACATCTCGTTTCAGCCACATTTCATTTCAGCCACATAAGGAAAAAATATTGCACTTATCGTGCGATGGTTTTTTTTTCGAAAAATGTTTTCATAACTCACGAAAATGAAAATGTGTTCAAACCACTATTTATCGAGATATTTCAAGAAAAATTTCGAAATTTCGCCTTCTTTTTCCTTCTGTCTTGGATGCATTTACAGCTACTTGCTGTCCTCATTTTGTCATTGGACACTTTATATACTCATGATGTACCTCAATGACATATTTTTTTTAAAGAAAATTCAACACGAAATATGATTTTTATGACGATTTTTTCATATTTAGTGAACAATCAATCAAACCAGATGACGGCCATTTATTGAATAATCAATCCAAATACGATAAGTCAAATGTCGACAGATTGCTTCTGAATGACCTTACAAACGCCATCATTTCGAATGATATTCCTCCTTCTTTTCACTAAATATGGATTAATCGCAAGAAAATGTGGCAAAGACGGGATGGACGCAAAATGTGGCTAAAACGAAATGTGGTTGAGATAAGATGTGGCCAAGACGAAATGTGGCTGAAACGAAATGGACCAAAATGTGGCCGAAACGAAATAGACCAGATGATGAAGCTGCATTGTGTATTTCTGCACAGAATTGGGAGAATCGGTTTGTATCTGGCAACAGCGCATCGTTCGGATATATTCGGACATTGTGGCTGAGACGAAATGTGGCTGAAATGAGATGTCGCTAAGACGAAATTTGGTTCACACGATATGCGGCTAAGATGAAATGCGGCTGAAACGATACGCACCCCTTCAATCCACATGAGACAAATATTGGAATGTCACTAGAGATATTCATGTTATCTAAATCCCAAATTTGATTCAAACGATCCTGACTGCAGTTAAAACAATAATATCATATCACATCTCCGATAGTCGACAATCCATGTCATACATTATATCATTTAAGTACTCAAATATTTGAGAAAGTACTGATGAACCAACCTTTTGTCGAAACCGAATGAGTTATATTCACGAATGATGCTAACCCTATACTTCGGATGGTGAGTTTGATTTACCTATATGTATATTGTACAGGGCTAGTTTTATTAATGTGAACCTGAACCTCCCTTTTATCTTTTTTGTTTCACATCCATTAAAAAAAAATTGAAACCGATTTTATACAATTTTTCATACAGATTTCACTCATATTGACAATGATGCAATATCTCTCCAAATATACAGGGTATACAGAAAAGTATATTTTTTTCATATGGAATGCTCCGTATATTGTGCTAGATTTTGATTCCTCAATTCATCCTGATTCCAAATATATGATATAAGATATTCATATCTATCAAAATATTCAGCGCATTCCATTTAAAAAGTATAGATATTTTCTGAATTTCCTGTATATTTGAAGAGACATTGCAACACTGTCACTATGATTGAAACCTATATGGAAAATGATTGTATCAAACCTGTATCAATTTTTTTCTGATGGGTGGAAAACAAAAAAGATTAAGAGGGGTGCACATTAATAAAACTACCCCTGTACATCAGTGCCATGAGATTTGAATTATCATTATTGACAAGAAACTGTATCTCTTGATATTCTGACTTTTCTGCGTTGATGTGAATTGTTCATGTAAGGGTCTTGTTAGAGACCACTTGACTATACTGGGTGGCTACGGAAGTATTGCCTACGGAATATCTCAGTTATTGTATGAAGTAGGTTTGTGAAATTTGGAGCGTCGATATAATGACATGAAAACGAATGAAAATAAAATATCACAGTAGAAGCAACTGTTATCAAGTGACGTATGGTTTCCACAGCCAACTTTTCAATTTTTGGCTTTCATTTTGCTTCCACGGCCTACTCGGTGAATTTCAATAATAATTTTTTTCTGATCTAGTTTCTGGTTAGATACCAACTTGTGATATGTCATTAGAAAGGGAATTGAATGCTGAATAAAGCGAACAGAAAAAAAAAGGGTTTTCATCTAAAATAAAAAAGTTGATGTTACTTCCGGTCAAACCGGAAGTTAGTTTCGACATGTCAATATGCTCAGATTCTAGCTCTTATGTCATTATATCGACGCTTCAAATTTCACAAACCTACTTCATACAATAACTGAGATATTCCGAAGGCAATACTTCCGTAGCCACCCGGTATAGTTATCGGTATTATTATGATTCACCATGTTCATTCTATATGGGATAGAAAAGAACGCACTTGTATATTGAGTTCGTTGAAACGTGGCTGGTGGAAAAAATCAACTGAGGATGAGTCGTGGAGTTATTTACGAGAAGCCAGAATAGACACACTTGCCTCGAATTGCTTATTCATCAATCAACCGAATTTTGAATACACTTTCTATCTAAGTAGCTTTTACGCTTGTAATAATTGGTGTTGGTTTCTTGTTTATAAGTTGTCATGCGATTCAACCGGTCATTTAGAATTCAATAATTGATACAACGACGGAGTCTGCTCACCAGCAGTGGTTTGATCACACTGTAATTTCAATACGTCTCCAACAATGAATATCTAATATAAGAAGTTGGGTGGTCCCTGCCCCTCTGTCAGAGTCATTATTCTGACAGAGTTAGAAATAAGTGCAGCAAGGCCTTTTGGATTATAAGAAAATAGGTGGAACAACATGATACGGCTGATGCTATTACGGTTAGTTCATTATATCAACCCAAAACGTTGTGCTTTCAGTCATTTACAAAAAATGTAATCGACCGTTCGTGAAAAAGTTTCTTTTTCAGGTACAAATTGGTCATTGTGCAGTGAGAAAACCTGCTAGAGATGAAGAAGGCTCAAAGAACAAATTTTCATGTGAAGTTATCTGAGTATATTGAACGCAGTGTTCTCATAAGGTAATGTTTTATTGTAGCAATCATGAGGGAAAGCGAGTTCAATTGGTAAGAATACTCCTCGCAAAAAACTATCGAGACTGAAAAATGGTGAGGTCGTTCATATTTTCAATATTTTTCCAATCAGAGTGTTCTATAAAGGGAGATATAAAAAGCCTTCTACTGTGTCTAATTAATGAATAATGAAAATTCCATGATGTGTTTAAGATTTTTGTGAAAATTCTTCTTGATAATTGGTGTAAGCTCCGATATATTCTCATAGAATTTTTGAACAAAAAAAACGATATAAACGGCCTGGACTTGATTGCTCAAGATTTCTGCTGTGGCATTGTCAGAACATGTTGGATGAATAGAAAAAAATAACAGATTCCACTTCTATAGATTTATTTCAAGTAGACTGTGAAAATGAATTCCACTTGAGTGTAACCTGAAGATGATGTAAAATCATCCCTGTTGATGTGCTCAGATGGTGACAGATGGTCCATGAATCTTGAGTTCTCAGCTAGCACTTAGTGCTAATTCATTGTTCGTGTAACAATTATAATCATTGTCATATTGATTCGAGATGTTCAGGGTTTGAAGAAGACCATGGATGAAATATTCCTTTTTTAGTGATACAACCTCAACTAATGAAGATATTACAATGTCATATGATCGAACACATTTGAATACTTCCTATATATTCATCAAATTTGTGAAATAATTATATTCAATATACAGTCTGCTTGAAAAAGTAATTTTGCCTAGAGTAAAATACCTTCATTAACGACAATATGGAAAATTATTGGAAAGAAAAGTTGACTAGAGTTGAAAACTACGTTTTAATATTTGAATAAATTCATCTACGGTGGAATAAATGTTTCTTCATGTTTTACAATTTCTGATTTATTTATTAGTTCGCTGTAGATGACCGTAGGTAAAGTTTTGTACGTAATGTGTATTGTAAAGCGATGACGCACTCGCCGCTATGCGACTGCGTACGTAATTTTCCCATTCGTACGTAATATGCTTCTTACAACACTCATTACGTAATATACTATCACCTATATCAATTGCACCATATGCCTTAGCTGTTGAGTTCACATACTTGATTTCCCGTTGAATCAACACAGAGATTTATGCGACTGATCTAGCGAACTCAAACACTGTGATAAAGAATAACGGCTAATAGTCATTCACCTGAAGATCTATTTCCTTGGCAGGTAGTCCTAATAATTACAAATTAGTTCCATAGGCGTACCATGATGAACACAGTTTGATTTATTATGCATAATACTGACACCAAACACAAGTTCGCATAAATAATCGAAAGTTGTGCAATACCTCAAAAAGGTTCAGAAAGGTATAGTCACCGCTGTAGATTCCGATACCTCAGCTGAAGCTCCTAACAGTAGGGGGCTAATTGTGGTAAAATAGGCATATATCAAACTAGCTGTCCCATACCAACAACGATATTTGAACGAACTCGACTGGCAGTCATTATTTTGTGATGAGGCTTCACGCTCTTACACAAAATGAGTTTGCGAACCAGTTACGTACATTTTTTTTTACTTTGATCGAAATTTATGCTTGAACAGAAATAATATGACTGGTTCTATACATGAGTTCTACCAAATATATATGTACAAAATTTGGTAGACGAGTTAACTTCGCCTGTCACTTTGAAGCATCCGTCAGATATTAATATAGTCGAATATATCGAAGTTTGGAACCTTTGGCACGATAATACACTACACTGTTTTACCAAACCGATTTTTTAACGTCTCGACACGTGTTTCGCTAACTATGTTAGCATCTTCAGGAGAAGATTGAAACTAAATATCCAATTCTAGTGTGCTGCTTATATACTAGGTACTTATATGTTCACCCAACTGTAAAAAATACTAACCGTAAAGTTGATGTTTGTCATGGTTGAGTTCACATGTTAATCTTAATTTTTATTTCACTAAACTATATAAAGGGCTATATGGAATAGGTCCATTATCCTTATTCATTACTATATTACTATTCTTAAATATCTCTAAGCTTTCATATGCGTCTAGTTTTATAATGTAATCAACTTGCTTAACTAATTTGAGGTTAGTAATATGTGTGTTATGATTGTGATTGAACATATGTTCGGCTACACAAGATTTATCTAACCTGCCATATTTTAAATGGGCTATGTGTTCTTTGAACCTTGTTTTTATGGGTCGCCTGGTTAGGCCTCTATATGTTTTATCACAATCATTACAACTTATTTCGGATTGCCTAATAAATTGCCTAATTTTGACCCAGACTAACTCAAATTTATGTCTACCTATTTAAGTTAACACTTCGATATTCCACGACTTTTCATGCGGATAAAAAGAACTCTAGAAGAATCCCAATCCCGTACAATCCCAAGTATACGAAGGGACTTGATAAGGTTTTCAAAGACTTAGGTATAACACACATATAACTAACCTCAAATTAGTTGAGCAAGTTGATAACATTAGAAAACTAGACGCATATGAAAGCTTAGAGATATTTAAGAATAGTAATATAGTAATGAATAAGGATAATGGACCTATTCCATATAGCCCTCTGTATAGTTTAGTGAAATAAAAATTAATATTAACATGTGACCTCAACCATGACAAACATTAACTTGACGGTTAGTATTTTTCACAGTTGGGTGAACATATACCTAGTATATAAGCAGCACACTAGAATAGGATATTTAGTTTTAATCTTCTCCTGAAGATGCTAACATAGTTAGCGAAACACGTGTCGAGACGTTGAAAAATCGGTTCGGTTAGTGGTAAAACAGTGTAGTGTATTAATATAGTCATCAACCAGCAACGAAATTCATGGAATGGGCTCGTTTGATAACTTTATTGATGGAAAATGGCTAATTCGAGTTCTGATTTTCCTAGTGATATAGAGAAAGCAGCACAAACTGCACTTTTATCTCCGTCCATCCATATTGTCATCACATAACTGATGTTGAAATGATCATTCCATCACCAGTTATGTTATATATTACTTCACACAACTGGTTATATAGAGTAAAATGTTTCAAAACTCCCAACAGTCAGTGTTCCAGATCCAACTGCGGTATAACTTTGAAACTCCTGAATATATAGGGTGTTTGGTGATACTGCCATATATCTGAAACAGAATGGAAGGTAAAACCATATTCAACACAATATACTACTATACAAAGTTTTACGCATTTCAAGATTTCATCGGCTTTCCGAAATTTCTTGAATTTGATGAATATTGGTCCATATATGGGTTATAATAAAAGTTTCGTCAAATATTTCAATACGCATTGAACGATTTTGAACACGAAATGGGATCTGAATAATATAATGGGGAATATGGGGAATGTATTGGCTCGTTGGAATTCGGAAAACGATCTATCGTCACATCTAACCTCAGAAATTATGAGCGATAATTTCTGAAAAGTGTCACACTTTGTATGACATTGGATATGTTCAAATTCACATAACCTACCCTCTTCTTCCAGATATACGTCAGTAAATCGAACATCCTGTTGCAATAATACTCATATTTGATGCTAATGTTTCCACATGTTCCTGGAGTAACTTTCATATACAGGGCAAAGACAAAAGGCGTATTAGGAATTCGCCATTACTCGGTTACAATTTTAAAGGGGTATCTACTATCTACCTATCAATTTTCCACTTTCAAAAGAATAATCATGTCTTTCACCTCCAGGTTCATATTCAATTTTCATATACAGTAGAGGCCAGAAGGCCGTCGCCTCCTTTCCCGTAAGTTCTTAATGATTAACATTAAGAAATATGTTCAAAACTTCCCAAGAGGTTAGAATTGGAATGTGAAATACATTATGTTCCATTTGTAACAGTTTCCTCAATAAACTGGTATGAAACTATCAAATTCTGTGCTATAAACAATACGTTGAACTTGTTCAAAATACAGAGTAGAATCCTTAAATGCATTGATATTCAGGATTTCCCTTAAAAAAAAAAAACTCCTGAGTCGCTGAGCTTTTTTGAGACACTCGACACTTTATGCTGTAACGTTCACTTTTAGCTATCGTCCTGTTTTGATTATTTGATTAACTTATTCTGCGAAGACTGGTCACCTCTGATAGAGTCTGATTAATGATAGTACCTAGATACTCACATACCTCAACCTCGATAGCCATAATTTGATTCCTTGTGGTCGAGTCTGTTCATTTCCAAATCTGCGACTTTTCTATATTCAGAACTTCGAAATGAGGGAACTCTATAGTGAGGTATACATCTTGTTAATGATGAATATACATTTCTTGCAGACAAATCAACTCTGATGGGAATCATGAGAATGGTTTGTTTCAGCATTTTGATCGGTGGTTAGAGGTGTAAATTTGTCAGATATGTCACTAGATTGTGCCAAACAGCTGATTCGCTTGGAGACAATGGTGGATTGTGGTGCTCGCGTAGTGTACGTGTGGAGTAGCTGAGTGATTGATTACGTCATCGTTTGGGATATTTGTCTTGCAGCAGTAACAGGCAGAGTGACGTCACAGTGTCTGCAAGGTCACTTTTGAGGACACTGGGGGTGATATTTATCTTTTAGGCGTATTCATAGTTGGTACACATCTCAAAACCGACTATTCATGGTTATCATCCATCCAGACTTTATTGATATTTGCGTAACTCAAGTAGTGTTGAGGCACTTTTTTCCTGTCATATTCTGTACAGTTGGAGAGATTTGTTCTTGGTCTGGTCTTACATGGGTTTTTTGGCTTTTGTGGTTATAGGGAGATCGATGAAAACCGGCAATTTTGAAAATTTATCAATCAATACATCTATACGGGTGTTTCATGAGGAGACTCACATAGTCAAATGGTTAATAGGAAAAATCAAGACGAGTTGATGTATATATATGAAAACATTTTTTGACCCTCCATAACGAAGATACAGGGTATTATGTGAAATTGCTATATAACTTTGATGGTCGATATAACAGAAATTATTCGTCGTAATTTGCTGAAATTTGGCAGCGACGTATCTCTACTGAAACTATTCAAGATAACATATTATGAAAAAAAAAATTCAGGTCCGGACTTAGGAAAATTTTATGTTTCATTCTTATGTCAAAAAATTTAACTTTTTGACCACTTTTCTTGAAAAATCCCATCAGATTCAGAAAGATCAGACAAAATGCTATAAGGACTGCACTTCAATTTACACGGCACACTTCGACCGTTTCAATAAAAAAATATGGAACAAAAACGTTATAATGAATTTTAAATTTCGACCTGGCTGATAACTGTCAACTTTTAACTGGTATCATGTGAATTGTTTTTTCGACATTTTCGTTGAATAGTAATTGACAGAAAGATAGACGGGAAGAAAAAACACGATATTTTTTACCGAAATTCCAGATAGATATTATTATTCATGACTTTGTTCTATGGGTGTCGCTTGAAGTGAGATATCGAGTAGGCTGTTTTTCATTTGTGTGACGAGACGTGACGTTTGTTGATAATCCGAACTGATAGGTAGGTACTAGACTAGTACTGGATAGGTACCAACTGATGAAATTACGACATGAGGATTCATGTGCCCATATTATGGTGATTCATCAAATTAGTTATGCCATCACGCATAAACTTAGCTCCATTTTTTGTTATTGATACACTTCTGCAAGTGATATAAGGATTTGCATTTGCTACTTATTCAAAATTCCTAATGTTCATCCTCGTGAAGGTTTTACTGCAACGTATTCTTGGGTCTGCAGATATTCTATGGTATTAAACATAGCATAGCATTTGGATTTTCGTCTTGTTCAGCATTTGGAATATGAAGTGGCACCTAGAGTGTAGGAATATTTCGATTACGAGTGTTTACCTATCAACAAACGTCACGTTACATAAAATAAAAACAGGACCCACTTTATAATAAATTTATAAAATAGAGTCGCGAGCAATCATATCTATCTAGAAGTTCTGTCAAAAACTAACATGTTAAATCATAAAAAAATCAGAACTAATCTCTTCTGTCAATTTCTATCCAATAAAAATGTACAAAAAATCAATTTACACGAATCCAGTTGAAAGTTGAGAGTTACCAGCCAGGTCGAAATTGAAAATTCATTCGTACGTTTTTGTTCCATATTTTTTTGTTGAACCGGTCAGAGTGTGCCGTGTAAATTGAAGAGCAGTTCTTATAGCATTTTGTCTGATCTTTCTGAATCTGATGGATTTTTTTGAGAAAAGTGGTCACAAAGTGAACTTTTTTGACATAACAATGAAACATAAAATGTTCCCAAGTCCGGATCTGGATATTTTTCTCATAATGTTATCTCGAATAGTTTCACTAGAGATACGTCGCTGCCAAATTTCAGCAGATAACGACGAATCATTTCTGTAATATCGACCATCAAAGTTATATACCAATTTCACATAATACCCTGTATCTTCCTTATGGAGGGTCAAAAAATGTTTTCATATATATACATCAACTCGTCTTGATTTCCCCTATTAACCATTTGGCTATGTGAGTCTTCTCATGAAACACCCTGTATTATAATTCCCAACGCAAGTTAATATAAGGTGAAGGTATTATGATTAATTTACGAGAAATTCGTATTTTTGTTTTTTCTGAACATAATCTATTGTTTTTTGTTCAATAATGCAGTGTTGTAGCGTGTTTAAAATTGCTATGAAGAAGAATTAATATTCGTAGACATGACTAATATATTGTTTTTCTACCATCATGGCCTACCACATTTGAAAATGTTTCATCTGTTTTGTTTTGCTGTTTCACGTGACAACGTCAACAAGTAAAACATGGCTGCTCTTTCAAATGGTGTCAGGAACAAATAAGGCGGCCATTAGAAAAACAAAAGTTGCATGACAAATCTCTGAAAATAATAAAGATTTTTTTTTTGTAAAATTTGTATATCGCTACTTCAAAGTTGAGAACCAACTCCCCAGAAGTCGAAACTTGTGCGGGTTTAGGAAGAGCGCAACCTACAGCTTATAGTGGAACCGAACCACTTCTAGGGCATCGAGGTGCTGCCAGGATTACAACCATGAATCACACATTTTAAAGATAAATGCTCAGCCGATAGCCGGATTCGAACCGACAGTACCTCTGCAGCGTGAACGGCTATCTAGCGAATTTCAGCGCATAGACAAACTCGGCCACGGAGCCCGTATTTCATCAGACAATCCCAACTACTTTGTCATGATTAATTATCTGCTTACACAATATATGAAATTTCTTGCTCTATATTAATTAAGACAATGAATCAAAACAAAATCAGTGGTTTTCAGTTTTTTCAAAATATTCCAGGAACGGCTGACATTTCACCAAAATGTAGAACATTGTATTGAAAAGGTTCGAATTACGCAATTTTCGTCTAGTATTGCAAACTCTTTATCTCTTACCGTTTAGAAAATCGTGATATTGTCCCTATCATATCGGCATCGGGTCCCTGATGTAAACCGTGTGGTAGGTATATACATGGTTTCAACTTTTTCTTATCGCATGATGGATCCTGCTAAAGGAGATATTTTTTTCATGGAACTTGAATGACTATGTTCTTATACAGATGTTCGTCATCGATTCGTTTGCCAGATACAGGGTGTTGAAATAAAAAATCCAATTGTATCAAAATATGAGAAGAACGCTTTGCGTGGGATGAAAACTAAATGTGGTTTCTCCTGGACTTCTTAGAGTTAATTATACACGGTTAAAAATCCTATAGAGTAAAACTCTTCATTGAAATAGAAATGCACAATTAGTGTTATCAAGAACCCAATTTTTTTTTAATTGCAGTCAAAATTGTGTATATGATCTCTCGAACATTCCTCCTACCCCTGAGACATTTTGTGTCAATATGATTTCAAAACGTACCTACCAATAAAATGGTTACTCAATCCGGTGTGAACCTGGATTGACACGAAGTTGGGTGGACCTGGAGCTGGAGCTTTGGGATCACACGTTAAAATGTAAGGCCCCCGTCATTCCGTGCTCGCACTCGAAGACTTCTGAGGGTTGCTCGTAAGGCGGCAACCAAATGACGGATACAACAATTTTGAAACAATTTGAAGTAAAGATCGATTCAACTTTTCAACTGTTTGATATGAACAATTGAGAATATGATCAGTAGAATGCTTGATTTTGTTTCTATCTCACGTTGTTTTCGAAAAAAGAATTAAAAAAAAATCTTCTTGACCATACATTTATATTTTCCATCAGTTCACCTGGAAGCATAATGACAAATGGAAGGATCTACTGGGTGTTATATTATATATGACATCATATTTCTCATAACTGATATATGTTCATAGTGGATTCTTATTGAGAAATAATAGTGCAATTTTTTGTATAGGTATGCGAATTAACTCACCGACACATCCCATTGGCAAACTTTTGCATAGACAGAAAAAAGATTTGAAATACACAATAATCATTACATTCTTCACTATCGAGTGCGACGATCATAGCTCCAAGCACAATTCATAGTGAAAAGTTCGATTTTATGAGGTATAGTATTATTTATAGTACTTATTGCTATGAAATTCAAGCACTATGACCTACTATTTTGAAAAAGTGAACGAATGCATATGGATGGTGCAAGAATTTCCTTCAAATCAGAATAGATGTATGTTACAAACGCTGACAAAATGTACTTATATTGGAAAAATCTGTATAATTATATTAGGAGAATGATAAACTGATGAAGAATTCTCAAATATACTTTATTTGTTTATATATAACATTGAATAATCATAATTTTTCAAACAGAAACATGAATCATATTATTATCATCATACACTACTATGAACACAAGTACGACATATTTTTTGTGCATGTAGTCTTTCGGACAAATTCCTCATTTATTCAGTTATTCAATATCCATGGGTATATGAGATTTTGATCAATTTCGATACCAACTCAGAAGTTTGTGCTTCAGGATTTCGAATCCCTCCCTCTTCTGCTATCTCAAATCTTAGACTTTTATATGGGTACCGAATCGGTATATCTAAATCACCATTTCCACTGATGAAGGTGGTGACGGTTTGAACCAGATAATCGGCTGATCATTATTAGTAATAATGTGTGGTAAAGGCGTTTGGATAATTCATCTCCAATTCTTGAGGAGCGGAATAATCCCCATGGTGATTATTATATATTGTTACTGGTCACTAAACAGTAATCGACAATAACACATAAGAACATAACCGCTCTGTACGTGGCAAACCAAAAGACTGATGGTGAATGACTTGAATGAGCGAGCGTCCATACCCCTTAATTTCTCGTGGACTGTGGACTTATTTTGATTCGTTGATCGCTTTGTATGATGTCATCATCAGCGAATAGCGAATGTTCAACATGACAAAATATAAGAACTTGAATTATGATTTGCCATTTTACACTATGTGGGATTCTCTGAGAGTTCCATTGTAATAATTAAAAGTTATTTGTCAGATAGATTACAATTCGTTGCGGTTAATGATAAACATTCGAATTTGAAACCTATAAAGTGTGGTGTACCACAAGGTTCTATTTTGGGACCATTGCTATTCTCATTATATACATGTAATATAGTCAATGTTTTAGAACGTACTGAAGCTTATCTTTATGCTGACGATACACAAATAAAATATTCTTTTTTTTACTCTGATCTGTATTTAGCTAACTTGGTTATCAACCAAGAACTTGAAAAACTTGTACAAATTTCCAAAAAGCATTTCCTCTCTATCAACTCCCTGAAATCCAATGTTCTTATATTCGGCAAAAATAAAAATAAAGTTGAGGATGTTATTGACATTATAATTGACGGAAATCATTTACCTTGCACTCATGTTGCAAGAAATCTTGGGCTTGAACTTGACACTGATCTGCGGTTCAAATCGCATGTTAGTAAATGTATAAAAAGGGCATATACTAATTTAAAATTGTTATATCCTCATAGACACATTATTTCTCAATCATTAAAACTTAAACTCACAGATTCTCTTGTATTGAGTCATTTTAATTTCTGTGATATAGTGTATGGTCCGTGTCTTGATAACACGGACATAAATCGTATCGAAAGAGTACAAAAATCTTGTTTGAGATTCACTTTTGGAATCAGAAAATTTGAACCAGTAAGTGGCTGCATATAATTTGTCAGAACGTATTCTATCAACACCGTATTATATCAAAGTATATTCGAGCAAAATGGTTATTCAGCAGAACCGTAATTTAACGGAGCAGTAATTCATCGGCATGCAAAACATCATAATGTAATCTATCATGTTGTAAAATGAAGGAATGTACTTCATAAGAACGTAAAACATCATACCGTACTTTATAGAAATGGTAATTCATCATAACCGTATTCCATCAGAATGGTATTTCATCAGAATCGTATTTTGACAGCACGGTAAATCAACAAAACCGTATTGAATAAAAGAGGCAATTCACCAGAACCGTATTTCGTCGCTTCAGTAATATATCATAATGGTAAATCGTCATGATGGTAAATTATCAGAACTGTAATCCGTCGGAATATTATTTTGTCAGCAGTGTATAGTATCGGTACTGTAAAACATCATTACCGTATTTTAACAGAACTGTAAATCATCAGAACTGTGTTTCATAAGAACCGTAATTCATCGCTTCCGTATTTCATCAGCATATCAATGTATCATAATCGTATTCTATCAGAACGCTGAATCATCATAACCGTATTCCATCAAAACCGTATTCCATCAGAACCGTATTGTATCAGCACGGTATTTCGTCAGAATGGTAATCCATCGTCGGTACAGTGCCCTATCGGGAACGGAGTATCGATTTTCTGTCCGCTTTCCAGGTATGCTATGCGATGGCGCTGGTGAATGCATGTAAGATAAAATGAGTATGTGATCAGAATAACTATTCTAACATGTATGTTATTCTGAATGAGATCTCGATAGAATTTCACCTCAAGAATTTTTGTAAGCTTCTCAATATAGCTTCTCAATGTGAGATCGTATATTTTTTATATTCTTATTGTCGGTGTTTGATAAGTGTATAGAGAGGCAGTTAGTTTCAACTGCCTGCGTGCGGTAACAATTATCAGGAATTCAGTTGTACCTACGTAAATTAGATTGAAAAAAAAAAACCTTATTCAATTTAGAATTTCCTTACACTCTGTAGATATGCATCTTATCGAAATGTTATATCTATACAAGAATATATAAAGAAACAAGGTGCTTTCAGAGTCAGAATGAGATGAATCGATGAAAAATTTCATGCGTATACAGAGTGAGTCACAATAATTTGACAAATTTCAAGATCATCAGATAAATAACCTAATTTTGAAGTTGAAAGTTCGTATCACCGTATATCCTGAAATCAATCCGTTCTGTGATAAGGTGTCAGGAATTGGATTACGATTTGAAATTTCAATAGGCTATCGACTGCTGAATTAGTTATAGGTAATCATTTATTTAGATTTTTTTGACCCATGGAGTACTCACGGTCGCATATGACCACATTATTCTTCATATCACCATTTTTAGGCATCAGAATTATTCAACATTAGTTAGGCTGTTTACATCACACATATTTCATGAACCTAAACTCTTAAGTTACCGAGACGAATGCGGAAAACTAAATATTTCACATCCCCATCCAGAATAATGATTATATGTCAGTTGTCACTTTGCTCGCAGTGAGATATAAAAAATGGTATCACTTTTTTTGATTAGGTTCGGATGGAATGTTTCATGTTTCTACCTGATTCTTTGTTCATCGTTCGATGACTTTTTTCATATTGTATCCACACTTCCCAAATTATTTGTTCCTCAACACTTCAACTGTCGCAGTCACACAACCCTTTTGAGTTCTCATGAGCTTGGACAACACCATGCACATATTCGTTGCATACGTCAACAATTCAATGTATATACCCACATCTTGCAAGCAATATCAAGGATATATTTCTTCAGGGGTAGCTGGAACCACACTCAACATGTTGTTTTCAAATGCAACTCTATGGCATGTGACCACTCATTGGAAATCAGGTGGAAAGAGGAATCTAGCAAACAGGCAAAAGTTTAGATTTTGTACGTTTCCGAACATTTTTTCCAAAAATGATTTTTAAAATTTTTGACGGATTTTTAGTTACTTCGGAAGAACACAGAACTCAACGAACGCACTGTATTCAAATTCTATGTGTGATATATCTTTGAATCCAGCTTCCCATGGATATTTCAGCAATTGAATAATATTTAGGATGTACCATTTGAAAAAATCATCGAGGACGTCATGAATCAGACGTAAATCACCCTGTATATTTGATGTCTGCCTACAAATGCGACCTGCTTCAATAGATTCCTCAAAAATGAATAGTTTGGCTTATCATGAATGTATCCACTACTACTATACGAGAATCCTGCTCGATGTGACGTATTTGCTGCATAACAACCCTCTATGTGTGATATATGTTTGAATTCAGTTTTCCATAAAGATTTCAAAAATTGAATAATATATAGAAAAAATTCACGCGGACATATTAATTCCAAATTGAATCTCCCTCTATATTCAATTTTCCTGTATGAATCTGGCGAATTTAAATTGAAAGTCGAATTATTCCAAGAATTTGAAGAAAAGTTATCGAAAAAATAAACGAAATATAGATTGACCGATAAAAACGCCCCAAGCCAAACAAGCACCGTAATTAGTTATTATTCGACTTCTATGAACAAAAAATAGTAGGAAATGCGAGGAAATGGCTCATCAGATACTAGGAGGAACATATTTTTATAATTCAAACTCCCCTAACAACACAGGGATGTCCTAGGTACGTCCCTTCTTTGTCCCGCGGTACAAGGACATGATTTGGGCATCCAGGGGATGTCCCGCAGTGGTTGTCGAGTTGGCATCCCGCCCGGTACATCCCTAAGTTATCCTATTCGTGTCCCTGGAATATCTGATATCGATTCACAGTCATTGAATGTATCAGAACTTCTTAAGAAATTACCATTTTTCGCAAACAGAAATCGTAAATGCATAATGCCCCTCATTTTTAAACAAAAATGTATTTATTCAGGTTTCTGTAGTTTAGTCCTGTTCATAAATTTGTTCAGTACATGAATCTTCAGAAGGCATATTAGCTAATGGAGTAAGGTGCGTGCATTATGAGCTGAAGGCCCCGGGTTCAATCCCTACTCGACCTAAATTTTTTCCTTTTGTCGAAGGGATGTCCCTGGAATATCCCTGGGACGTCCTAGGTAGATCCTTCCTTCGTACTTGGTACATCCTAGGGACGTACCAGAATGCGGTCAGCGGATGTCCCTTGGACATCCCTAGTATTAAATCAGGGACGTCCCTGGGAATGTACTAGTATCAGCGATAGTAATTTCTTTTTATATAGTATCAATCTTTTTTTTTTAATTGATTCTAACTTTTACGTAAAATTATTCGACGATAAACCTTGAAAATGCTCATCATTATCGTACTGACAATTTGATTCATATGTATGAAAAATCCCGTAAGACGCTGTGATTTTGTCATTATGACAGCAAAAAAACATTGCTCTGAGTTTTCCAGCGACAAACCTCAACTTGACATTTGAAACCATGACAACCAAAATTATTGTAAACGAATACTTTTTGAGAGCGTTCATGTCAATTTTTCTCAATTATGCGTTGTCACAAAAGTATCTTATCTGTGAAAAATCCATCCACAATAATGTGATAAGCAATCATTGAAATGTTGAATTGTCTTACCGAATAACACTCAAGAATCTTCCTGTAGGATGGTTTAGAAAATAAAAAATCATCTCCACAACGTTTGATAATGGTAGAAGTTTCAACGATCAACCTTAGTATTCGATGTGGTCCCCTACTACTCTACTACATCGCTGGTTATGTCAACTCCTCAGATTTTGATACAGGGTGAAATGATGAAGCAAAAATATCAAAATTTGATATTGAATAACTACAGAGATATTGTCGTTGAAATTCTGGCTGGGGGTATTCCAGCTATATCCACTTTTTCTGAATGAAGTTGCCTGATAGTCTACTTCGAAATTTCGACCCATTCAACAAACAATATGAAGTAGGTATTAGGCCTTGACAATCTGTTTATATTCCAGATGTCCATATTTTCGAAAAGAGCTCGTTGTATACTACATAATGGAATTTTTATTCTGAAGAACATGTTCCAAATTAAAAGGGTGTTGCAAGCTGATTTCGCACATACTGTTGTAGGTTCATGGATGAATCGCAATAATATGTAGGTTGAGAATAAATTAACTATGTCCAAGAGCCGGCTGCAAATATCGCTGTCATCAGATAATGAAATGATATATATGTCCCAAAGTCATGTGGAAACATTATTGTATTTTATCGAACGCACCTGTGTCAATCACTATCCTGAGCAGAATGATGGAGAAATTGCACTTTCCTGTGCGGAAATTTGCACTCGATTCCACCATTTGATAACAAAATAAGAATTTTGACATCTGATCATCCTATCATTCTGCTCAGGATGGTGATTGGCGCAGGTGCCGTTCGATGAACTACAATGTTTTCTCAATCCTTCGGGCAGCCAGCTCTCCTTACTATAATGGGATTCATTCTGTGGACGTATAATTCAGAATGATATTGAAAGAATGAACCAACGTTATTTTTGTTGGTTTTGTATTGATTTTTTTTTTTCATTTTTGCATTTCTTGGACCACACGAAAGGAAATTCCCATAATGTTTTGAGAACATCGTTCGTACCTAGGAAGTACAGAAAGAGGAGGTAGGTGTTTTTCCAACTTCTGGATAATAAGTTCTTGAGAATACTTCCTTTGAGGATGAATTCCCATGCTTTGTCGTTATATAGACGACGATAATGTCGATAATACTGATAATATCGATGATACCGAAAAAAAAACCGATTATATCGATTATAGCGATTATATCGGTTGTATCGATTATATCGATTATATCGATTATATCGAATATATCGATTATATCGATTATATCGATTATATCGAGTATATCGATTATATCGATTATATCGATTATATCGATTATATCGATTATATCGATTATATCGATTATTTTGATTATATCGATTATATCGATTATATCGATTATATCGATTATATCGATTATATCGATTATATCGATTATATCGATTATATCGATTATATCGATTATATCGATTATATCGATTATATCGATTATATCGATTATATCGATTGTATCGATTATATCGATTATATCGATTTTATCGATTATACTATCAGTTTTATAAGTAGATGTTTTATAAGTAGATGTTCTGTTTTTCATCATAGGAAATCCATCAGCCCGTTTCATTGATCGAATTGTACTCTTTACCATTTTCGATGTCCTAATGGTATATCTTACCCATTTTCAACGAAAGAGATCTGCGGATTTCGCGAATGTTGACTACTTTCTTGTGAAACTCATGATACCATAAACACAATTTGTCATAGTTCGATTCGTTTCATAGATATAGTGCAAAATTCAAAATGTTGCCTCTTAGGACCACCTGTATCTGAACGTATAGAAAAAGTAGAAGTTGTCTCTTGTTCACATTCTCCACGGAGGATCCAGTGGCATACTTAGTCAGATTTTCGAAACGAACTTTTCAGAAAGATGCTTTGCGCTTTTCAAAACACATAACATTAAACTTATAATATTCATAGTATTTGCCTTGTATTTTGATAATTTCCAGTTTTTTCAGTAGGTATATCTTATTCAAATTATTGATGGGCCTTGGCAACATTTTCACGAATGTTCATATTTACCTTGTTGCTGACAGTATTTTCTCACATACTAGTTTCAATTTTATATTGATATACCAAATACACCAATATTCACCACAATTTATTGGCTATAAAAGCTGTGATTCTAATAAGTATGTGGCAATGAAAAAAAGTGAGTGCAGAATGTTTTGAAATTTTTGTCAACTGACTACCTGTCGTTAGAATCAGTAATGGTTGATGATATTGATGGTTTGGTTATCATTCGCCATTGTATGAAACAAGACAGGTAGTCAGGTGGAAAGAATTATGAAACATTCTGCACTCGCTTAGTGTGTGACGAAACAATGTGTCAACAACAAGGTGAATATGAAAGTGTGAAATTATCTGAAACTAAAAATTATCTATATACAAGGCTAATACCCAAAATGTCGTACTAACTATTGTGTTTTCGAAAAGCACAAAATATCATTATTCCAATTATTTTGGGATTTTCTCTCCTCGTCTCCTCGTATAAAATGGAAATATGAATATTATTTCGATATACGTGTAGTAAGGACAAATCGGATGATTCGCCCCAAAATGTCACTGTGTTTGAAGAATTTTCCTATCAGAGAGCCTAAAAGAAAAAAATTCACTACTCTCTCTGATAGGAAAATTCTTTAAACGCAGTGACATCTTGGGGCAAATCATCTAATTTGTCCTTACTACACGTATATTGGAATGATATTTATATTTTTATTTTATAGAAACGAAGAGAGAAAATCCCAAAAAATTTGAAATAATGAATGTATCGCCTCCTCGATTAACCTACAGGCAGTATTTCACAAAATATCAATTCATAAATATAAAAAATATACTGTGTTGTATTTGAAGAAATATAAATTCAGTTATATCTGAATAATGAATAACAGGAGCCAAAATTAATATTTTTTGACATACCCCGTATAAGACTGAAAAACTTTGATATCCAATATTTGGGTCAACGATTTCAAGCCTGGCAAAGCTTTTCACGACGAATAACATGTTTTCCTGAAATAAATAAAGAACAAGTTTTGAATTTGTTGCCAACTGTTCCAGACTAAGGTTACGTTTCTTATATGATTATCAAATATACAGAGAAGTGCACAAAAAACGGACACAACTGTAACTTCTGAATCATTCGATTTCGGAATTTGAAAATATACTGAATTTCTCAACAATTGACAAGACAATTTTAGTTCGATCACTTCCTGTTTCAGCAGAAACGAACCCAACTTTGTATCTTCAAATTGGACACACTGCGTTATATTCCATAATAGTTTAGGTATTATTATGACGAATTCAGTGATACCAGGTTTGATAGGGTTATTTCAAATGATCACGAAGGTATTTGATTTAGATTTCTCCATAAATGCTCAATGGGTGTTACTTCGCAATATCTGTACTTCTCTGTCACACTCATTGGGCATATGGAAGCTAAGAACGCCATTATCTTCGTATTCGTTTGAAATAACCCTGTCAAACCCGCTATCCTAGAACTCGTTATGATAATCCTTATTGCCAAATCATGGAATAATAAACATTAAAAAATCAGCAGTTGGGATAATTTCCGGAAAGACTGGAAGTGACAGAACTGATATTTTGTCAATTGATCAGGATCTGATCCCGAATGAATCAGAAATAACAGCACTGGCCATTTGTTGTGCACATCTCTGTACATATTGAAAGTATTCTGATTTTTCCAATCATATGGAGGTAGAATTCTCAAATTTCAAGGAAATAGAAAGCTTTCAAAGATACATTCCATGATCGAATGCGATTATCATCAGTGGAATACACTGCTCACCGGTAGCAATGGATTCACTAATATTTTCAAAAGGAGTTTCAGTTCTGAAAAATGTATTCCTCGCCTCACTCCTCATGAAGGCAATCTTGTACATTCGATAATCAGGATGATACAATTTGCTGAAGCGATAGATCGAAGCTATGGAAGGTAAAATCATTTCCCAGATTTTTTTATATCTCTTTCTCTTCATTTCTATAGATAAAAATCATCAGCAACATGCCTTCTCAGTATGACACTTCTCAAGACAATTTGAAAGAATTACTTTTTCCATTCTTCATGGGATCAGATTCGTTACCGAAATATCAGAGTATAAATTTTCAAGTAATGTGATTCCATAATTTTTCAATATTACTCTTCTTCAACCATTCTCAAAACTGAGTGGCACTGACAACCGAATGAATTTTTCTCTTAGGCTCTCTGATAGAAAATTCTTAGAACGCAGTGATATTATGGGACGTGTCCTGACTACATGAAATGGTTCATATTTTAATTTTGCCTATGTTTCACTTAAATATCTTATTCTTTGACAAAATTCGTTGAGAATGCAATGAAATGTACTCACTAGAATTGAAATCACGAGTCCAATCTGAATCAGTAACGAGAAAACGGAGGGAATAAAGTCATTTTTTTTTTCAGTTCCCTAAAGTTGCCGTAAAGAAAATTCTACTATTTTGAAAAATTTTCAAACCGTATCAACCTGAAGTTAGGTAAACTATCAATACAAATATCTGTTTTTTTATTATTAATGAATCTAACATGTTTTAGAACGTTTATGCATATTTATCTCAAATACGGTTCGTTTATCGGAAATAATTAAGGATCAAAAAAAGCCTCTAAATTGAACGATCTACACAATTTGATCACTGAAAGATGCCAGAGGCGTACTACGAAGAAGTTTGGAGGGGATAAAAAGCCTCAACCTCCAAAAACGTATCACCCTGTAGATTTTGAAAATCTTCAATATGCTTGAAATGATGATCTTCTAGAAAGTATTGACTACACCAGATTTCAAAATGATATCTTGAAAAGTAAGCGAGATAGTTCAATTGATAAAAAAAAAATAATCAAACTTTGACCCCCTGTAGCTCCGCTACTGAACGAGATCGGACTAATGTTTGTATAAACTTTTATGATTAATATGATGAGATCTATCTCCCATTTCAGTTTGTGCCTGAAAACCTGAATCACCCTGTATATCCTTTAGCGTTATAGGAATATGACTGAAAAACTTCCCAAACATTTTTCGTCAAATGGGAAGCATGGGGAATTCTTCGATATTTTCTAGACTTATAATAGTGAAATATTCATTTTCAGAATAAAAACACGGCAGCAGAATATGTTGAATTATCGCGAAGACATTCAATGTTCCATTTAGTAAAAAATATGCTTGTTGCGTTTGTTTGAATCAGTAGTTTGATTCATCAAACAATCGAAAATCATCCCAAACAAACCCTGAACAGCATCTATATGCATTCGGCGGTACTAACACAAATATTCTGTGCATCTAACTGTGATGAAGTTATCTGTAATAATTGGATATTTAGTGTACTTATTTACAGAATGCTGTACTGATGAAATACGATTCTGATAGAATACGGTTTTGACGAAATACGGTTTTGAAGAAATACGGAACTGACGAAATACGGTTCTGACGAAATACGGTTCTGACGAAATACGGTTCTGACGAAATACGGTTCTGACGAAATACGGTTCTGACGAAATACGGTTCTGATGGAATACGGTTCTGATGAAATACAGTTTTGATGAAATATGTTTCTGATAGAATACAGTTCCGATGGAATACGGTTCCGATGAATTACTGAAACTATAAAATACAGTGCCGATGAATTGATGTGACGATGGAATACAGTTCCTATACGATACGATTTTGATGACTTACGATTCTGATGTTTTACTGAAGCGACGAATTACGGTTCTGATAGAATACCCTAACGATAGACTTATATTATGATAAATTACCGTGATGATGAAATACTGTTCTGATGAATTACTGTTATGATCAAATACGGTTCTTATCGAATACCATTTTGATGGATTACATCTTGACGAATCACGTTTTGTTATAATACATACCTTCAAATTACGGAGCTATGTTTTACAAAGCGATGAAAAACGTGCTTACAGAATACAGTAACTATCAATTACGGTACTTACGAATTACCATTCTGATGAAATATATTCTTATAAATTATATTTTGATGCATTATATTCTGACGTTTCGGGTGTTCCCCCAGTAAGTTACAAATTGAGTGAAGCGAATTGGATGTCCATGATTAAGCGACGGGAATTACATTCAGCATGTTTATTTCATAAAATTATTATAAATAAATCGCCTCCATATCTATATAACAAAATTACATATAGAAGCGACGTTCACAATCTTAATCTGAGATATCGAGGTATGTTATCTCCTCCTTTTCATCGCACTGCAATATTTCGTCGATCATTCACTTACAACATTTTTCGCCTATACAATAATGTAAGTAATGATTGGAAGCGTCTGTCGTTGTCCGGTTTCAGATTCGCCTATAAGAATTTATTATTAAATTAATATTCATACATATATTTTTACAATGATTTACATGTCATGCTTGGGTTTGATGTTAACTTTTTTCAAGATATTCTGTTTCTGGGTTTTATACAATAAAAGATGCTGCTATCTCGAACCTAAACGGGGATGGCACTAGATATCAGTTACGACTGCCTGTCATCTCCCTTTTGCAGTTCGCATTTTGATGGAAATTTTATATTTAAGTAATGTACTAAATTGGCGAACTTCGAAATAAACTTTATTATTATTATTATTATTATTATTATATGATGGTTACAATAATACCTTATGATTATGATTATGAAACACTCCTCAGAGAATTCAGTTTCATTCCAACATCGTGGAATTATTTACCTTATTTTCGTATATACAAATCGATACATAACCAAATTGACTCATCACCCAATTCCAATGTAGCTTGTATAACTTCACGATCTAATATCACTTTCCATATGGATGTACCAAATTCACAACACCATCATCCTCATTGTCCCCTCACATCAATCTGTAGAAGTTATAATAATCTCAATGGTATTGACATTTTTTTCCAGGATCTTTCTCAATTCAGTAAACTATTTATATCAACATCATTGATAAATTGATTTTGTACAATGCTTATCCATTTGTTGTAAATTATTTTTCATTTTCAGTAGTGTGTATCTCTAGTATGAAAGTTCTTATATCATTTACACCTGCGTAACTGGGCTTTGCCTGTTGGATGTAATGAAAAAATGAATGAATATATGAATAAATGAATAAATACCTTTTCATTGGTTCAACAGAAACTATATGAGAATAGAACAGAATGAAAATAATTCATATATAGAAAAGTCATATCATTTTACTATGTTTTCCTAATGATAGTTCCAATAGGTTCGATGCATGGAACTATGGATATTTTTTCTATCTACGGATTGATTTCAACTGTACAGATGAAGTGAAAATCACTATAATAGTTATATGATTCAGATTAATACTTCCTACTATAAATTATGGTAAATAGCCCTACAAAAATGGCAAACATCACTATAATGAAATCAATATAAAAGATTAGTGAATCTTATATGTTTAACTATACTATGATGGACTATAAACATAGGGGGTGTATATAGTTCGCTGACCATGCATGTCTGATTCGATTTTCTTCTTCAAATTGCATATTTTAATATCTTTTGAAGATATATAGATGCCACCAGTAGAATTATTTCGATCAACGCCTTTCAGAGGGGTAGTTTATTTTCGCAGCTTTTCAAAAATTCATGCTGACCGAGCAGTTCTAGTTCGTATTTCTGCATCAAATTACATATTTGGATATGTCATATACAGGGTGTTTCATGAGAAGACTCACATAGCCAAATGGCTAATAGGGGAAATCAAGACGAGTTGATGTATATATATAAAAACATTTCTTGACCCTCCATAACGAAGATACAGGGTATTATGTGAAATTGCTATATAACTTTGATGATCGATATTACAGAAATAATTTGTCGTAATCTGCTGAAATTTGGCAGCGACGTATTTTTACTGCAACTATTCAAGATAACATATTATGAAAGAAAATATTCAGGTCCGGACTTGGGAAAATTTTATGTTTCATGATTATGTCAAAAAAGTTAACATTTTGACCACTTTTCTCGAAAAATTTCATCAGATTCAGAAAGATCAGACAACATTCTATGGGAACTGCTCTTCAATTTACACGGCACACTCTGACTGGTTCAATAAAAAAATATGGAACAAAATCGTTCGAATGAATTTTGAATTCCGACCTGACTGATAACTATCAACTGTCAACTGGTATCATATGAATTGATTTTTTCTACATTCTTGTTGAATAATAATTGACAGGAAGATAGACGAGACGGAAATACACGATATTTTTTATCGAAATTCCAGATAGTTATTGTTATTCCTGACTTCGTTTTATGGGTGTCGCTTGAAGTGAGATATCTCGTAGGTCCTGTTTTTCATTTGTGTGACGAGACGTGATGTTTGTTGATGATCCGAACTGATAGGTAGGTACTAGGCTAGTACTAGGTAGGTACCAACGACATGAGGTTTCATGTGCCCATATTATGGTGATTTATCAAATCAGTAATGCCATCACGCATAAACTTAGCTCCATTTTTTGTTATTGATAACTTTCCGCAAGTGATTTAAGGATGAATTTGCTATTTATTCGAAATCCCTATAATGTTCATCCCCGTGAAGGTTTTATTGCAATGTATTCTTGGGTCTTGAAATATTCTATGATGGTATTAAACATAGCATAGCATTTGGAATATTAAGTGGCACCTAGAGTGTGAGAACATTTCGATTACCAGTGTTCACCTATCAACAAACACCACGTTACATAAAATAAAAACTGGGCCCACTTGATAACAAATTCATAAAATAGAGTCACGAGTAAAATCACATCTACTTATCTAGAAGTTCGGTCAAAAACTAACATGTCAAATCATAAAAAAATCAGAACTAATCTCTTCTCTCAATTTCTATCCAATAAAAATTTACAAAGAAATCAATTTACACGAATCCAGTTGAACGTTGAGAGTTATCAGCCAGGTCGAAATTGAAAATTCATTATAACGTTTTTGTTCCATATTTTTTTATTGAACCGGTCAAAGTGTGCCGTGTAAATTGAAGTGCAGTCCTTATAGCATTTTGTCTGATCTTTCTGAATCTGATGGGATTTTTCAAGAAAAGTGGTCAAAAAGTTAAATTTTTTGACATAAGAATGAAACATAAAATTTTCCTAAGTCCGGACCTGAATTTTTTTTTTCATGATATGTTATCTTGAATAGTTTCAGTAGAGATACGTCGCTGCCAAATTTCAGCAAATTACGACGAATAATTTCTGTTATATCGACCATCAAAGTTATATAGCAATTTCACATAATACCCTGTATCTTCGTTATGGATGGTCAAAAAATGTTTTCATATATATACATCAACTCGTCTTGATTTTCCCTATTAACCATTTGACTATGTGAGTCTCCTCATGAAACACCCTGTATATACAGGCTTATTCACAAGAACGTAATTCCGGATTATTCTGGAAATTTGGTGCCTTGGATAATCTTTTGTTCTCTATCGATCTGAAATATTCTCAGCTACGATGTTGCCGCTTATATCGAAAAGTAGCAACAAATTCGATTTTTTGAATAGAACACCCTGTATATTATTCCATTTTCAGATTCTCCCTGAGGAGCTAATTTGATCAACCTATACTTGGGGTCTAGCAGTAACAAAAACAGAGATATATGGTGTGAAAAATCGAGATTTTTCACATTCAACAAAACGGTTTTCATGTCCCTATATCTGAATTTTCATGCACTATCAATTGATATCCAATTGAAATAGGTACAGGGTCGTTCAAAATTGAGATTTTCAACCACCCTTCATCTATTTCATCTAAATTTCAATTGATAGTACATAAAAAGGTGAGATAGGGTCATCAAAACGGTTCCGACTAATAATGAATAGTTTCGACAAAAGAAAATCTTGAGGTTGAAAAATATCGATTTTTCACACCCTAAATATTTCTTATTATTCCCGCTAGACCCAAAGTGTGATAGATTGATCACAGAAAGAAATTATTTGGTATTATTAACAGAATGGGTTCTGTAACGAATTTAACCAAATATTTTTTCAATGTAACAGAATTTTTGTATCATTAACATAAAAATTATCAAGAAAAATAAAGAATTGAACATAATTTTTGTTAATGTTATAACTAATTTTTGTCAGTGTGTGTTTCCGTTTAAAGGAATCATTTTTATATCATTCACAATATGTTCTTTGATATTAATAGAAACAGTTCATATGAAAATACAGAAAATACTGTTAATACCGTTGTTGCGTGTGCCATCTATTTCGTGGGGTTTCTATAGTAATAACAGATTTCTTTTTCAAAAAAATGCGATATTCCATCAAAATTGCCAAAAAATTTATATATCTCAGATTCACATTCTATAATATTAAAAAAACGTTAAACGCAGTGATTATGCTGAAAAACTATCCTGTGTATATAACAAATAGTTTCGTTCCATTCACAGACACGTTTGGGACATTATGTCATTTCCATCCAATCAGGGCAAACCTGCCATTTTTAGATCGATTGCTCCTGGCACTCCTCAGGTCCCTACTCCCCATTTCCATCCCCCTTTTTCTGTTGTGAAGACATCAGCAATTATAACAAGAGTAGTGTGAATTGTTTCGATTTTCTATCGTTCTGGTGAGTATCCACTATACCAATGATTATATAATGTGATATTCATTCGTCAGACAATCAGACAAAAGAGGTTAACTATTTCAAACTGTCTCAGGCGGGAAACGCCTGGAAGAAATTGTCACCACCTTTTGCATTTTAGTAAAGATTTACCACAAATAAAAACCAAGCTCTGCAAAATGGTGTTGCCAAGGAACGGCAGCCAATGTGTCTGGAGAGCTGGGTCGTGAGTTAATGGTCAGATATTATTAATCAGTTTCTTTGATACTTTGAAAGGGGGCGCCACTTAAATTTGTTCAAATGAAAAATAAGAAATCAAGAAGTTTGGTCAAAATAAGTCTATTGATCTTCAAAGTTCATTGCTCACAAGTTATTAAATTCCAACTTCGAAACAAACCAGTAAAAGTGCTTGGCAGTCAACTTTATGTGTATTATGTGACTTAATAATGAAAGTGTTAACCTAGTGGAGGTACCTACCGTATGCAGCTGCATGCTGTTTACATAACAGGCCCACTTTTATCACTTCTAAAGATCAAGATAATGACTTAAAATTTGTAACTTTCAGGTATATGATAGCTACTTAGATCTGATTGCATTTAGCTACAGAACCCTATTTCATGACTAACCAAAACTTATTAAAATAAGAATTATCACAATTTTACTCATGATGTGCACATAAAAAAAATCAGTGAATTGTAGTGTTTTAAGTATAACTATCCCATAAGAAACAAGAAATGAATCTGGAACGAGCTCACCAGTTTGCATTGCCTGATTGGCCCTTGGCCCCAGTGCAGCCCATCCTCAGCATAGCTTCAATGGGTGATCCTTGTAGCAGGGCCCCATTTAGAGGACAGTGAGGTTTTCCAGCTACTAGTGCCGGAAGAAGGTCAAGAAGATGGTGAACCTGTCGTGCCTTCAGGCTGGAGAACAAGCCTTGCTGTAGGAAATCATGATGGAGATGAATGGGGGTGCCAGGATCGTGCCAGAAATCAGGATTGCCAAAACTATTCCCGGTAGAGGTGTCGAATGTCATGCCAAAAGTATTCCAAATGAATGGTGGTTCAATTTGGGGCCACGCGGTGACTCGTGGAGACAGCAGAAACTGAGGGTCTCGTGGAAGCCGACAAATCTACATTGATAAATGCATATGTTTCATACACTGCATTAAGAAAAAAATGATTAAAAGACTCACCTTCCACGGGGGAGCGACTTCACGAGAAAACAATGAAGAAAATATTAGTTTTGCCCTTTGCCAAGGCAGAAACAAAAATGATCGTCTTTCGACCATTATGGCGTCTATCGTTGTGGAAGAAGGCGGATGACCCTTCCCCAAACTCCAGAAGAGCCGGAAACAGACACCAAAACTATTCAAAAAAACAACATCCACGGCCTACTTTGCATATTGCGCACCCACGCTGCTAGGAATGCTGAAGCACGTGATCAACAGACCAATCACGGTTTGACACCTGTGTTGGATCTTGGCCAGTTAAATAAAAGCTTCGACTCACGTGATACTTAATGTCAATTGACAATCTATGATACCTGACCATGACTTTCATTGAAAATTCGAATCGACCTGACTTCCGGAGTATCGGGTACCAATTCGAAGAGGTATGTCCCGAGCAGAACGGTACTTGAAATAGGAAGAGGACCTAACGTGACTTATGGCATTGACATAAGACAAATCGACTTTGAAATACTTGGAATTTATCATAATGATTAGTGACAGACAGGAAAATAAAAATAAACAATCACTAATTTGAAAATAGCTTTCCAAAGAATTGAATCAGGAAAATTAAGGAAAGTAATGGGGCCTGCACAACTATGCTGGTGAGTAGAGAACTTCGGTGGACCCAAATAGGTAATCCCTGATTCCAACTAATAAACTGTTTTGCTTTCAGACTACTCTGGACTTTAGCTTGCTTCCTGGGTTTGATCTACCTCCACCAGGGATACCTGGACTGCACTGAGGTAAGTTATGCTCCAAAATGTATAATCAAATCTAAGTAAATATTATAAATTTCAGTCAATAAAAGTTCCCAAAAACATAAGCAGGGAGCCAACCAATCCAACAGGTACAAGAACATGATGAAATACCCAAAATTGTCATATAATGTAATTCACATCTTGTAAGGTATTGTAATAAAATGTGAACTAGAAGTCTAGCTGTTTACTTAGGATGTACTTGATATAAATTTGAGCACAACAAGGGGAAGCTGTATCATTCTGATACTCAAGTTGAGATAAAGGTAAATTTTCATGTTACAATCACCCCCCTCCTATGAAAAATAAAAATTGTATCATGGGTACAATTTTTATTTACTCAGAGAATAAACTACTTTGACCATTTTCTAATGATTTGCTGCTCAACCTATCTTACTATGGTAGAGAGCTCTCTTAACTAACTTATTCTATCTTACTTAGAAAGATGCATACAGTTCTGTATTAGGACCATATAACAATGTAGCATGGAAATTTACACAGGGAAAAATTAATCCTATGATTATATACAAAAAATTTACAATTTAATCTTCAGATCCAGATTCGTGCCCACTCGACGAGATATCTGATAATGAACCATAGTATGGTTTTAAATTCTGAATATGCCACTCTCCGGCGTGACTACCGTCTTCATTTTTCAAGACATAAACTAATTTACTCTTTTTTCTACTAACTGTACATAGTACATATCGTGGCGCTAATTTTTGACTAAAGCTGTTTGCTGCGTTAGACAAAACGATATTCCGTTTCCAGACTTTATCGCCTACAAAAAATTCTTTCTCTCTCCGCCTGAGATTATAATACTTGGAATTTTTAGCATAAGCTAAATTTAACTTTTTCTCAACTTCTTTATAAATGTCTTTAAGATTACCCAAATTTTCTTTCCATACATCCCTATTACCACACTCCAAATCATCTGATGCAATATTGCCATAATAATTTCCATTACATGGAACAATTCGTCCAAAATTTAAAAAAGCGGGACTATACCCGGTGACTTCGTGTACAGCCGTTCTAATGGCATAACCAATTTTTCCTAATTCTTTGTCCCATTCTTTGTGAGAATTCCCTATATAGCTTCTAATAGCTGTGCAAATTGTTCGATTAGATCTTTCAACAAAATTTGCCTGAGGATGGTAATACGGAGTATAAGAAATCTTTGATCCATAATCGGAAACTAACTTTTTCATTGAATTACTGATTAATTGTCTGCCGTTATCGCAGATGATACGTTGGGGAACCCCATAAATCAAAAAAACGTCATTTTCAAGAAATTTCAAAATTGCTTGAGACGTCGCATTTCTTAGCGGACATATTACTGGATACTTAGTAAACCAGTCGCTGACAACGAGAATATACTGAAAACCGTTTTTACTTCTGGGTAAAGGACCCATTAAGTCAAGTGCAATAACCTGCCATGGAAAACAAACCTTTTTCTCCATGCCCATTAATCCATACTTCGCATAGTTAGGGGATTTTTGTGAAGCACAGACCTTACACGATTTCACATACCTACATATATCCCGTCGCATTCTAGGCCAGTAGTATGATAGCTGAACCCTAGCAACTGTCTTTGAATATCCAGCATGAGAAGCTGTGGCTAAGTCATGATTTATATGAATAATTTTCCGTCTCTGAGGTTTAGGTACAAGTAATTTCCAATCTGAAATATTAGTCTCTAGGGGTACTTTAGAAGGAGCAAATTTATATACATAACCCTGTTTAACTGTCCACTGAGGGAAAGAATTTGGAGACTCTAAAATTTGTCTACGCATTTTTTCATAAAAACTGTCTAAGTTGTCTAAATCCAAATCTAAGACATTATTATCGATATTATCAGTCGTAGCTACGACAAGACATGATGTGGATGGCTCTTCAGGCGCAGGATCCACAGGACTACGAGAAAGTGCATCAGGTACTACATTAAATTTACCTTTCCTATGAAATATTTCAAATTGAAATTGACTTAATTTTACACTCCATCGTGCTAGACGACCAGATGGGTCTTTCATGTTAAATAACCACTTCAAAGAAGCATGATCCGTGATTACTGTAAAATTAACTCCTTCAATGTAAGGTCTAAATTTTTCACAAGCGAAAATACATGCGAGACACTCTTTCTCTGTAGTAGTGTAGTTTCTCTCACACCGAGAAAGGCTCCTAGAAGCAAATGCAATGACTTTTTCGACTCCATCCTGAGTCTGAGTAAGTATACAACCTAATCCAACGTCAGAGGCATCACACTGTATACAAAATGGCAAATTAAAATTCGGACTTGATAAAATTGGTGCAGATATTAAGGCTTCCTTAATTACTTTAAATGCTTTTTCAGCGTCTGCTGACCAAGTGACTTTCTGACCTTTCTCTTTGTCATGAAGAAGAGAATTAATCGGCGCCATAATAGTTGAAAATTCTGGGATAAATCTGCGATACCATCCGCACATACCAGCAAATCTTTTTATCTCAGTTGTGGTCTTAGGTGTTGGAAAGTTTACTATAGCAGAAACTTTGTCGGGATTTGTTCGTAAACCGAAACTGTCAACTATATACCCAAGGTATTTTAAAGAAGGTTTCAAAAAGACACATTTGTCAAAGTTAATGGTTAAATTGGCGTCTCGCAGACGACAAGCTACTTCCTTTAGCAGTCTGATATGTTCTTCAAATGTTGATGAAATGATGATAAGATCATCTATGTAAACAAATACATGTGGCTCCAACTCTGGACCAAATACAGCATCCATCAACCTTTGTTGCCATTGGGCAGCATTTGCTAGGCCAAATGGCAAAACGTTAAAGTGAAATAATCCCCTTCCTGGGATTGAAAAAGCAGTTTTTTCCTTCGAACTATCGTCGAGAGGAATCTGCCAAAATGCCGACTTAAGGTCAATTGATGAAATAAAACGAGCATTTCTCAACATAGATAGAATACGATCTACATAAGGTAGAGGATAGCTATCCTTTTTCGTTAAAGAATTTAGCTTGCGTCCATCAAAGCAAAATCTAAATTCGCCGTTAGCCTTTTTAACTAGTAACACTGGGGATGACCATTCACTACTAGAAGGTTCCACAATATTAAGCTCTAACATGTGATCAAGTTCCTTGTTTAAATGTTCCAACATATAAGGCGACATTAGGTATTGACGTTGTTTAACCGCCCTAGCATCTCCTGTATCTATAGTATACACCATTTTATTTGTACGCCCTAAGTTTCCTGCAAATCCAGCAAGTGTCTTGAATTCAGCCATCACACTATCGACTGTCTGAATGTCTTCAGGTGGTAAATTCTCAAAAGTGAACGTTTGGTTGTTGGTACTAGCATCATCAACTTCAACAGATCCGATAGAGACGACGTTGATGTCGCTATTACCAAGAACCTCCCATGTATCATCCTTGAAATTCAAGGTCAAACCAAATGACTTACAAAAATCACTACCCAAAATGATGGAACAGTCTAAAGATGGCACAATCAAAAAGGAAAATAATTTACATGCGTTTTCAACGCAAATTGGTAATTCAACTATACCGGAAACTTGTTGTTTTGCACCATCTGCAGTCGTGACAAACTTATAAGGTGAAACATTGATTGAAATTTCAAAAAAACTTTCAATATCTGGAAACTCACGTCCTAGAATTGAATGATTGGCACCAGAGTCCAAGAGTGCAATGAATGCATTATCAAGAATATTAACATTTATATATGGTCGGTTATCCAAACCTTCTCTTGTAAAAACTGGAGCAGTTACTAGAGTTTTTAAATGTAGGAAATATTCCTTAACAAAATTCAAAAGAGATTTCTGTTCACCAGATAATCTATGATTGTTCAACTGAACTGTGGCCTCAAATTTTCGGAGCGGTGTTCGGCCACTGGAAACTGCCCCTACTGTTCGTTTCCCGAACACTTAGTGCACTCAGAGCTTATTACTCCAGGGTTGCCGCATTTAAAACAAAATTTTGATCTTTTAAGTGTACAAGCATGGAAAGTGTGGTTAGGCCCTTTACAATTCCAGCAAACAACAGTTTTGGCTCCACCAGCATTAGTAACTGAAGTATTCACAGTAGAAGTTTGGTTGCCTGAATTATTATTACTCTTTTTTCTGAAATTTGAATTCCTATAAAAATTTCTATTTCCACCTCTGTTATTTTGAAATCTGTTATACCTACCCTGACTACTGGAATTACCTGAAGTTCCAGGTTCACTTTCAAAATTTAAAACACTTACTTGAGGTCTCTTGGAAATTGACTTAACTTGTGTGTCTTTCAAAACGGATTCTAAAATTTTTGCATCATGTAATAATTCATCTACAGTATTATATTCATTTAATGCTAATCGTGACATGTACTCCGGTTTCAAATTTTTCCGCACCCATTTAACTCTAGTTACTACTGCAGGGGGAGAACTCAATCTGTTAAACAAAGATTCCATGATTGCTCCAAAAATAACAACTGATTCATCATCAGACTGTTTCCGATTCTTTATGGTTTCCCATAAGTCCTCATCATAATCCTTATCAAGGAAATCTGTTTCTAATCTTTTAACGAGTGAGTCCCAATCGTGAACATTACCTGAATCCTTTACATGGCGCAGCCATAACAATGCTTTGCCAGAAAATAAATCTACTGCAGACTCAAACAGTTGAACTTTAGTAACATGCCTTGCTTCAGACAACTCAGTGACTCTTTCAAGAAAAGCTTTGACGCCTAAACCTTTTATAGTTCCATCAAACTTGATGTCCCACTTATAAATGGAAGCTACTTTAGAAGTACCCTGTATAACGGCAGGTGGTTGTTGCGCAAAGGTTGAAGAAAAATTTACATTTGAATTTAATTGATCGACAGGCTCTGTAATTCGCTCATCCAGATCAGCCTCTAAAGTTAAAGCTGTTGCTAGAGCTTCATTTTTAAATAATACCTCAGCTGCAACTGCTGAATCAATTGGCATTCTTTTTATTCTCCCTATAATATGAATGAATCTAGATCTTAACCGTAGGTATAAAGAATCTTCGGTTGAACCTTCAAAATCAGGAATTGCAGCTTTAATACTATCTAAGGTATTCTCAATTGCTGTGCATTCAGAAGCAAAAGTATATGTAGAATCGGGAATCAGAACCGTATTGGTTATTATAAGTCTTCCTAAAGCCTTTCTTTTATTATTCATGTCCCTTTGAGTAACAACACCCCGTATACGTAACTCATAATTTATTTCATCTATAAGTAGATGTTCCACCTTCATACTGTCCGGCATTTTGGGAAGTGACTGTCAAAATTTACAAGAATTTCAAAATTTGCAAAAATTCAAGAGTTAGAAATTGTCCAGAAAAATTTTTCAAAAAAATCTTTTTTCAAAAAAAATCTTCAAAAAATTTCTCAAAAAATATTTCAAAAAATATTTCCAAATAGCTTTACCACCGAAGAACTATCACTCTGAACAATATGATTTAATTCCTTTAATCATGAAAGTATTGAAAGTATATTTAAAATATTTGATAACAAATACACCCTGTATAGTGTTTGTATCAAATATGAAAAAAAATCCGAAAATATTCACCAAATATTCCGTACCAAGTAACTATATCATGTTCTCATCAAACATGAAAGAAATCCGCAAATATTTATCTAATATTGCATACCAAGCATCTATCACCCTGTATAGTGCTAATTTTTCAAAACTTCAATTTTCTCAAAAATTTTATAAGTGTCAGCTGACACAAGTGAAAAAATATTTTTTCTTATAAACATTCCATAAATGCAAAGAAACTCAACTTATGAGAACTTACAATGTCAGCATGTCAGATCCTGTAAAGTCTGTAATTTTCTCTTGTGAAGGAGGCTGAAATCACCTAATTATGCAAAAAAACTAATGATGGTCACAATACCATACCAAAAGAAAGTAAATGTAACATTTCAATTTACCTTCATGAAAAATTCAAAGAGTATATTCAATACTTCAACAAACCCAAGTTATTGTCCCTGTTGGACCAGAAAATCCACTGCTCATACATGAAAAAGTACCTAAATTTCACCTTTCCAAAAGTGACCCCAAAAATTCCCAATTTTACCAGAAAATGTTATGTAAAAATTCACATATGTATAAAATGTATACCTATGAAATAATTCACCAATATAGTGCACATCACATAAAAACTTTCAAAAAATTTCTAAAAAACTGGCCCTACACGTTGCGTCGCCAAATCTTGTCACCACCTTTTGCATTTTAGTAAAGATTTACCACAAATAAAAACCAAGCTCTGCAAAATGGTGTTGCCATGGAACGGCAGCCAATGTGTCTGGAGAGCTGGGTCGTGAGTTAATGGTCAGATATTATTAATCAGTTTCTTTGATACTTTGAAAGGGGGCGCCACTTAAATTTGTTCAAATGAAAAATAAGAAATCAAGAAGTTTGGTCAAAATAAGTCTATTGATCTTCAAAGTTCATTGCTCACAAGTTATTAAATTCCAACTTCGAAACCAACCAGTAAAAGTGCTTGGCAGTCAACTTTATGTGTATTATGTGACTTAATAATGAAAGTGTTAACCTAGTGGAGGTACCTACCGTATGCAGCTGCAAGGGTTTACATAACAGGCCCACTTTTATCACTTCTAAAGATCAAGATAATGACTTAAAATTTGTAACTTTCAGGTATATGATAGCTACTTAGATCTGATTGCATTTAGCTACAGAACCCTATTTCATGACTAACCAAAACTTATTAAAATAAGAATTATCACAATTTTACTCATGATGTGCACATAAAAAAAAATCAGTGAATTGTAGTGTTTTAAGTATTACTATCCCATAAAAAACAAGAAATGAATCTGGAACGAGCTCACCAGTTTGCATTGCCTGATTGGCCCTTGGCCCCAGTGCAGCCCATCCTCAGCATAGCTTCAATGGGTGATCCTTGTAGCAGGGCCCCATTTAGAGGACAGTGAGGTTTTCCAGCTACTAGTGCCGGAAGAAGGTCAAGAAGATGGTGAACCTGTCGTGCCTTCAGGCTGGAGAACAAGCCTTGCTGTAGGAAATCATGATGGAGATGAATGGGGGTGCCAGGATCGTGCCAGAAATCAGGATTGCCAAAACTATTCCCGGTAGAGGTGTCGAATGTCATGCCAAAAGTATTCCAAATGAATGGTGGTTCAATTTGGGGCCACGCGGTGACTCGTGGAGACAGCAGAAACTGAGGGTCTCGTGGAAGCCGACAAATCTACATTGATAAATGCATATGTTTCATACACTGCATTAGGAAAAAAATGATTAAAAGACTCACCTTCCACGGGGGAGCGACTTCACGAGAAAACAATGAAGAAAATGCCAAGGCAGAAACAAAAATGATCGTCTTTCGACCATTATGGCGTCTATCGTTGTGGAAGAAGGCGGATAACCCTTCCCCAAACTCCAGAAGAGCCGGAAACAGACACCAAAACTATTCAAAAAAACAACATCCACGGCCTACTTTGCATATTGCGCACCCACGCTGCTAGGAATGCTGAAGCACGTGATCAACAGACCAATCACGGTTTGACACCTGTGTTGGATCTTGGCCAGTTAAATAAAAGCTTCGACTCACGTGATACTCAATGTCAATTGACAATCTATGATACCTGACCATGACTTTCATTGAAAATTCGAATCGACCTGACTTCCGGAGTATCGGGTACCAATTCGAAGAGGTATGTCCCGAGCAGAACGGTACTTGAAATAGGAAGAGGACCTAACGTGACTTATGGCATTGACATAAGACAAATCGACTTTGAAATACTTGGAATTTATCATAATGATTAGTGACAGACAGGAAAATAAAAATAAACAATCACTAATTTGAAAATAGCTTTCCAAAGAATTGAATCAGGAAAATTAAGGAAAGTAATGGGGCCTGCACAACTATGCTGGTGAGTAGAGAACTTCGGTGGACCCAAATAGGTAATCCCTGATTCCAACTAATAAACTGTTTTGCTTTCAGACTACTCTGGACTTTAGCTTGCTTCCTGGGTTTGATCTACCTGCACCAGGGATACCTGGACTGCACTGAGGTAAGTTATGCTCCAAAATGTATAATCAAATCTAAGTAAATATTATAAATTTCAGTCAATAAAAGTTCTCAAAAACATAAGCAGGGAGCCAACCAATCCAACAGGTACAAGAACATGATGAAATACCCAAAATTGTCATATAATGTAATTCACATCTTGTAAGGTATTGTAATAAAATGTGAACTAGAAGTCTAGCTGTTTACTTAGGATGTACTTGATATAAATTTGAGCACAACAAGGGGAAGCTGTATCATTCTGATACTCAAGTTGAGATAAAGGTAAATTTTCATGTCGAAAAATTGAGCTGGATGTCCTCAGAAAAATCCCAAGACGCCTTGAAGAATTGATAAAACAGCCATACTGAAAGCATAAATTCTTTGTAGAAAATCGTCACTCGAACAATTATTGGTTAGAAACTATACATCCTTAAGTAGTTATACATATATCGATAAAAAGCTTCATAATATCATCAATCGAGGAGATATGATTGCTTCCAACTGATTTCATTCTGTTTCAGGTTGAAGTTGCTGCTTGGCAAATCATACTGAATATTGGCGGATAATCATACTGACTATTTGCAGAAAAACTCCAAGATGCCTGGGAAAAATGATTCGTTTATAGAAAATTCAGGAAGAGGTTTTGCCAATTTTTCATTTCCCCCAATGCTGCAAGATTACATTCCATAGGATTGCCAGTATAATTATTTCAATGATACAAAACTATTTTATACTTTGACAGAATTATTCTTTCGAGTGTACAGAACTGTTTTCTGTGATGATAGATATTTCATTATCATATAACAAAATATTCTGTGACATGTTGAGAAATTTTATGTTGAAAGAAATAAATGTCATCACAACTAAAGAAAATGTCTTTCGAAATACTGAGATCTCTCTGAATATTGAAGAATCCATATTGGGATTTTGAAAGAAATAGATCATAGAATTAATAAGCATTTTTATTGGCGCTATAGCGAAAGAAATTTTTGTAATAGGTAAGGTGATTTTTTTAATATCAACCTAGTATTTTCTTTCGGTGATGAAATCAGTTCTTTAGGAAGAATCTGAAAACGAAATAATATATAAGGTGTCTTATTCAAAAAATCAAAGAAGCTGCTACTTTTTGAACATAAGCGGCAACGTCGCAATGTTGAGAATATTCTTAGTCGATAGAACGCAACGTATTTTCAGAATGATCCTACGTTGCGTTCTCCAGAAACGTGGTCGTGGTCGTGGTCGTGGTCGTGGTCGTGGTCGTGGTCGTGGTCGTGGTCGTGGTCGTGGTCGTGGTCGTGGTCGTGGTCGTGGTCGTGGTCGTGGTCGTGGTCGTGGTCGTGGTCGTGGTCGTGGTCGTCCTCGTAAACGAGTTCATGTCGTGGTCGACGTCGTTATTGTTGTGATATTTCAATGCATAGATCTTTGAATGTATGTGATGATAAACAAAATAAGTTCTGCACAATAATTTTACTCATTCAGAAGCAAATTATCTGGTTGACATTTGAATGAATCATAGAAAAATGTGAATTCAAACTCCATAATAATAATCCTGTATAATATTCCATATTAAAAAAACACCATTCTAGAATCTCATTGCATATAAGATAGCGCCCTACCCATAAACTACTTGATGAAATTTCTGTGGGATATAGGGCGTTGCTTTTTGATTTCCTTAAGAGCTTCAATACACTTAATTTCTACTAAGGAAATTAATATACAATGTTACCGTCGATCCAATTCACCAATTAGATAATGTGATTTTGTATTCCACCTCATCTCAGGGAATTATATTGATTATAAAGAAACATATATTGCTCATCTGTTCAAATTTTGACTAGGTTCTATGAAAGCGCAATATCGCAAGAAAGGGCATTCGTTCTTTCATGGAAAATATAAGCAGGTAATAAAAACAAAACTGTTTTCTTCCACAGTGTGTGCGATTTCAACCCGCAACACTTTTCTGATTTGGAACTTGTCGACCAAAGTTCAAAAACAAAATTTCCATAATATATCACTCAATGAGCTCTATTCGAGAATGTGGACAAATCTGAAATGATCAGATTTTAATGGTCTACTTTTGATTGTTGGGAGGGAAACAATTCCAAAAACGACTATCAATTTTTTTTAGGAACACACTTGTCTTTTCGAATCGGGCATAGCTTATATACCTCCATACAATCTTCGATCGCAAAATCTCATACAAGGTGTTCGTTATTCAATGTAAAATTATGATATTTCTGATTCTGCGATTCAACCTTTATCGAGATCTGAAGAGTTGATGAAACCGGTGAAGTAGTCATTCAATGGAAGAATACATCTAATACTCAAATAAGTTTCATCGTTGTTACTTCTACAGGAAGATCTTTCTAGGAACCAAAAATCAATAAAACTAAAGTGGAGGTTCACCATTTCGAGAAATCAAGTAATCCGTTTTTTTAAACTTCACCACACAGTAACTTTTGAAATCGTCTCGATTCATGGAGAGCTGTCGATTAAAACACAAATAGAATGATGAAAAAACACTTACCGGAGACACTGCAGTGGTATGATCTGATAACGATATTGGCGAAACGAAATGAACCTTTGAGATGAAAATGCATATCGTTAGGTATAGAGCTAATAAATAAGCTCAGAACAGTAATAATCAATGATTTTTTCAATGAGAAAAAATGTTCAACTTCAATTTCAAGAAAGATCTTTCTTTAGAAGTTACAACGATTGAACTTCGTATCTGAGTATACGATGTTTCCCAATTCAATGACTTCTTCACCAGCTGTATCAACTCGTTCAATTCTGATCGATACAGGGTAAAACAAAAATATCGGAATTTGCCATCGAATACCTAACACCCAACACCCTATATGAGATTTTGCGTTCAAATTTCGTATGTGGGTATTGCAGCTATGACCGAATCGAATAGGCTAGTCGCAGTTTCGAAAAAACTTGCCCAAACGTCGTTTCTGAAATATGGACCAATTACAAACAAAAGTAGGCCTTGAAAATCTGAGTATTCCGAATTTGTTTACATTTAAGGTTAGATCACGTTGAGTAATATATTATGGATTTTTATTTTTCGTGAATCGATCTACGTGTTCCAAGTTAGAAATTTGTTGCGGATTTGAATTGAATATGAATACAACAAATTCAATCCAGCACTTCAGTGACAAATGTTGCGTGAATTTGAATGTAGTGTTAGAGATTCTGCTTCTGACTTATCTGATGCAATTCTGTTGTTGAAAAACTCAAATGACTATTCTAAATAATGATGAGTTCATTCAACAAAATAATTGGTGAAAAAATTACTGTTATGTGAAATATTGTGTGTTGTGATAGGCGAAATAACAATGCCTCTCAAGTGATGTGTTTCCTTTTGTCGGGGGAATTATATGGGTGGCTCAAAAGTTCATGCTTTTAGTTTCCCGTTGGACAAGGAACTATCGAAAAAGTGGGTATATGCAATTCACCGCGAGGATTTAACTCCTTCTAAGTACAGTAGTAAACAGAACTTAATTGATAAAGAAGAATTGATAATAGAAGACAATCACTCTTTCATAAAAAGTATGAGTAGAGGAAAAAGAGGAAAACTCTGATTGTGCAGTTAGTTTTTTATTCGTATTTTATATTCAACAAAATTCTCTCTAAATTCGAGGAAATCTTCTTGAATGTTCATGATGAACGGGCATTTTCAACTCAATACATTCTCAAACTTGAATTTCTTCCTGGAAACGGTCATTTGCCTCGTGACAATGAATGCAGAATTCATTCCAATGATCAAATTGCAACTATCATATTATCATGTACTACAAACACTACACTTGAAAATTACTGTTTCAAGTCTAACAATCAATGAAGTAGAACATCCAACAGCAGAAAATTGAAAACACTCACTGGCTGATTTCTCAGGTAAAATAATAGGAATTCTTCAAGATATATGCAGGTAATTATAACAAATGAAATTCATTTTCCACAATTCTCTTTCGATCAATCTCAAAATGAATTCATTTTTTGCGGGCCCTGTATGAGTAGGTGTAAAGTTTACCTCTAATAATAATGAGATTGAATCACTTCAATTTTTGACAATATATTGAATTCGAATGGGTTGCAGTAGGTGGGTATTTGTGTTTTTTTTCTGGTTTTCGCTTTGAAATTTCGTTTTTCTATAATAAAATCGAATGTGATGCCAAGAAGGGCTTAGTTGACGACTGCCATCCTTCTCCAACCAGAAGCCCTTCGAAAACCAGCAAAATCGGCTCAATAATGATCTCAAACTGATATTGAAATACGCGGTCGCCTTAAAGCGCCATAAGCGCTTGTCGTTCCGAGCCGCTGGTTAGGCCTCACTAAGGTGACGTCACCACGGATCATGCAGGCCTTATGGTCTCGATGTCTACAGCTCTCTCTGCAGAGTGGAGATTAGACCAAGTGAGCTGTATCACTATCTATTTCGTAGCTCTTTCTATTCTGAACATTGCATAATTGCTTCCTCTATCTCACATGAATATAGTATACTCTATAACTTGCCATTTATCCAATTTTGGTATCGATACCTCAAGGTGAGTTGGTAGCTGAACCCACTGAGAATGGTCAGCAAAGAACCATCTGCGAGTGATTAGCAACTCCTCATCGACTAGTACTCCTTTTAGTGCACTATTCATCCCCTCAACACCCGAACTGAAACAACCCCCTCACCAGTTCACAATAAAGTTATTGTACCTCTAATGCACCCACTACCTGAGTTTCATTCAAAAGTTGTTTTCAGCAGCCAAAACATCATAAACAGAAGAGAAGTTGAACTAGAAATTTGTTAGAAATTTGGCGCCCCACTATAAGAGTAGTAAGAGTTGTTTTATTTGGGGTATTTTCATACTCAACATTTTATAATTTTAGTTTATCTCGTGATTTGCACAATGATATAATAATAAAATATCACAACACAACAGCTGTCATTTCATTTGGGAGGCAGAAAATCATTCTGCTTCTTCTCCATCTATAATAATATTGACTTTAAGCATTTGGGTACCTTGCTATCATAGGATGGGTCACCAGAACTATCAATTTCACTACAGTGGATAGATCAATGATTCGAATTGCTAATATAAATAGGATAATTCACTTTCCTCACCTAAAAACTTTGAGTTGAGTATAAGCTTGGCGATTTATACGTATCAGATGATAATGAATTGATGAATGAATTATCGATATAGATAAGCAGTTATTGCAGTGGCAAAAGTAGTTTGTGAGTTGGTGTTCTTTTTTTATATGGAAAAGAGTGATTTGTATTACTCAATCAGTGGAAGGGATTATTACGGCTGGTAAAGTGAAGGTACTGGAAGTGCTTGGGTGATTATAATTGAAAAGTTTCTGTAAAAAAAACTTTCGCGTTAAGTGGATCTCGAATTCACATGGATATATGTATGCACCTTTGACAAATTTGCCTATGATTCCTAAGGTACAGTTTTAATTCATTCAAGTGCGTGCTGTAAACCCAGGGAGATATTTTTTCTGAATTCTTTATTAGGTAATCATAATATGAGTAGAATTTTCTCTCAATATATATCTCGTTACACTAAAAAAAAAAATTGAGTGAAATTTCACTTAAGGTCCACGCAATAATGAGTCAATTCCGGTCCACGCCCGATTGAGTTGAAATTGCACCCTACTCGACTGTGTAAAATGGTAATTCATGAACAGATTCAATCAAATTTTTTATAAACATTCTCATTGATATGAGAACTTGATGAAATATCTAGTTTGAGTTGAGAATTCACTCAAAAATGTCAATCAGTAAATTCACTCACAACCACATATGCATTCACTCAGAGGAATTTTCTACAGTGCATGTACATTGATCTGTACAGAGTGTATTTAGATCTATGGTATAGGAATAGAGGTGTAGGAGTAGATATATCTTTTGTTTTCCGCACACTGAAAAAAAAAGGAGGTTCATGAGATTTGGGCATTACATTTTTCCGATGTGGAAGGAGAAGGATGCGGTGCAGGCGTTAAGTTAATTCTTGTCACTCTCATAAAACTTCGGTGAAACAAATGAATCATATTTTGAATTCAAGTTGTATAGAAATGGAGGTGAACATATTAGGAGGGGATGAGATATCCTATGAACTTGCGATTCAAGGAATACCAGTTAAAGGAACGGTCAATGAAAAACGGGTAATTCTGCGCGGAGCATTGAGATGCGAGAAAGCTGGTGCTGCGCCGGAAACATCTCAGGCAGTAGTAGATCTGGAAGTCGAGCATCAGATTTGCTTTCGAAATCACAACCTCTGGGTACATGCCCAACGCTCTGCCAATTGAGCTAACGGGTTATCCGTCAAATCGACTCCCAAAGTCACTCCAAATCATGCACTTCACTGGCAGGATGGTACTATACAGTCTCCATATTTCTCCGTTCGTCCTCTTGCATTGTCTTTCCTTGTATACGGAAGTGTTCGAAGGCCATCATTCACAGGAGCGAAGTAATAATCTTTGTCGGTTACTCAGCCGAAAAAAATTCATATATTCATTTAATGATGGAGATGGAAAGCCCTTATTTCGAGTGACAATGGAAAATGAAAATACTCCACCGCCCCGTGTGAGCGTCGAACTCACAACATCTGGGTTACATGCCCAACGCTCTGCAAATTGAGCTAACAGGTCATCCGTGGATCAATGGGTAGGGAGGTCGAGTTCTCATCACACACCAGGCGGCAGAATCCTTCCAACTCCCAAAGTCACTCGGAATCATGCACTATACGAAGCATCGCTGGCAGGAAGGGACTATACAGTCTCCATATTTCCCCGTTCGTCCTCTGGCATTGTCTTTTCTTGTATACGGAAATGTCCGAAGGCAATCATACACAGGAGTGAAGTAATAATTTTTGTCGGTTACTCAACCGGAAAGATACATTTAATGATGAAGATGGAAAGCCCTAATTCCGAGTGACAATGGAAAATGAAAAATCTCCACCGCCCCGTGCGAGAGTCGAACTCACAACCTCAAATGACCATAATACTATTGGATTTTGTCGTTGCTCATGCAAGAAATGATGTTCGTCCCTATTTGAGGGCTAGGATTTTCGGCCCTTAGTTCTTAGGTCTCTTGGATAGTCGAGCCAGTAGTGTTGAAGCTGAAAGCAGAACATTTCTATATTCTGGTTATACTGTATATCGTCCATTATATGAATCAGTCATAGTCAATAAGAATAATTTCATGTCAAGAGAGTGTCAACGATTCCTTAATAAAATACTACAAGATTCCCCGAATAATACTTCAACATGGTAGCAGAGCGTGGTTCCCACTACAGTAATTAAAGCTCTACGTCTGAAAGTAGTAGTTAGGGAATATCCAGTCAGAAAATTTGTTGAAGCTAGAGATCGAATTTTTTTTTCTATAGGAGGTGATCTTAGTCCAAAGAACGATGGATGCAAGTGAAGTGCAGATAGCATTACTGGAAGGAAAATCAAATTGGATTACTTGGAAATACAAGCTATGCATTCTGTTGAGAGGAATCAAAAATGAATTGAAGGTGATAGATACTGGACTGCAGGAACCAACACCTGTCCCATCAGATAATGCAATAACAGAAGAGAAATCCAAGCATAACAAGGGTTTGGCTGACTTCAATCAAGTGAAAATTATAGGGATTCCCTTTCGTGCGCTTCAAGCGATAAAAAAATATGTTTTACTCATCATGACTGTGAATATGACACAAGAATCTTCAGAAAAAGTTATGCGATTCACTACTGCAAGAGGAGTTTGGTAAGAACTGCATCGATTATATGATGGAAGCATCAAGGACAAAACTTATGATGTGTGCATGCAATTCTTCAGTTACGTCAGACGAGCAGATGATGACAATGCAACGCATACTTCGAAACTGAAGAATCTATGGAACAATTCACAAAGAGAGATCTCCAAAGATAAAATATCTACTGAAAACAACTGTGATGAATCTACTGAAAACAACTTATTCGCAGAATCTTGGAGACCCTACCAGCTGAATACTTCTCATTCAAGTCTAGTTGATGTCAAACAAGGACAGAACCATAGACATTCTGACAAGTCGGTTGTGCGCTCATGGAGAGGCTTCATCAGATTAGAGTGAAAGTAAACAGGAAGTGTTACATGTAGGAAGCAAGAAAATGAATCTAACTTGCAACTACTGTAAGCAAAACGGTCACAAAGTAAGTGAGTGTTTCAAGTGGAAAGCAGATGAGAGACCTCCGAAACCTCGAAAACAGAAGGAAGACAACGTGAATAAAGCATATACTATATCCTTACTGGCTGAAGCAAGTAGTGTGTTGTCCTGCGAGAGTGATAGAAACAATTGGTATGTTGATAATGGTGCGACCAACCACACCACAAACCAAAGTGATCTGTTTGAGAGCTTCGTACCATTCAACAATCAACACAGAGTCACAACTGCAAACAGAGACTCAGTAGGAGAGCCCTGTGACATGGTTCGATCAGAGTAGAAAGTTGTGTGATTGGGGAGATACACGAATTTTCACTGATCCAACCCAGATAGCACTCACTCGCCTAAGGTCATCCTCAATGTGTCGCCAAACGCCTGGAGAGGACGTTCTATTTTCTACAACCTAAGAACATCATCAGGCGTAAATTTAGCGCCGTAATTGTCCTAAATGAGTTCTTTCAGTGACATCCTGAGGATGTAAAGAAATAACGTGTCATCGAAGACAAAAGGAAGAAAAAGAAGAACTAGAATTGAGGTTATGTCTCATGATAGTCATGATTTGTTCAAGATACATCATAATATATTAATGATTATATCAAAATAATTAGAGTATTCATTGAATACCTTCATCAAATTTCTATTTCATAAAATGATTGCGAGAAGAACTTATTGCACAGAATTAAAAGATAACAATAACAAAAGGATGATAATCTTTGTTGATGACATTTCTCTCAGGTAGCAAGAAACAATGGTGACTTGGTGAGTAAATACTAAATAGAATCATTGATAGTACCGGACATGAAATATTGATACATTCATATACATTATTTATTGTTTCAGGAGGTTATTGAGAACACAAACTTGATGATATCATCATAGCAAACATGTTTTATTCCAAAATAGCTTTGCTTCTTCGGAATCTATAAAATATTGTATGGAAGCTTGAACTTTCAGTATGAATTCAATAAAGGTAGGTACCTGAATCAAATCATTGATATAGTTGGTACTGGACATGAAATGTTAATAGATTAATTATTTGTTTCAGATGAAGTTATTGAGAACACAAGATTGATGATGTCATCAGAGCAGAGATGTTTTATTCCAAGATTTTTTGGCTTCTTTGGAAATGATGAAAGATTGTACATATGCAGACTTGAACTTTCAGTATATTCAATAAAGGTAGGTACCTAAATCAAATCATTGATATAGTAGGGACTGGAACATGAAATATTAATAGGTACATTATTTGTTTCAGGAGGTTATTGATAACACAAAATGATGATATCATCAGAGCAGAGATATTTTATTCCAAGATATTTTGGCTTCTTTGGAAATGATGAAAGATTGTACATATGCAGACTTGAACTTTCAGTAGATTCAATAATGGTTGGTACCTATAATTACATAAATCATATCATTGATAGTAAGTACTGGACATGAAATATTAATACATTGTTTGTCTCAGAAGGTTATGCAAAACTCAAACCTGATGATATTTTCATGCCAAGATAGTTTTGCTTCTTCAGAATCTATAAAATATTGCATGAAGGCTTCAACTTCCAATTGATTATTCTGCATCAGGAATGTCCAGAGTTCAGAAATCAAAAACAACATGGAGAAATATAACTATCAATAGGCAATTACTTCTAGTAGTGCTCAACAAGAAGCTGAAATACATTTCTTTGGAAAGGAAGTTAAAATTTTTCAGAATAAGTTATAAATAATAGAATGTAAGTTTTTCATTTGGTTTTTCATTTGAACCTATTATAAATAGAGAGAAATTTTGCAAATATCATGAGATCCATATTATTTTGAAGAAATTATCATTTGCATAATACAAGGTGAGTTAATAGTGTGTAATCCTTGTATATTAGCCAAACCATCAGATAAATAGAGAAAATTCAAGTACAACAGTAATAGGGTTTCATGAGAGCTTTCACATTAAATTGTTTTCATATATATCTGTAGGGTGTTCGAATTCCAAGATATATTGACTGATGATTGTTTTGTTTCCAAATGGGACACCCTGTATACTATTGCATCTTTAGGTTCTCCCTGAAGAGCTGATTCCATCAATGCATCACACTTGGGGTCTAGCGGGAATGATTACAAAGATATAGGGTGTTCAAAAACAAGATTTTTCAATTTTAGGATTTTTTTTGTGGAAACTATTCAATATTGGTCAAAACGGCTCACATATCCTTATAAACTTTCGATTTACTATCTACTGACATTCAATCGGAACAAATAGAGGGTGGGTTAACATTCAGAATACTGATCAGCTTATTGTATCTGTTCCAAATAAATATCAGTAGATAGCTAAACAAAAGTTATGACAGGAACATGTGAGCCGTTTTGACCATTAATGAATAGTTTATACACAAAAAATCCTACATTTGAAGAATCTCAATTGTCAACACCCTATATCTCTGTAATAATTCCCACTAGACACCAAGTGTGATGCATTGATGTAATCAACTCTTCAGGGAAAACTCAAAAATGCAATAATATACAAGGTGTTCCATTGAAAAAAACCAATCATCAACCGATATCTTGGAATTCGAACACCCTATAGATATGAAAACAACTTTAGGTGATTGTTCTTATGAAACCCTATTACTGTTGTACTTGAATTCTCATTTTATATATCTGACGGTTTGGCTAATATCGGAGGAGAACACACTATAGTGACTCATTCTGTATACGAATAATATTCTCCCATAAATCTTGAACCTCCTTGAAACATCATCAAAAACCGCCTCAAGTTGTTACCATGATGTCCTGAGGTTATCTCAAAAGATTTTATAGGGATGTTCTGAGACGTTATTAGTATGTAGAGAATGGTAACAGGAGGACGTCTTGAGAATGTCCTCAGGCTCGCTCTCGACGTCCTGAGGACATGATTGTGAACGCCTCAGAAGGGCCTCAAAAGGAATTTGTGCTATCTGGGAAGTATGGTATGCTCCAAGCATGAGGAAAAATCTGTTCGCAACGTTGTCTGCACAAGATTTGAATCCAGAATGTGAGTTTGTTTCAAAGTCAGAACGTGTTTGTTTGAGTCACCCGGAGAGGTCCTGTTAGATGGATCAAGAAGTTGCTCAGGAGGTTTATTCGAGTTACATATAAGAGCCTTGGAGCCTGAAATTCATAAAGAGATCAATATAGTCGACAGTAAAAATGTGTTACAGCTTAACCACGGAAGATTTGGACATCAGAATGAGAGACATGTTGAAAATATGTTTTGGGAATAAACTTCAACCTAGACAGTGAACTTTGTGAAGGCTGCGTGTATGGAAAAGCCCATGTACTGAAATTTGGTACTAGAGACCGAGCAGAATCACCAGGTGTTCTGATCCATATAGATGTTTGTGGACCTTTCGAAAAATCCAAGTCTGGCTTTCGTTTCTACGTCCTATTCAAAGATGACTACAGGAGGTATCGTTTTGTCTATTTCATGAAGCACAAATCAGAGGTGGCAGAGGAGCTGAATACAGTCCTAGCAGAAATCAAAGTTGCCAATTATGGTGTAAAAGAGACTTTGTCCGACAATGGCGGCGAATTCGACAACAACAAGGTACGAAACATCCTGGCCCATAATGGTGTACGACAAAGGTTCATTATGCCGTACACACCAAAACAAAAAAGCTGTGCAGAGAGAGAGAACCGTACATTTATGGAAGTCGCGAGAACTTTGATGCATGCTAGACAGGGGCTGTTCGATCAGAGTATTTGGGCAGAGATGATCAACACGGCGACATATATCCTCAATCGAACAAGTCGATCAGGAGTTGAAGGAAAATCTCCTAATGACGTATGGCACAAGAAAAAGCCCAACCTCAAGCATCTATGAGTGATAGGTAGCACTTGCTATGCTCATGTTCCAAAGAAAAATCGCAAAAAAATGGACCAAAAGGCTATCGAAGGTATCCTCATGGGTTACGAAAACGTGAGAGTGAGATTAAGAGACGTGTTTTTTATGAGTTCAAACCATTAGAAGCTCCAAAACCAGTAAAAAGATCTTCATCATCTCCACTACCTTCTGTTTTCGAGTATGTTAATACCAAGGAAAAAGAGGGAGAGCTACAAAAACCGTAGACCAATGAAGTTGGAGATCAGATAGGAAAAGATGTTGCTGAAGGAGATCAAATCTACCAAAACCTCGACGATGAAAAAAGAATAGAAGAGAACATAGACATGAGATATATTACAGATGAGCTAGGAAATGAGCATGGTATAGAAGAAGACCCAGAAGAACATATCGAAGTGAGATGAAAGCTGAGAGACAGATCACAGACAAGGAAGCCCTTACGTTTCGATGATTATGTTATGGCAGTTGCTGCAGAGATCAATGATCCAAAAGAACCTTTGAGCTATAAAAAAGCTTTAACTTCCAATGGATGAGATCAATGGAAATTGGCCATGGAACGAGAGATACAGTGACTTCGTGAAGATTGCACTTGAGAAATTGAGACGTAACCTCCAGGAAAAAAAGGAATACCATGTAAGTGAGTGTATAAGATGATTAAAAATCCAGATGGTTCCATTGACAAGTAAAAAGCAAAATCGGTCATCAAGGGATATTCACAGCGCAAAGGTGAAGACTATGACCAAACTTATAGTCCAGTAGCCAAAGGAGGGACAATAAGATCATTGATAAGTATAGCTGCCAGCAAAAATATGTCTCTCACCCAATTCGATGTGTGTACCACGTTTCTCTATGATGAACTGAACGAAGATGTCTACATGAAGCAACCGTCTTTATGGACTTAAACAGGCACCAAGATGCTGGAACGAACGTTTTGGTGACTATATCGAAGGTCTTGGTTTCAAGAGGTCTGACGCCGACCAATGTTTGTTTGTGAAGGAAGAAGATGAAGACATGCTCATTCTAGCATTGTATATAGATGACGAGCTACTAGCTTCTACTAAAGATAATTCGATAGACGATTTTCTCAGAAGTTTACGAGAGGAGTTCAAGATCACCATCAAGAATGCTTCCTATTTCCTAGTTTTAAAAATTGGAAGTGGAGGAGATGGAACAGTACATGTGAGTCAGTCTGCGTATGCAAGAAAAGTACTTGAACGTTTCAGCATGCAAGACTGTGAACCCATATCAACTCCTGTGGTCAAAGGAAGTTTCAAAGTAGGAAAGGAAAGTGAAGGCAAATCGAACACTACTTTTCCATATAAGAAATAGTTGTAGCATTGATGTACTTGATGACAAGAACTAGACCAGACATAGCCCATGCAGTTAGTGTTTTCTCAAGAAAACTCAAGAGTAATTCCGATTTGGATGTTCAAAAGTGAAAAGAATATTCCGCTATCTGAAAGGTACTACAGAATACGGCCCAAAATACGAACCAGGTGTACAAGATGACCTAAAAACTTTCAGTGATGCTGACCACCTATTGAGCATGTTCGCAGGTGGGGCGATATATTGGCTTAGTCAACGGCAAACTCCAGTTGCAATATCAACAACGGAAGCCGGAGTTCCATCGCCGAACGAAGCACATACATATCCGTCATTTTTCTGTTCGTGAGTTGGTGCTAGATGGTTTCATACAAGTGGAAGAGGTTGCCTACGAACATCAACTTGCTGACCTCATGACAAAACCCCTGTTTGAACCAAGACTGGAGAAGTTACGGAGTGCTATGGGTTTGACCAAATTCTCACAATGAGGGAAGGTGTTGGAGCTGAAACATTTCTATACTTTGGTTATACTGTATATCGTCCATTATATGATTCAGTCATTGTCAATGAAAATGATTTCATGTCAAGAGAGTGTCAACGTTTCCTTGATGAAATACTAAAAGTTCCCTCAAACGATACTTCAACAAGTAGAACTGTACTAGGTCAGCAGGGGTGGAAAGTACTGAATCATGTTGTTTAGGTGGAAACTTCGTCAGTGTATTGGTGCACAGTTGCGAATGGTCAGACGTGTGAGGTATTGGGAACCGTGAATCTACCTGTTCGGTTATGTGATAGTGTCAAAATCAATGAGGTTTCAGTAGTTTCAACTCTACCTCATTGCCTTATCTTTGGGATGAACTTTTGGCTGGAAATGGCATTAGTCTTAGATCTATTTTCGGATGATTGACATTTCAGGGATGATTCAGATTTCTCTCCTGACACCGACGTTTATAATATAAACTCCATAGACTCCCTGTAGAATTTCAGCGTGAAACTCTGCAAATTGTGGTTGAGAAATAATTTTGTTCGATGGGAGAAAGCTTGGGCTGCACTACTTTGGTGGAACACACGATCACCACAGATTCCGAACCAATCAAACATAGACATTATCCACTTCCGCCAGTCTTACAGAGATATGTTCACGAAGAGCTCGACCAAATGCTTCAAGATGGTGTGGGGGAAACTTCTAATTCTCCCTGGGCATCTACAATTCTGATGGTGAAGAAGCCTGATGGCCGATATCGCTCATATGGGGACTTCAGAAAGATCCAGATGCATATTCCCTCCCCTTTCTGTCAGCGACTTTAGACAAACTGCGTGAAGCTCGCTTTTTGACAACTTCAGACAATAAATCAGCTTTTTGGCAAATACCTCTCGCAGAAGCATCTGAATCCCAATCGCAGACTTTTTCAGTTCCGGCGTATGCCAATGAGCCTCCATTATGCCCCAGCTACTTTTCAACGCTCCGTTGATAAAGTCGTTGGAGCGAAACTGGAACAATTCGTTTTCATCTATTTGGATGAAATAATAATATGTACTCCCACCTCCCAGAAACATCAGGAAATTCTAGAGAGAGTATTGTCCCGGCTTACGAAAGCTGAACTGACCCTTGATTCGATGAAGTGCAACATTCGCAAATCAGAATTGCGCTTTCTTGGATATCTAGTGGATTCTTCAGGTCTTTTAGTTGACCCCAAGAAAGTTAATGCCATCCTTCAGATCCCGACTCCCCGGAATGTTACAGAGGCGCGCCGAATTATCGGACTCGCCTCATGGTATCGTCGGTTTATCCCTGGGTTTCCGACGATAATATCTCTCCTTGGTGTCGTGACCAAGAGAGGACAGCGATATATTCGGAACAAGGGTTGTGAAGGAGCATTTCGACGAAAAAAGGGGTGTGAGGAGTGTTGTTACAATAATCATCCCATGAAGTATGCTTGGTTTCCATCTTTAAGTTGCACGGCTGCTATACGATTCTCCTGGTACCTACCTAGAAAATAGAAAAATGATGAGAAAAAATGAATGAAAAAGAATTATTAAACAATTACTCACCCAGAAAATAACAGATTGCCTTGAGTATCCAGCTTCACTTGATATAGCACGTTACCAGCTGTGAGATGAACAAGAGTAGTTAGTAATTCATGAAGTAAATAACTTATCACTCTGTGGAAAATTGAACAAGAGAACAATAACATCGAATTCAAATTTGAGGTAACGGAATTATTTGATCGACATATTAGTCTTCTTCTTCCTTCTCTTTATACTCTCGAAGAATAACCTGGAAATAAAATAACCTCAGTATTTTGCCAAAATTCTGCCAGACTATGAGATATAATTGATGAGGGATTTTTTTTGTAACCTAGGAAGGTATAAAAAAGGGAATGTCTTGTGTGGGCCCCAGTACTGTCGTGTCTTGACTACAGAATATTGTTTCAGATCCAAACGGATGCATCGAACTATGGTTGAGGAGCCGTGCTTTCGCTGATGCATCCAGATGTAGAAAAGGTAGTCTGCTATCTTAGTCGATCCGTAACTCCAAGTGAAAGGAAGTTCAGCACGACTGAGGAAGAATGTCTGGCCGTCATCTTTGCAGTCGAACAATTGAGACCTTACTTAAAAGGCACGGGTTTTGTTGTGATCACGTATCATTATAGCTCGAAGTAGCTGAGTCCCATTAAGGATCCAATAGGCAGAATATCGCGTTGGGCAGTGAGACTGCATCGATACGATCTCGAAATTCAGCACCGACCTGGGAAAAACCATTGAGTCCCCGATACTCTTTCTTGGTCTGTGCCGGCCTTGACCATCGATGCCATAGGTGTTAATGTTGCTGTCACGGACCCTTGGTACCATAGACTAGTGCAAGCCGTCACAGAAGAACCTGTTTCCTATCCGTCTTGGTGAGTTCAAGGAAAGCTACTGTTCAAACGCGTATACCGGAAGTACCCCGAATTGTCCGATAATGTGGATCCCTGGTTACGAGTTGTGCTAAAAGACAAGCGACGAGACCTTATTCGGCAATAGCATGATCCCACGATTATGGGACATATTGGAATATTGAAGACGTTCTCCCGGCTCAGCAGGTTGAAAGGCTGGCCGAAGATGAAGAAGGATGTGGCCTGGTTCATTAAATGTTGTAGTATGTGCATCAGTACAAGGCCCCAACAGAAACGACCGGCGGGAGATATGTTGAGGTGTGCACCACAGACTACCAGACCATTCGAGACAATCAGTATCGACTTAGTGGGTCCGTTACCCCGATCAGCATCTGGCTACGCGTATATTCTATTGGTGGTTGACATATTCAGCAAATTTGTGCTGTTTTTCCCACTACGCCAACCTACTGCCGAAATGGTGACACATGTTATCGAGGAGCAAGTATTTCTTGTGAATGGCACTTCAAGAAGAATTATACTCGACAACGGTGTGCAATTCCAGAGAACAATATTCAAGAACCTGATGGCTCAAAATAATATACGTAGCGGATTCATTGCCAATTACTATGCCCAAGCAAGTCTTATCGAGCGCATACATAGAGTTCTGAAAACTATGTTAACAACCTACGTTTCCAAAAATCATCACATTTGGGATGAATATCTCCCAAGAATAGCATGCGCTCTGAGATCAGTCAAACATAGGACAACCCAGTTGAACCACAATTTTGTAGTGTTAAGTCGAGAGATCAACTTATCTGGCCAGGCTCAGTATTCTCTAGTCGATAATATTGACTCAGGGGAATTTGATGCCAATGTTCGGTCAGCGACTCTGAAAAGAGTATTCGAAGATGTATCTAAGTGGCTGGTACAGGCGTATGAACGGAGCAGTAAACGGTTTAATTTGAGACAAAGAGATGAAGAAGTTCAAAATTATTCGAAAGGTCTAGTAGAAAAATAATATCCTCTCTGATGCCACTAGTGGTATAACCTCTAAGTTGGCATTGAATCCAGATGCGAATGAGCTTCCGGACGATTCCGAGAATGAGGATTATAGTTGGTACTTGTTTAGAAATTTATGTCCGTTATGGTTGAATTTAGTACCTGTATTTGAAGTTTTTATTAAAAGAAATATAAAATTCCATGGGGTAAGAGGAGTGTTGTTACAATTTCAATATTTTGATTCATAATCATTCCCTGAAAGTAACTAATGATGAAATAGTCAATAAAAATTCATTTATTCAGCAGATCATACAATAATCATTCCATGAAGTATGCTTGGTTTCCATCTATGAATTGCACGGCTGCTTAACAATTCTCCTGATACCTGAAAAAATGAAGATAAAATGGAATCAAAAAGAATCATGAATCAATAATGGAATTTTATGATATAATTGAACAATTACTCATCAGAAAAAAAAACAGGTTCTCTTGAGTTTCCAGCTCCACTCAATATGGGTCGTTACCAGCTGTGAAATAAACTACATAAGTTAGGAATTCATGAAGTATATAAATTATAATCTTGTGGGAAATTGAACAGAAAAACGATTACATTGAATTCAATATTGAGGTTACAGAATCATTGGATCGACATATTAGTCTTCTTCTTTCTTCTCTATATACTCTCGAAGAATAACCTCAAGATAAGGTAACCTTGATATTCCGCCAAAATACCGCCAGAATATTAGATATAGTTGATACAGGATTTTTTTTGTGACCTAGAAGGGTATAGAGAACGTATCCTGGTGAAATTTGATTTTATGTATATTTCATTTTCCAACTCACCGTAGTTGCTACCTCAAGCCAACTGATATCAGGGTATGTCATATATATCAAAGTATATTTCTGCATATTTCTCCATATTTCTGTGAATCCTTCAATCCTCTACCAGGTATTCTCATTATTTGCAGGGCATCTTATTCGTACTTGTAGTACCTTATTGGTTGCTCTCCACTACTCGCGAACACCGTTGCCTTCGCTTCAGACTATTTAATTGGAGACCTGGGACCGAGATCTCTTCCTGTAGAGTTCTGTCTACAGCTCCCTGTGCAGAGTGGAGATGAGACGAAGTGAGCAGTATCACCTTCTATTTTGTAGTTCCTATCATTCTGAACATAGCATAATTGCTTTCTCTATCTTACATGAATTTGGTACTTTATACCTTGCTACTTGTTCACTCTTGATATCGATACCTCAAGGTAAGTTGGTAGCTAAACCCACTGAGAATTGTTAGCAAAAAACCATCTGCAAGTGATTATCAACCCTCATCGAATAGTACCCCTTTTGGTGCACTATTGACCCCCTCAACACTTGAACTGAAACAACTCCCTCACTAGTTGACAATGAAGTTATTGTTCCTCTTATGCCTACCTGAGTTTCATTTGAAAAGTGTATCCTGTGAGATACCAGCAGTCAAATTATAAAATAACGAGCGATTGAACTAGAAATCGGTAAGACATACCCCAGGGGCGTTATTCGTTATCATCACCTGTCCTGTCGTGATAGTCGCACTGAAGTCTTTATCCAACCATGTTTTGTCGTATCAGAGGTGAACTAAAATTGAGTACTTTCTATATATCAATAACTGTTATACAGTTGAGGGTACCTATGGTGTCATTCAGATGAGGTTTGCTGCCAACTAGATGATAATAGTATTGTACATGAGAAAAGGGGTCATCAAACAAATTTTGTAGGTATCAAAGATATCACTGTAATATTCATGATCATCCACATCACTTACTGAATGAGAGTTACTATTTTTGTTAGAATTCTGAGTATCACTTATCAAAAAATCTGCTGATATTTCAGATCACTCTCTCCACTTCCTCAGTTTTTCAGGAATCTCTATACAGGGTGAGCCAGGACTTACCAGCTATAGCCTAATGGCGGATAGAGGAAGTCTAGGTGAAATGATATATATATTGAAAAATATATATTCAGTTCATTCGTAACAGGAATACAGGACGTTATTCGAATTCAAGGTGGAGAACGATATTTCAGGAACTTCTCGATGTTACCGCCTGGAATATGCCAGCAACTCACCTCTCCTGACACTTCAGAAAATGGCTTACTATGAAAAATATTCACAGAGCTCGACCTGTAGAACTTCTTTCCTTTCCAAATGTCATTATTTCGACATTCTGGATCGCATTTTTCAGAACCTTTCATCAGGATGAGAAAGATCAAGAAAAACACTACGAGTGTAGCTCGCTATTCTGTGAGGCGTACTTTGACCAAGTTGTTGAAAGAATATCAAAAGAAATACTGTTGGACTTCAATCGAAGATAACGATTGATTCATTTAAAATTACATACTAATAGAGAACAAAAAACAAAAACAACACAAACAAGAATCTAAAAAGTCGTAACTTCAACCTATCCACTCATTTCATGGATACAAAACTCAAATCAGAATGGAATATGGGTTCTTTAATTAGAATACAATGATTACTTCAGTCACTTTCGTTCACCAGTGTAATATTAGTAATCTTAGGAGTGATCACTGAAGTTGTCATTGGGTGAAGCTAATTTCCTTATTCAATTCACAAACATCCATCTGAGCAACGAGCAAATACAGATAGATCTACATTATAAATGCCCTCTTCCTCAATTACTAGTAGGTCTACATGGCCGTTAATCACAAAATGTACACCGAATAAATCGAGTTCAAATCGTGAAACTTCCAGAAATTGTCAATGATATGAAATAACTCTTGATTTCTTCATTGGCTCGAGCGAGACGTAGTAGGTTGATAGGTACATGCACGGTACACCATCTCAATTACGACAATGTCTATCTCCACTGAAGACAACAGCCAACAATCAACCATAATGACTTCTTCACACCTTCAGTTTTATTGCATCTGAATATTAAGGATATAGAACCCTTTTTCTCGGGTCATGATAATTTAATGTTCTCGCCATATTGAATCCATTCTGCCATCTTGAATTCCTCAAATGTCACGGAAGAATCATCTCCGAACCCCGAAACCCTCAGACAACAATTTTGAACAGAATCGAAACATAATTAGGAAAGTCGTCCGCCATATTGGATCTGCCATTTTGAAATTCCAAATTTTGAGGAAGATGCCAATCTTCGACCCCAAAATCGTCCAGATTCCAACTTTGAATAGAATTGGAACATATTTACGAAACTCGTCCTCCATATTGTTTCCGCCGTTCAGAAGATACATATTTTGTATAGAATCGAATAATAATTACTGAACTCGTCCACCATATTGAGTCCGTCATCTTGAATTGATTTTTTTTTGAGGAAAAAATCGAAATTTCCGATCCTGAAAAATCACGTACCAATTTTAGTTAGAACCTCTGTCCCCAAAAACCCTCAGATACAAATTTCGAATAGAATCTGATCATAATTACAAAACTTGTCCACCATATCGGATCCGCAATCATGCACTTCTCAATTTTTTTCCATTCTGGAGGATGAATCAAAATCTCCTTAAAACCTCTGGATAACAAAATCGTTTTTTCAAGATACAAATCTTGAATAGAATAGGATCCCAACATCTGAACCCGTTTGCAATATTGGATCAGCCATCTAGAATTTCTTCATTTTTTCTTCCATAAGAACTCCTTTTTGAAAATGACAAACACAAGAAAACAAAGAATGAGTGAAATCGATCGAGCCGTTCACTCGTGACGGCGTGACCGGAGGAAAAAGGAATTCATTTTTATATATACATACATGAAGAGTCTCACAGGAAGGAAGGGATGCTCGAAGTCATCTCCATAAATTTCATTGATGTTGTTACATAATCATTAGGATTATGTTTCGGTCTTGTAAAAGACTCTCTGCAGCTTGATTGAAAGGTTTGGAGTTGAACAAAATGTTTGATGCTACTATTTCTTGGATTGTTGTCAATGCCCTTTGCCAAGAATTCAGATGTTGATGGAGAAACGGGTACCCGATAAATGAATGGCCCTGTGCCCTGAGAGCGCATACTATTGTTTTTTTTTAACATTTCAAATACCAGTATATCCAAGAATTTGTGTTTTTTGACAACACCATAAATTAACGGGTTTTTTACAAAAGGGGTTTCCCGTGCCCTTATTAAAACGCTACCCAAACATAATATCAATAAAATTGATAGGGCAAACAGCCAGCACGTGTTTAAACCCCATGAAGAGTCTCCTGAGGATCCTTTCATTCCACGACAGACCACAACCCTGCACCAGATCCAGCTATGGTTGAGGTTGGAGTTGCTGTAGCTGATAATGAACAACGTGCTATACATAGTAATGAGAATACAGCGTCGGTAATACGAGTCGTGACATCGAGAATATCTACTGCAGCAGCTCCAGAATGTCCAAAGAAACGACATTTGTAACGAAATGTTAATCGTGTTTGACAAACACATAATCCCCAATTTCCGACACTTTTGATCTCCGATGACCTGGTCATTCGTCATTCCTGAATGTTCCAAAAACAACTTTCGACGGTGAGGAGTTCTTTTATCATCAGTGTTATGATTAGAAACCATATTCGATTGGAAAGTAATTTGAGCTTCTTATGTGAGTGATGTTAAACCTGCAGACGGTATTTTGAACCCGTACCATTTTTATTCAAACAGGCAGATTATATTTATGGTTTATTCGAGTAAAATGTTCATCCTCTGATATATGTATTGGCTAGCGATAAGAGTAAAACATTGTGTTAATGATTTTTTTATATTTATTTATATATTTATCCATTTATTTATAAATGATACATTCAACAGGCCTGAGCCCATTTACAGGAGTTTATAATAATGATGAAAATGAAGTTAATCCCAATAATTTGATCAGTTGATTATTTGGTGAACATACTTTGAACGAATGAAAATGAAGAATCAAAAATATATTTATATAACTAGTTTGAAATGAAGGTGTTTGATTGCTTCCTGAACTGGATTAAATTTGAAAAAAAACACTACGAAAACTAAAAAAGCTTCTGCACTTGATGGACTATTGATATGATTTCGTGGATATGGGAGAGACGGGTTTGATGATTATTTATCAATTTTTTTCCTACTATTATGTCTGTTATTTCTCGCCGGTATTTCCAGCTAATGAATGTGAACCCTTCCAGTAGTGAATCTTGATGAGGTTCAGGATTTTTTGTTTGTTTCTAGACGAACTGGGTACGTACGACTTCCTGTGAACGGAATTGGATACATTGTATAATGATATATTTGAAATCCTTGCATATAATTTCTACCCTTGATCTCAGATATCTATTGCAAACATAAACATAATACAAGTCTCACAATTCATTTGTTACTGGTCGTTCCTGATCACGAACCATCTCTTCAAGAATCCCCTGCCATGATCATCTAAATCTGTGGAATTACCGATGTGGAGGGTCAATCGACATTCGCACATAAATTATTGTACTATACTGACATTTCAATGACGTGGGATCTATCTTTGTCAATAGCGCATTTTTTTTCTACACTGGTAAAATGTCTTTTTCCAACAATCTGAGGAGAAGAAGGCAGATCTAAGTTGATTCAGGTATCCATGGTCCTGAATGAACGTACGAGGGATGTACAAATGTGCAGAATTCAGACGTCCCCAGTACGTACCTAGTACGTCTACCTTCCTGATCTGGACATCCTCAGTACGTACAAAAGGTCTTGGCCGGACGTTCTCAGTACGTGCTATATGGAGAAGAGCTCTTAGATTCCTCAATTCTTCACAATCACGTGAGAAGAAATGTAGAACCTTGTTGACATATGATATAATTTTTTCAATTTGTAAATTGAATATCAATTTGCTGTCAAATATCACTGCCTGATCCTTCCATTCGTTAACCTGGCGTAGTTCACCATCATCGATGATATAATCGAATAGAAATGTAGGAACTATTGTAGCATAGTTCATGATTTTGCATATCTAAATATTCGAGGGTAACATATTTTCAGTACACAATTCGAAGAAAGATTTAAATCATTTTGCAGCCGAAAATTATCTGAAAAATCTGTAATTTCTGTAGTTATTCCACTTTATCCAGAATACATGTTTTTAATTGGTTGAAATATCTGTGTTGATAATCGAAATTATGATGTTTTTCTTTTTGTATTCTGGCTGTTGTTTATCTACTCAATACCTACATGCTTTATTTTTGCCTTTGTATCCCGCTTCCACATTGGTAGTTTGATCAGATATAAAACAGAATGACTGAACATGCAGCAAGCTGTCATGGATACGGATGTCATATTCTTATATTTTGAGATATAACTTCCAGAAATTTGACAAAAACACACATTCTTACCATATTTACCTAGGTTTTCATGTTGTTTCCTGAAGATTACAGGATACGGCGAACAAAGTGGTGACAGTTACTGAACATTTATTCACATTGGGGAATTCTAGACCTATTTTGTATGATCGACATTTCAAAGAAACCTTATTATATCAACCTGACCTCTAATCCTCCTTAAATTCTATCGAACTATGAACTTTACGTTAGTAACTAGTTGATTGTTGAATTCCAATAACTTGACACTCGACACTAGCGTCAGCAGGTAGCTAGTAACGTCTAGAGACAGGAGAGGAGACAGCACGGGTCAAATATTGCGAGAAAATCCGGGACTACAGTGCAGACGAGATGCGCCACTATATTAATTGGTCTGTTTTGTCTATATCAATTGATGCATCGTTTATCACATTACCGAATGAAAATGGAAATAAGGAATAAAATGATTATTTCATGCATGAAGTATAATAAGTGAAATAATCATAACAAGTATAACTCGTTTCATTGATGATTATCGATATCCCCTATTGTTTTTTGGAACGAATCATTGCTTTTCGGCAACATAATTTGTTTTTCAGAATCGAAAATGATTGTATTATGATAATCATCAAAACACTTGATTTATCACATACAAAAATTTCCATATCATCTGCAGAAAATAGTTTGCTTGATTTAATTGAAATGCAGATAACGTCTATAAATAAGAAAAATAATAAAGGCTCCTTCATAGTCAACGAATGCATTATTCCTATCACTGAGGTACGATTCCAGAAATTATTCGATATAAGGAACCATATTAAACAATACATTTGAAATTGCAGAAACTTTCAATAATTATTTCACGGACTCAGCGCGAATCTCGCTGCAAAAATCAAGGAACCTAAACAAAAATTCCGTAGTGAACCCGTACAGAATTCGATATATTCGAGAGAAACCGACGAAAATGAGGTAAGAAAAGTAATGATAGAACTCAAGAACAACAAAGCACCAGGTCTAGACAATATTGGTGCAGATACAATAAAGAATTGTGTGAAATTTCTTGTGGAGCCCATCACGTGCGTTGTCAATCAAGTTCTAACAATTGGTGTTTTCCCAAAACCATTCAAATGAGCTGTCATCAAACCATTATTCGAAGCTAGAGACGAACTTGCTGTATCGAACTATAGATCGATATCATATCTTTCAAATATAAGTAAAATAATAGATTGAATCATAAAAATCAGAAGTGATGATTTTGTACAGAGAAACAAATTGATTTCAGATCACCAGTTTGGTTTTGTAGCACAAAAATCAACCCAAGATGCAATTGTAGATCTCACGGGTAGAGTCTACACGGCTCTAGATAGGAAAAAATCAGCGATTTGTTCATTGATAGACCTCGCAAAGGCATTCGTCAGCCACCGTCAGCCACCCAGATTTGATAGAAACTCAAGAAACCATTGGATTCCGTGAGATAGCATCAGATCGAATGGAGAGCAACTTAACTGATCGGGAACAATGTGTTGAGATTGAAGAGACCATCAGCAATTAAAAAAAAAGTACGTTATGGAGTTCCTCAGGGACCAGTTCTGAGGCCAATCCTTTCCATAATATATGTTGATTCTTCATTCAATTTACCGATTTCAGGTGAGATCACTAGCTTTGCTGACGACACAGACATATTTTTCAATAATGAAAATTGGATTGATCTGAAACGAAAAATGTATGATTCCATACCCGTTATCCTAGATTCCTTCAACAGTGAACTGTCAATTTTAAAAAACAGTGTTTCCACCATTTACGAGCTATAAAACAAATTTACCGAATTTTACAACAATCAGCACAACTAATGATAGCCAACTCATTGAAATATCTAGCACAAAATCAGTCAAATATCTGGGACTCACTTTGGACAGCCATATGAAATGGAACAAGTACATTAGTAACTTAACACAAAAACTTCGCTACTACTTGTCGAAATTCAGATATTTCAAAAACTTCTTCGACATAATTTATTCAAAAATAATGTACTTTGCACTTAAACAGACCCATCTTCTTCATAGCATTGTGGCCTGGGGAGGCTAACACACATTCAGAAGATCTTGAAATTATGCAAAAATTGATACTCAAGATGATATTCAACAAACCATATTACCATATACCTACCCAAGCGACATGCTTTATAAAGAATCTGGGTTATAAGATATTGGTGAAATATTTATTTTTACCATCAAAATACACAAAAGGAATAATTTGATTACCAGTCAGCATATCCAACATGATTATAATACTAGGACCAAAGAGAACATATTAATGGTACCTGATTTGTTAAAAACTTTTGGAAAGAGGGGTAAAATTTTTTCAGCTCATGAAAGATATAATATTATCCCCCCCCCCCCACTGGAATTGTTCTGATTTTTCACTATTCTAGCCAAATAATTTCCTATTATTCGACGGTCTGTGTCGATACGCTCTGATGATGTATATGGACCCGATCTCGATAGTGCCGATTGCTACTTCATTTCTCATCTCACAGCCTCGCTTATAGCGATTTCAGAAATGGATTTTGATTCCATCCATATGGATCACTTATTAGAAGATTATTACAGATATAGAACATCCCACATTCCCGTCTAATAAAAAACTTAACCGAAGAAATAGACTTCAGACTTCCACTGAATGAAAAAGCCAGGTGTTCAAATATAAAACTTTATTATGCATTTCTATGTATTATCAGTATATTTCCAAGAACAGTCGAATTTGTCTATTTTTGGTCGATTACCCATCTTACATTTCCATTATCTCTCCTCTTTGGTTATCGATGATACAAAAATATAACATATCTTCAAACAAATCTTGATCACCCTTGAAAATTGTCAGATTTTGATATGTTGGACAATGCATCAACGTAATCAGAATAACGTTGTGAAAAAGATAAAGCTTGATTTTTCAATATTCATGTTCAAAACTATCCAAATAGGTTCACCCTATAGATGGTATTAACAATGATTCAAACAAATTGAGATGATGGTAATTCTTACTCAAGAGGATGTGAGGAAAGAATATACCTGAAACAATGCAGAGACACTGCCAATTTCAAGGCAGACTGATCAAATCCTAAGGGATCACTCAATCTTCCTCGGGCCGCCCATTGCTAAGGATTCTCTGGATACTCTCACGCCCACAGTTAAAAAGGTAATTTCTGTTTGACCGAAAATTCCCTGGGGAACTATGACGTCAACTGTTTACTCAAACGTTAGAATATAACCCCCAAATGGGACCGAATGGGACTTCACTATTTCATTCGTTTTCGTTTCAGTAATCGCTTCAATTCTGATGCAGTGTGTTTCAGAATAAATAAACTTCTCATAGTACTGATTTTCTTCATTATCCAGCAGCAGCTATGACTACTGACCCACATTGAGCATATTTGTGTAATGAAATTGACGTCGAAAATGTTAATTTTTCACACTCGAGCCATTCAATCTGATGAACATCGCCTTGGGATTTCATGTGATAACTCATGTTATATGATTTGAGATAATATGACAATAGCAAATTCGTACACGGAAAGAATTATTGTAGTGAATTCTAACTGAAATATAATGTTGAGATTATTATGGTTGGAGTAACCAGATTTTCAGTTACCATGATGTTCCCCGAAACAAAATTTATATAGTTAGCTTGATAAAGTTAGTATAACCATAAATCATTGTAAACCTCAATACGAAAAAAAGCATCCTAACTATATGATATCGTCACTGATATAGTTGGTATAATCATAATGAAAGGTAATCTTCACTATAATCACCGAAGGACATCATAACGAGATAGTAATCATCACATGAATTGTCCTTGTAACCAGGACATATGGTTATTCACTTATTTCACTAGATTTGCCAGCAAATCAAAACGACCATTTTCGCATCATAGCCTCACTATCATCCCTCTTATTCTGTAGTATTTATTGTATTAAGGAAATATTACGGCCGAAGTTGAGTAGATTGTTTGTTCATTGTTTTCATTATTTGTTCTCATAATTGTGAAGATTGTGTTTGTGGAAATCGTGGAATCGTTGCTATTCAATTCACTGTGTGGCTCACCCAGGCAACACAAAGAGGTCCTGAAGATATCTTGGAGATATCCTTCTGGGAAATGGTGATGCCTTTTTTAATTCTTTTGAGAGATCGCCGAGAGCGCTATATCTCCTCCAAATGTAGCTGCGCTCAGCGAGCTCAGCGAGCTCAGCGAGGTCTCAAAGATATCCCACGCAGAAATTATCATGCGCTGTCTCTCGTCACCCTAGTTGGTCATTTGACAAGATTATCAGTGACATCATGAGTAGATAAAACATTCAACAACTTAGTATGGTCATTATTGCGAACACCATTATTGACATTGAAATCGCCACATTCTGCAATATCAGAATAATAATAATGATAATAATTCATTCACCTTACATATATGTTAACAATGAGTTCAAATACAATTGGAACGTGAATAAACGGGTGAATCTACGAGGAATAAGAATATCAGATAACCATATACCTGTGTGTAGATATACAATAATCGACTATGTTCCCATATATAAATATAGATAAATTTGAGAATTAGTATATAGGTATGAGGTTCAAGAATACGATTTGATATACAAACAAGATTCTCTAGGAATATGTCGAAATCACCTGATGGCGATCGGAAACAATTTAACACAACCAAATGTTTATCATATCTGTCGTGAAAGGAGCAGTAGCAGAATTCTAATTGCTCATCAATACAAAATTGTTTCAAATTAACATTATCATTAAGTATAATTCCTTTCCCAACCCATATTCCTACTCCACCACCCTTAACCTGTGCATTACGAGTATAACTACTTGCTAATATAAAACCTTCAAGGCAGATTCGACTAACTGAATCTGCATTTTCCCACAGTTCAGTGGAACAAATAATGTCAATATTTTGAAAGTTATTGATCTCTAGAAGAATTTCACAAATTTTATCATCATTAATACTTTGCACATTCATCAACAAAAAGTTTGGATCAAACATTACCTCTGGAAATGGGAATGCTTGCGAAGGTAAAAAAAATTGTTAATACACGCATTTTTTAGACAGACTATTGGGTCCATTGCTCTTTTCAAGATTATCTTGATAAATCCGAACCTAGGAAGGAGCATATACAGATCTGGATAACGAGATTACATACTCGCAAATTACCTCCGGAAAGTAAGGTTTAAGTAGGTTTTGCATGGCAGTCACATCAGTAAAAGGATCAATCCTGTAGACGAGCAAGTCAACAAATTTAGGAACTCCTTTGATAGATCCGGCGATTTCGTCAGTGCCAGTACTAACAAACAATTGTCTACTCTTTTTGTTTTTATGAGTTACCTTCTTCCATTGACCGTTAGTGGGTGGAATGTCTTCATTTAGATCTGTCATGTTTTTTTTTGTATTTTTGAATGTCCATCACTTCTGGCAGAAGAATGGTTATCTGATGATGATTTATCTTCAACAATATGCCTGTCAGTATTGGAGTCACTAGGATTCGTTAGATTGATATAATTTTGACACTTTTCTTTTGTTTCGTTCTCCATCAGATCACGTGATACTTATTTTGCGTGATTACGGAAATTTTTGCACAGCTGGCAACACTGTTCGAGCAAGAAGGTTCGGTGAACGGGACGTTTGCATGTTGTGTTTTTTTTAGCACAGGTTACTTTTTCCAAAGTTTTTGTGGGATGTGCATTATTTGTTTTTTTTGCTGTCCCATTCTCCTTGAATAGATCGATTATAGCTGAAAATACCTATGTCTATCATATTTTCTGGTGATTGAAAGAGGGCCTGGTCATTACCACATTCATTATTACTTACAGTTTGTGTAGATGGTTCACAACATGTGATTGAATCGTCACTAATATTGATTTGACGAAGCTCCAGTTTTTTGCACAGCTTGTATGAAAATAATTTCCATAATTGTAACACATGGTGTGAACTATTCACTACAGTTTAATTACACTTCTTACAATTTTTATTCTTGAGCAAGCTCTCAGATGCGACTGTGCTGTTCAGCATCTTGTCGCGATATTTTGTGGCAAATCATCTGATTTGTCCCACTACAAATATATTGAAATTATACGCATATTTAAATTTTATACAGGGTGTTTCACAGGTAAAGGGCAATATTTCAATGGTAAATAGGGGTCACCATGGTGGTTCTGAAAATACTATATTTGATAGGTCTTAGAGTTTTCATAACGGAGATACAGGGTGATTTATCGATTTCGAATAATTATTCATTCGTCTATAAGTATTGAACTACCCAGTATATTTTTCTAAAATCTGGTATGGAGCTTAAACTTGGGCGAAGTGAAAATCCAGGTTCGGCTCCAGGAAAAATTAACATTTATTTGAAATATCAAAATAACACACTCTATGTAATAATTGACAAAGTTCATCGAAGATATCGTGAAGAGGAGAAAAAACTGAAATGGATTTGATGCTTTTTGTTTTCCCACCACCAATTATCATCGTAACAATCATAAACAGGAAGCTGAAAGTATGTCAATTTCAAGAGTATTGAAATTATGAAATCACTTTCAGTTATGATTATTTGATATATTCTTGTTAAATGATCGTTCGAAAGAACCCACTTAGTCTCACAGTCTTCATAACAGAGATACAGGGTGAATTATCACTCGTCCATAAGTATTAAACTACCCATCGCAGTAATATCTTCTCAAATTTGGTATTGAGCTTACTTGGGACGATGGATTCATTGACCTACCAGGCAGAATGAAAATACAGGTTCAGCTTCAGGAAAAGTCTTTATAACAGAGATACAGGGTGAATAATCGAATTTTAATTCGGCCCGATAGGTTAATGGATCCATCGTCCCAAGTAAGCTACATACCATATTTGAGAAAATGTTACTGGGTAGTTTTATACTTATGGACGAGTGAATAATTATTCAAAAACAATTCACCCTGTATCTCCGTTATAAAAACTGTGTGTGTTTAAAATATATCGAATAATCATAATTGACACTGATTCCATAATTTAAAAACTCTTCAAATTGACATACTGTCAGCTTTCTGTTTATGTTTGATGAGAATTGATGGCGAAAAAACAAAGAGCATCAGATCCAGTTCAGTTTTTTCTCCTCTTTACGATTCCTTCGATGAACTCTGTCAATTATTACATACAGTGTGCTATTTTAATATGTCGAATAAATGTGAATTTTTCCTGAAGCCGATCCTGGATTTTCTCTTCGCGCGATAGGTGAATGAATTCAACGTCCCAAGTTCAAGATCCATACCAAATTTTAGAAAAATATACTGTAGTTCAATAAATATAGACGAATGAATAATTATTCGAAATCGTTAAATCGCCCTTTATCTCCGTTATGAAAACTCTGAGACCTATCAAATATGGTATTTTCAGAACCATCTTGGTGACCCCTATCAACCATTGAAATGTTCCCCTTTACTTGTGAAACACTCTGTATAGACGAGGAGAGAAAATCCCAAAAATCAAGTTAAATGAATGTACCACCTCCTCGATTATCCTACAGACAGTATCTAACAAAAATGATTGATATTTTTTCCCTGCTCGCATGAGGCAATAAACCTCACTATGATTATTGCTTCTGGTCTTTAGAAACGAAATTATTTTCACTATTTTCTCAGGACGGTTCGCTCTGAAAATTACCCAGAATATGTTGCAGAGTTATCCAACAATATTGCATATCAAGATCGGTTGTGCCGATTTGATTCATTGTTCTTCGATATTTTCCAGCTGTTTAACATCCATTTTGATAAGAATGAAGAGAGGTAGGTATTGAACTCCGAACTCTTGAAGACTGCTTTGGTGGACCGTTGCCGTTCTATTGAGAAACAAGTATTGGTGAAGGGTTGTTCGTCATATTTCAAGGTTGACGACGCAAGGATATGCTTCATTGAGCTTTCCAGTTAGCCTCCATATCATTATTATGCAGACTACCAGTATAATTATTGATAACATAGGAATATAGTTCACTTCCGTCTCTTGTTCTGCTCATTTGTCTTCCATTTCTGTCGATATCTAGAAAATATTGATACTTCGTAATCGGAATGGATGTGAAAAATCATTCGTCATGATGGTGCAGATTTGATTGGTATTGTGCATGGATTTTCATTTGGCTAGTGAATAGAAGTTCCATAATTACATATTATGTTTCGTTAGGTATAATTATTTGATTCGTCGTATGAATACCATACTGGACCACTTTCAGAATGGCTAGTTTCTATGGATCATATATTTTTGTCTCATATTCTCTATTATGTTCTCTGAAGATATCTGAGGCACGTCTAGGAATCGTGAAATGTCTTATATTCTCGCAATATGCACCCATATCTATCACTGGAATGTTGAAACGTTCCTAGTTGTGACATATCTTCACCATTTGATCAATTTTTTGAGGAGAAGAACTGATTCTCGTCGCGCATTCTCTCATTGTATTCCTCAGAGGATTGTATTTTTGCAACGGCACCACTCGAAGTCGACTCGATTGAATGATACCAGTAAATTATGGAGTCCATCTGAGTCTATGACATCCTGGTATACAGGGTGTCTGGAGATAAAACCGACAAAGCTCATGGGGTTATAGGGACTGTCAATATGATTGCAAAATGCTATTAACGAATGTCCAAAACCGCTTCGCTACCTAGTGATTTGTGGATTTGGACAAAGAAATCAATCCGCCATATCAAATACAGGGTTTAACCGATCAGATTCAAATTTGGTACACTGATTACACTGACAGGCATTAACAATAGTAGCCCTGTGAACGAAATCAATATCAGTTCCGGAATAATATTTTTCCCCTATGTTGAGTTATTGTGTGAATAACTCTCCTTGTATAATGAAAATCGAAATTTCGAACTCAGATTCGAAATATTCGGTGAAATTCGTATAGGAATTAGTTGAAAATTTTTCTGGCACCATCTCAGTTATTCCGTAATTGATTAATATTTTAATTTTTTTCATTCAAAAATCGATTATTGTTGGATAAAGTACCATCAAAATTGGTAATATGATAAATATTCACGAAACCATGACATGAATGTCGTTATTTTCAATCAGTTCATAAATCCTAGTAAAATAAAATACTCTCGTAACCCGAAAAAACTGAAAAATTAATTCGTATCAGGACTAGAATGAGTTTTTTTCTTTTTTTGTCAGCTGACCTAGTAGGTACATCAATAATTATCAACAACCTGATCGTAGATTCGGAATCTGAAAAAATCGTATAAGAACCTGTTAACAAATAATAAGAGTGAATTTTTCGTAAATTATATTCGCTCACTAATGAATTTGAATTTATGAAGATATTACACAACGAACAATAACTGTTTGTAATGAACATAACAAAACCAATGAATTCGTAAAGAACTTTCACTACCCAGTATCACGTGTGGAGCCCTCCAGCATCAATACATTTTGAGAGCGTGCTCTCACTTTTAAATGACCTCATAAAAAATAATCTAGCTGAGTTAGATCAGGGGATCGCGGTGGCCAACTTACTGGACCTCCACGGCCAATCCATCTATTAGGGATAATTGGCATCGAGATGGTTGCTAACTGGAACTGAAAAGTGAGGTCTAGCACCATCATGTTGAAACCATATACCCCAGGTACTTACACCTTGCACTAGATCTGGTCAAGTATTGACCAGGAAATTCAGGTGAACATCACCAGTTGAAGCCCATACACAAATAGAATATCTGCGTGTTCCTCATCAGTGGAATGAAAAGGCATCATAAACACACTCTCAGAACTATAGTTTGATCCTACAAAACACTGGAATAATGAATGAATACCAATAAAACAAACGCTAATGACAGCTAAACAGTGGTTTTCCATAATGAAATTCTGAATTTGACACAAGCCTAGTATTCTTTATACACAAACATTATAAGCCACTGATACGGATTTATTATTTAAAAGTTCAGTCCGATCATTTTCGAACAAGTTCTTAACTTTTATCAGTGAATTTCGAATCTGCTATCAGATTATTGTTATACTAGATCATCTATTCTTACAGGAATATAATCATGAAAAATATCATTCCAGTCCTGATACGAATTTATTCTTCAGTTTTTTTCGGGTCATGAGAGTATTTCATTTTACTACGATTCACGAACTGATTGGAGAAAATATCGATATTCATGTCATGGTTTCATTAATATTTATTATATCACCAATTTTGATGGTACTTTATCCGACGATGATTGATTCTTGAATGAAAAAAATTAAAATAATAATTATTAACGAAATAACTAAGATAGTGCCAGGAGATTTCTCAATAAATGTCTAGACAATTTTTACCGTAGATTTCGAATCTGAGTAAAAAATTTTGGTTATTATCATACAGGTTGAGTTATTCTCACAATAACTCAACATAGGGAAAAAAATATCATTCCGGTCCTGATATTGGTTTCGATCGAAAGGCTACTTTTTGATGCTTCTCAGTGTAATTCGTGTACCAAATTTGAATCTAATTGGTTGATCTCTGTATTTGATATGGCGGATTGAATTTTTTGTCAAAATCCAAAAATCACTCTGCATGTCAATAACGAAGCGGATTCGGACATTGGTTTATGGCATTTTGCAATGATATTGACAGTCCCTATAACCCCATAGATCTCGTCGGTTTTATCTCCGGACACCCTGTATACTTAATTTCATTCAGTGCTCGAGATTCCAAGGATATTTTGTGAATCACATTATTCCAAATTTTCCATGTTCTCAAGACTTCATGAAAAAAATTAATGAAGATTTCACTAGCATCTCTTCCATGGGGTGTTATTGTTGGTGAAAAAACGATTAATTTGAATAAACGCCTAATATCTTCGGTGTGACGAGACCATGTCATAAATTAACGAAAACTGTTTGCGAATCAGTTCCGAAAAAGACTAGAGAAGAGTCATGATGAACTAAGCATTTCTTTTGTGGCTTTTTATATAGGAGATACAGGAGAATGACTAAGCGAATCAGGTGCTCTGGACGTGCACAGATATATTCCACTGGGTGTGTTGATTCAGGAATTTCGATGATGATATTATATCATGATATGACTGTTCCAGAACTCGAGCTGATTCATTAACGAATATGGCAAGCATTCCAATCCGTGACTTTAAATCAACTTCACCTATGGTGAATAGTTCAATGATCAGAGGAAGCAACTTATTTCTCAATAATTTTGTTCTATGTGAGTTTACATCAGGCCTTTCTCACAACTCTCTTTGAGAATTTATTCGATCGAATCGAATGAATTTTCGATATGTTTTTTTTTCCTGACCAGGAGTCAACATGGATACAAACTTTTTCTATGTATTGTTTTTTTTTGTTGTATAGAGCGTTAACTATCTCCATGAACTTTGTCCTTCTCATTCAGAATGGGATGAAATACAGCTCTCAGGTAATATGGACATTCAGTCGTTTTCAGAGAACATGTCGCACATGGACGGTGTCTGCTCCTTCAAACACCGCTGCAATAAGAGCGCCCATACCGTCCAACCGCGACATTTCATCTAGAGACGAGTGTTCATTGAATTGAAAGGACAATAATTATTATATTATCCAACTAGCTTCTGCAGAGATAATGCAAGTAATTATACAGGGTTGGGCATATGTGTAGAGACACCTTATTATCTCGAAAACGACGAATGCGATCCCAATGAAACTCTGTCCCTAGGGAATGTTCGACCTGAGAAAATCGTATCATGATATAACTGTTCCAGAACTCGAGCTGATTCATTATGGAATATGGCAAGCATTCCAATCCGTGACCTTAAATCAACTTCACATATCTATAATTTCCCGAATGGTGAATAGTTCAATCGTATCAACAATGTTGTCAGATGCCTGTATTTTTCTGTGCGTGATACAACTTTCTGTTTTCGAATGCAACATCCAATTTATCATAATTGCTTTCGATTGCTGATGCTTCATTCAATTAAACCTCCAATTGACAAATTTCAATACTGAATATTTTCTAAGATTTGGCAAACCTGCATTTTTGGAAAAGGGTATGAGAACTCTTGGATATCTCTGAAGAAATGAATGTTATATCGAAGAATTTCAGTATCAAGGGGCTGTTCGACCTGAGAAAGTCAAGAATGGTATCGGCGATGTTGCCAGATTTCTTCATTTTGCTTTGCGTGGCACAACTTTGTTTCTGAATTGCAATACCCAGTTTATTATCACTGCATTCAATTACTGATGCTTCATTTGATAGGACCTCGAATTGACATATCTCAATCCTGAATAATACCTGAGATTTGTCAACCCAGCATTTCTTGAAAGACAGGATGAAAACTCCTGAATATCTCCGAAACAATAGATGTGATATCAATGAATTTCAGTAGCTGGGGGCTGTTCAATTATAGGAAGTGAAAAATCGTATTGACGATGTTGCCAGATTTCTGTTTTTTTGCTTTACATGGCACATTTTTCTTAAGTAACACACATCTCATCATTACTGCATTCGATTACTGATGGTGCATTCGACAGAACTGGATATCACCAGATTTGAATTCTGGATATCTTCTGAGATTCCATTGTGAACCAGCATTTTTGTGAGAAGGGATGAAAACTCCTGAATACCTCCAAAACGATAGAATTGAATATCAGAAATGTTTTATCAATTATTATTTTATCTCATCATATTTCTACGACCATCGGCCACGCACACGTCAAACTTCAAAGCAATGTATATTGGGAGAACAGAAATAAAAAAAAATACAGGGTGATCCATTCAATTGAATAGGTGACTGTGTGAAATAAGAAAATCACATCTTATAGACTTTTCAATCACTATCGCTTTTATTGCAAGCTGGTTTTTGATAAACTCTCAATATTCTCACAAATAAAATATATTTTCGTGAATGGAGCACCAGATATTGAATGCAGTCATGATAAACGGACTATCGAATGCAAAAAAATCATAATGAATCTAGCAATTGTAATGAAGTGTTTTTGACCAGCTTCATTACTAGACTGGTTTTGATCAAAATCTAAGTACCTGAGCCTGATTCTAGTTGAATTTCACCTGTTCGAAAGCTCGAAACCTGAAAACCTGAGAGAGCTGAGTAATGCATTGATTCCTGACTTCCCACAGCTTTTCCTGATAGTAAAAGCTGATGAACATCATTACAACCCTAAAGACTTCAATATTTTTCAACCCTTTGCTTATGATATGAAATTTGATTGAATTATTTATCAGTTGAAATGATGAATGTTTAAATGCTCATAACTTTGTTGTTATTGAATATTTTCCAGCCAAATTCATTCAGTAGCATAAGCAAAGGTAGTAGATCCTGTTCCTGTGCCCATTTAGGGTGTAATATTATTTTTTCCGCGTTTTGTGTTGGAGGTGCGCATGTGCTTTTCAAGGACAGATTTAGTGGCCATGGCCATGAACCATGACAAGGTGGGAGTTTTGACCAATGAGATTCCAGATTTACTTGTCCTTGTGCCAAGGCCAAAGCAGTGCATAAATACTGAAGACAGCCAAGGATTCGACAGACTCTCTAAGCTCATCTCTACAAGTGTGCACTACCTGCTCGACCTGCTCTTCAAGCTCCTGATTCTCTTGCTGATCTTTTAGTGCTCTCATAGTTCATTCAAAACCAGTGTAAAATAGTATTGTATAGTTATTCCTGTTACACATGTAAGTTTGTATATTTTTCACCAGTGTTATTCATTCATCCTGTTTATAGCCTCATTTCATTCTTGTTGTTTTTCACACCGATACTCACCCGACCTGTGTAAAGAATCCAGAACTCTAAATTGAATAAACGGATTTTGTGATTGCATATTTCATATTTCCTTCTCTGTTGTCATTGTTTTCAGTTCCAAATAGTTCAATAATTTATTTAGTGATTTTCAATATTTTCATTTGTCAAAATTGCAGAATATTATTATTGACTGACGACTGACACTGACAAGCCAGTTAACAACTCTTCTTCTTCTTTTCCTTGAGAAATCCAGTCCTGTGCACCGGTGTCTCTGTGCTTTGTATCCCGTCAGGCGGTGTTTTATGTTTCATGAACTATTGACATTATTGGAAAAATATAATTAATTAACCTCACTAAAAATCCGATATTGGAAAATTAGAAAAATCGAAGGAACAGGAAAGATAAATAGAAATTGAATCTGTTTAATTCGTTTAGAACTGTGTTTCCGAGTCTCCAGATAGAAATGATGAAATAGTTGAGTAAATAATTTTCCAGACCTAACCTTAAAATACCAAAGGCCTGAGAGATATTTTGCTTTGATTCCTGTAATTATCCAGACCAGAAATAGCAACCAGTATTCCAGGCTAGACTTAGGGTTCGTAATTAAAGCCTACACTCCCTTGGCTACTTATTGATTCCAGGTCGATTCAATACCATTGACCCCTGGTTTATACTGTGGGTACCGAGGTAGGTATACCTCCTGTACCTTTCTCCACTGTTGCTACTGTGGGCCTCCTTCCCGACTAAGTTGGGAGGAGCAGGTGAAGTAAATCACCTTTATCAAAAATCTGGCGCTCGAGAATCCCCCCCCCCCTGTCAAATACCAGAGTAGTCTCCTGTCCTGAACAGAGCGTCAAAGTAAGGGCCCCAGAATAAAGACCCTTACACAATATCACTGACACTATTTTTGACTTTGCCAGATCCCCAGGAACTGAATCCCATTCAAATTACATCTGTCGTTTTGAAGATATTCAGAGGTATTCTTTCATATAATCATTTCCAAAAACGCTGGTCTGCCTTAAGATAAATTGGAATTTGAATCCATATGGGTGAATGAAGCATCAGCAACCGAGAACAGCATGAATAAACTGGGATTTCCCATGACGAAAATTGAGTTGCGCCAGGTACAGGAAAATATGAGAATGAGTCAAAAATGATGATAAGATTTTTGTCTCCTTCAGATCAAACAGCGTCCACGAACTGAACTCCATCGATTATTGTTACTGAGATATTCAGGAGTTTCCATCCTTTTTTCCAAAAATGCTGATTTGCCAAAGAAAATATCCGGAATTGGGATTTGTCAATTCGAATTTCTATCAAATGAAGCATCAGTGATCGAATGCAGTGATATATTTGAAAGAAAACAAATTTGTGCCACTCACAGCAAAATGAAGAAATCTGGCAACATCGCCGATACGATTTTTCATTCCCTCAGGTCGAACAGCCCCCAGTTACGTGAATCCATCGACATCACATCGATTGTTTTGGAGATATTCAGCAGGTTTTATGATTTTTCTCAAAAATGCTGGTTTGCCAAATCTCAGAAAATATCTAGATTTGAAATTTTCCAATTTGAGGTTTCATTCAATGAAGCATCAGCAATCGAATGCGGTGATAATAAACTGGGTGTTGCATTCAAAAAAACTAATTTGTGTCACGCACAGCAAAATACAGAAAACTGGCAACATTGCCGATACTATTTTTGATTTCTTCAGATCAACCAGCACCTATTCACTAGAATCCATCGATATAACATAGAAAATATTCAAAATTGAAATTTGTCTTCTGAATGATCTATGGAATAGAGCATCAGCAATCGAATTCGATAATAATGAATTGGGTAATGCATTCAACAAAACGGAGTTGTGTCACGCACAGCAAAATACAGTAATCTGGCATTATTGCTGATACGATTTTTGATTTCCTCAGGTCAAACAGCCCCAAGGGACCAAGTTTCATTTGGACCGCATTCGTCGATTTCGAGATATTGAGGTGTTTCCACACATATGCCGAAATCTGTGTGTACCCATCGACTCATACAAAATGAATATGGAGTTTTACTACATAAGTTGGCTGACTCATTTTCTAGGTCGATGATGTATTGGTGCATGTACTGCCCTATTATTTTTTTACGTCAAAATCTGATTATATTACATTACCTCTCATTTCTTTATATACCGGATGTAATTTGATTGATAGCTGAGGGTGAAGGATATGGTTCCTGGGCTCATTTTGTTAGGGAAGGTTCGTGACCTCTCGAATTTTGGGCTGTAGGATGTTGAGGTTTTTTTTTATCGCTCGGAGCGCACGAAAAGGAATCCCTATAATGTTCAAAGAACATCGTGCGTTCCTAGGGAGGATAGGAACAGGAGGTAGGTATTTGAATTTGTTTTGAACTTTTGGAGATTATATGTTGTTGGGAATACTTCCACAGGCAATGAATTCCAGAGCCTAGCCGTTCGATGGATGAAGGAGTCTTGATAAAGTGCTGTTCGACATCTTTCGAGGTTGACAACGAAAGGATGTGCTGACTGGGCTTGTCTTGTTCGTCTGATTGGTATTGCTAGTGAAGGGATGATGGCAGAGATTTCCGAAGAACATTTCCCGTGGCAGTATCGATAGAAAAGTGAAAGGTCGCCGACCTTTCTACGGTGTTCCAATGATGTCAAAGAGTGAGTGAGTGTGGCGTCACCCACCAGGCAAATGGCTCTTCTCTGGATGGAATCTAAGAGCATCAGCGTATGTTTTGGTGCTAAACCCCATATGTGGGAACAGTATTCTAGAACAGGCCGTATCTGCGCTTTGTAGATCATGAGAAGCTGTTGAGGTGTAAAGTAGCTTTTCGCACGGAACAAGAATCCGAGTTTTGGTGAAGCAGCTTTTGCGATGGATCTGACATGATTATCCCATGAAAGAGTGTTGCTGATGGAAATACCGAGCATAGATATGGTGGGATTGGTGGGGATGGTGGAGCCAGACATCACAATATCGGGCAAACTGAGTTCCGCCTTTCTAGAGAAGATGCAGGCTTGAGTTTTGGTGGCGTTGAATTCAACTAGGTTGTTTGTTCCCCAGGCTGTGATTTCAGCAAGATCTTCATTGACAGCATTGACCTGCCTGCGCCGTGAGTTCTTAGTTTCCTGGGAAGAAATGGGAATTCTGGAAGAGAACACAGTATGGAGGGTACTATCATCTGCAAAGCTGTGGATGGGACAAGTTGTTACTCCCAACAGATCATTGATATGAAGCAGGAATAATGTTGGTGCCAAAATTGATCCTTGTGGAACGCCGGAATTGATGCCAATGGTATCAGACGATACACCGTTCACCACCACGTGAAGCGATCTGCCTGAAAGGAAACTCGATAAGAGATGGCATAGCTGAGGTGGTAAGCCGTATGATGATAGTTTGTGGAGGAGTCCTTCGTGCCAAACACGGTCGAATGCTTTCGATATGTCCAACGCGACAGCTAGAGATTCCCCGTGTTTTTCTATTGAAGATTGCCATAAATGGGTCACGTAGGCAAGTAGATCTCCAGTAGATCTTCGGTGGCGAAAGCCGTATTGTCTGTCGTTGATGATTCCTGAGCTCTCCAGATATTTGATAAGCTCAATATTGATGGCTTTCTCCATCCTCTGAGAGGAAGATCGTTTTCTCCCCGTGGCTTCAATATACTGTTCTGGATGTTTCCATAAAATTTGACATGCGCCCACTAGGAATTATATGGTAGTTTTTAGGTGAAATGTGTTTTTGTCTGATTTTCATTCAAGTAATGTCAATTGATTGATTAGCACGAATGGTTTTCATTTTTTCACGCAAAAACAGTTCGTTGAAAATAAAATTGAGAGATCAAATTGTTACGAATAAATGAGGATTTCAAATATAATTTTTTGTTCGGAAAAGCAAGAGTGTACCATGTTTACTTAATCTTCAGTATACATCCCATACGGACGGCACTGGTAACAATACTGTGAAATCTTCTGCATCAAGAAATACCTATATTGGAGCTTGGTGGGTGCATGCCAGATTTTCTGGGGATATCTGGAACGGTGTTGGAGGTATGATGGCAGGGCTGTTTTTTCCTTCTAAATTTTGGCTTCCTTTCGCTTGGAGGTTAGGAGGTTTGCGGCGTGTGTTCGTGTGAACTTCTCTCCTTGTGGTGAGGTAGGGAACCGTGTCCTGTGATTTCAGCAGTCAATTTGATTTCACTATGTTTACAAGCACACACCTTATTATTATGCTAATTATTTTTCCCTTATTCTCTGAGACTTTTAACGGAGCATATATGTATATTTGTTTATCCATATATCAAAAAAGGATTCGATTAACAAGATATTCATTTAGTGAATTTTGTCAACCTCTTTTTTCTGTTACTCTAGATCATATTCTCTATGTTTATTGAAACTCTCTGTCATAAGATTTTTTTATTACTTGTCAAGCGCGTCATAGGGAAACGTATATGGCCTATGTGGGCAACTGCTCGAGTCGACACACAGACTAATGAATTCCGGATGACACAGTGATTGTGAATCCATGCGGCACACAGACGACTCTCGTTTGATTCCATGCGAGGGTCGGCAATTTTTCAAGTGATTTTTCGGAAAATACACTTTCTATAATAATGGTTTATCTAGGCCAAGTATGGTTAGATGGACATTTTCGTTCCTCAAGGAACAGGTTCATTTAGGCCGGGATAGATAAGATTGTTCAAGAGCAGTAGTCTCGTTAAATTCTTCATGCAAAATATTCATTTTTCCCATCAGGCATGGGAGCACATGATTCAATACCGGACTGGCGTTTCATAGCCAAGCCGTAGCCGGGGCTAGGAAACCAGCCAAGGGATCAAATCTCCCATAATAACGTGTTGAATATATGATTGTTCCTCAAATTTTTTCGAATTTCACGCGAACTACATATAATCCATCATTTTGTGTTCATCCAAGTCATTGTCAATTCTGATTCCAATAATCAATTGGAACATTGCATAGCAACAAACTTCTTCTGCCTATAGTCAGTACTTTCTCACCAAGAGAAAACAACTTTCGTGCCGGTCAAGTGTCATTGAGAAGCCATGTCATTTGAAAAAAAGGAATTTTTTTTTTCTCGTATTAGACTCGATGATGAACAATGGTCAACTAAGCCACGTATAGGAAAACGACATTTTCTAAATAGACAGGGTAAAACGACTCGCCTGCCTTGCCATCATATAGGATTTGTTCACTGTTGGTGTTGAAGTTTTTGAGTTTCAATGAATCAGCAAGTTTTCAAGGATTTTATTGACAGAAACTGTACAAATTATTTTATATTTTCAAAACCTATCAATGTCAAAATAATGAAATATAATGAGTGTTTGAATGAGTTTTCCTGTTATTCCAACACTCTCCCTCAGGAAAAACTATTCAACTTCATAAACTTCAAAATCATGGAACAAAAATAGGCATCTCCTAAGGGCTTGGTTAATACATCTGCAATATTATCTTTGGACGGTATATATTCTATATCGACTTCTCTTCTGATAACTTCCTCTCTAACGAAGTGATAATGCACGTCGATATGTTGCCTGATTATCACAATACATCATAGGTATAGTAACATTTCCTAAATCTCTTAGTCCGAATGACATCCATAAAGATTGTCTGCAAGATGTTGAAAGTGCCATATTATTATATTCAGATTCAGTCGTAGAAACAGCAAAACTTTGCTGCTTCTTAGATGACCAGGAAACTACTGCATTGCCAAAACAACCAACATATCTAGTTATAGATCGTCTGTCAGATATTGAACTAGCATATGATGCATCTGAATATATACGAATCAGAGGTGAATCAGTTTTCTCGTAAAATAGCCTCATCCCTATGTTACTTTTTATATACCTCAACAGGTGCGGTACTAGATTGCCATGTATGGTGTTAGGATCACTAGAGAACTGGGATAGTACATTAACCGAATGAGCTATATCTGGTATTGTCCCAATAGCAAGATACAGTAAGCTTCCTTCTTTGGATTGATACTTTTGTTTATTAATCCTTACGTCAGTAGATTTAGCTTTATCGGGAATAGAACCACGATCCATCGGAGTCTTTGCAGGTTTACAGTTAATCATGTCATATCTATCAAGAATTTTATTGTCAAATAATTGTCATACCAATTTATTTGAAAGGACAGCGAATATTTTGGTTTTCCAAGTGGGGTTATTTCAAAATGTTTACTGAGTAAACATTCAATAGTCATAATGTCACAAACTGTAGGCGGGGGTTGCCTAAGTTGTGCTCTAGATCTATTAGAGAATGAACTTTTAAAGTGATAATAAATAATACTCAAAAAGGTTTTTAAACAAAACATATACACACATTTATTCTTTGTATTATGATTGACAATAAATAAAACTCAACTTACCCTATATGTACATTAAAAGCTAATATTGCTGGGACCTTAGAGGAAAGGCATCTTCTGTTCTGCCCGAACTCCGACGGTTCGGGCACAGTGTCGAATGATCGATCGAGTCAAATGATTGAATGATCGTGAAGCTCGGAATGATCGAACTGATCGAATGATCGAATGATACCTGTGCTGGCTTCCTCACGCCTTATATATATTTAATCTATATTTTGGAAACGTGACAGTGAGGAAGTCAGGTGGATAGTTTGAAGTCATTGTCACGCCTGTGTTTAGGTTCAACTATTAATCGAAAGTTCGTGGTTCAATAATTTTGGAAATGATAAACAGATACGTGAACGTTCAATGACTTCGAACCAATTTGATTTTATAAGAATTTTGGAATTTAACTTCAAATATCTCCTCATTTGTGACATGCCCCTCCTCTGAGAACGACGGCCCCCGTCGTTAAAAAATGGTCAGATGGGTCTAACTATTTCTGAAATCCTTATTTAAATATTACCTTGATACCTTCTAAAAACCTATAGTTGAAATGCTACCTATATACCTATTTGTGAACGAATTAATAATACAAATAATGATAACCTGACCTAACTGCAAATATTACAAAAGTCAAAATAGTAGATCCGCACACTCTGGTCCATGGCTCGGAGGTCTGGGTAGCTTCTGAGTTTCACATCAGGCATTCCTCAGGTACACTCCACTAACTGCGTGGCTTATCGTAAAATTTGGCAAATGCATGGCATGGCATGGCTATATCTTCGGAAAACGTTCGCTACTGGTACCCTATGCTTTTTTTGTACCTCCTCCACTGGTGATGCCCATAGGAACGATTGCATGATCCACCCTGTATGCGGTGAAACTCAGTCCAACTATACCTCGGCAACTTATTGCCTCTTCTCGAGTGTGGGACCACATGTAAAACAAAAGGTTAATGCAGCATAACTACCAAAATAACAAATAATGTTTATATGATTAAACTTATCATCAATCAAATATCCTCCCTAAGTCTAGATTTCTGAAATTATAAACCAATAGTATTTACCCATCTGACTCATATATTTTATTGTACTATTTCGTGAATATTTTTGAATGAAAAATTCATTAGTCATGACATTTATTCCGTGTTATTTGTGTCATTATTCCTCCAGTGTTATTTGCAGGCAGAGTTCAATGTCAATAACATTGACTTCTTCAATTCGTGAACTAGATCAGTTTTTCCACCTTCATAATATATTTAAAGCACCACAATCCATATTACAAAATACTCATACTATTTTCTTATGTATTACGAATATTCAAAAAAAAATCTGCCTCAAAAATCAAATACTTATTGTTTCAATATTATTATCAAGAACATATTTTATATCACTGCTGCATATATTGTAGATGAATGAACTTGAACCGTATAATGTGACATCTGATACCAAAACATCAGTACTACATAGCTATCAAGTTCATAATATACCTTTCTGTTTATTAAACAAATTGGACCATTCAACCTACATCAAAATTCTTTGTTGGTAATCAGATGTGATACATTCTTTTCAAAATAAATTTCACGTAAAATATGAACTCTTGAAGAAATGAAATTCGTTTCCAAAATAAAATCTTGATTTTACCGAGGTTTTACCTTCATTGTTTCATAAGCGAATGTCCTCATTCGAAATGGTGCCTTTCAAAAAATACATGATTACTGCACTCATATTATGTTTGATGAAATAATTAATTTCTCAAAAAATTTCTTCAAAAATTTATGTCAATTGTTCTGTATTTTTGTATTTATTGGTTACTTCATTTCGATGTTTTTATCGGAGAAATAGTCGAGTTAATGTTGAATTCTCAAATACATGAGCATGATTTTTCAAAATATATCGCGATTTTTTCCATTAGCTTCATGAAACAACGTTCCTCCGTTTTTTCATAAATAAAATACTTACTCTGATACTTAGTTACTACTTTACCTATACCTTAATTATACTTTTTAGGTGGCTGTTGAAATTTTCTCTACCTGTTCTCCACATTTTTTAATTTTTGTTTTCTACTTATTTTCATTTTTTTTTTTTTCTGTAGTCTTCATACGTCCATTTACTTCTCCTGAAACATACTAAAAATTTGATTATTATCATGTTCTCAATAAATGATATTGTCCCCAAAAATAGTTGATCTGAAAAATAACTTCTCATTCATATACAGGAATCAACATGCTCAATGTTCGCTTATTTATCTCTTTTCGACTTCGGCTTTGATTTTTTTTTTTCACATTGTGACGATATATCTCGTCACCTTAACGGAGTACCTATACTGTTTACTATATAATATATACTCATTTCTCTCAATATTTTCAATATTCACGACATGTGCCATAACTTTTTGCCTTTTCGTCTTGTCAGCTCTATAAATTTTCTCATCCCTACTCTAATTATTGAAACATTTGTCTAATACCCTATTCTTTCGATATAGCTCAAATATCCCTACAATGTAGAGCATTTTCCGGGATTCCGCGTGATCAAACCTTTGAGCATTCCTGACTATTGATAGGCCTACTTTAGCACATCACAGCACAACTTCTATTGTACAGACCATCATTGTACCTTGACAAACTTCAATACTCCATAAATTCAATACTGTCAATAACTTCATAATATCACATAAAACTCCCTTTTTCTCGCTATACCATTCGACTATTCCGGACCATTTCCTGAAACAACTACTCCCCTGGCTATTTGCCTCGACAGGTATTGAATGATACAGGGTGATGGTGCGGTATCCACAGTGACTCTTGCACTGATCAAGTCGTCAGCGAAAATATCTTTGACTCATTTGGTCAACAACTAAATAACCTCTCTGGGTTCAACAAATCACTCACTTTTATATCATCATCTAGCTAGTGCCCGTTTTGGGTCTTATCATAGCACAGTATCCTAATATACTGCATATTATACATTGTCATCAGCGACAATAAAAAACCTTTATCATATTATTTTCCAGCCGATACTTCAATACTGTGAGATTTTTATCACGAAATTTATCCTGAGCATGTTGATTTGGTTCCTATATCATTCGCAACAGATCAATGTTCACTTTTATTCGTCATGAGTACTACACATTTTCCTCTAAACCCGATTTCTCAAATGAACTCCCAAAATTTTCAGTCTGAGGAAAAAATTCTTATGACAGGCGACAGCCACCTAACCTACTGCTTTAAATTGATATTTTTCACTTGTTCGAAGGATACATGTTATAAATGAATAAACTAACCTAATTTTACTTAATCGGAATAAAATATATAAGGTGAGAATAAATGTGTGTTTCTTTCAAAGAAACAATACGCACCTATAATAATTATTCACGTTCATTCTCTAAAGATAAATGATCCAAAAAATTGAAATTCTAATTTTTTTTTTTCAAACTTTAAGCTTGGCTTGCGATTAAAATAAAGAAAAATTATGATATTATACTATACTCTAATGGAACTTTAGTCATGAAGGTGATTACGTTGTTTCGAGTAGTAAAATCCTTGTGGAAATCAATATTGTGGGGCATCCTCAATGTTATGAATCGATAACAAATATCCACGAATACCCTCAACGTCTAGTTCCATCTCTTTCGGAACCAGATAATCTTTCGTGAACTGTGAGCCCCATATTTTCTCATATGGTCACTTCCACATTTCTCTCAATACAAAAAAATCATCATATATAAATCTCAAAAATTCCTCATCATTTCCATCCAAATATCTAAATAAACTCCATTTCCACACAAAAAAATTAATTACTCCTTCAAACACTCTGTATATCACCTCAATACATTAACGTTTTCGCAATATAGCACATTTTTATCAAAATGATAGTTTCTCTGTTTTTCAATGGGTCACAAACAACTGAAAATAAATTAATACTTCTCACTCAGTTTTTGTATGGGTACAGAAGGTTTTGGCATGCCTATCTGTATGCACTACCAGGAACGCCCCATTTGAAAATCAAACCGAGGCAGTCCAGTGTTAGCATGCTGGACCGTTCGCAAATCCTGGCCAGATGCCCCATATAAAAACACATTTTTACATTCAATCCTTAAAATAATGAAAACTGTCTTACTAAAATATTCATCTAACTTTGATATTCATAATTTGATTAAAATAATATAATTTAAAAAACGAAAGAACATGAAATTTAAAAAAGTGAGGTTGGTTATGAAGAACCAACCTCGGGAACGAGCCATTGGCGCCTCCACCATGTCACAAACTGTAGGCGGGGGTTGCCTAAGTTGTGTTCTAGATCCATTAGAGAATGAACTTTAAAAGTGATAATAAATAATACTCAAAAAGGTTTTTAAACAAAACATATACACACATTTATTCTTTTTGTTTTATGATTAACAATAAATAAAACTTAACTTACCCTATATGTACATTAAAAGCTAATATTGCTGGGACCTTAGAGGAAAGGCATCTTCTGTTCTGCCCGAACTCCGACGGTTCGGGCACAGTGTCGAATGATCGATCGAGTCAAATGATTGAATGATCGTGAAGCTCGGAATGATCGAACTGATCGAATGATCGAATGATACCTGTGCTGGCTTCCTCACGCCTTTATATATTTAATCTATATTTTGGAAACGTGACAGTGAGGAAGTCAGGTGGATGGTTTGAAGTCATTGTCACGCCTGTGTTTAGGTTCAACTATTAATCGAAAGTTCGTGGTTCAATAATTTTGGAAATGATAAACAGATACGTGAACGTTCAATGACTTCGAACCAATTTGATTTTATAAGAATTTTGGAATTTAACTTCAAATATCTCCTCATTTGTGACAATAATTTGACACTCTCCAGATGCAAGTATCAGTAAATCATCTACATAAATTGCAACTATCTGTTTATAATCCTCAGACACGAACATACACGGATCAGCAGAAGATCGTACAAGAGGTATCTGTTGAAGAACTGATATCAGTTTATAATTCCATCGCCTAGGTGATTGTTTCAATCCGTAGATACTCCGTTTCAGATAACAAACTCTTTCTGGTTCAGTATCAACTCCTTGTGGAACTTTCATATAAACCTCAAAATCCAGATCTCCATTCAAAAATGCGGTCTTGATATCTAGCTGTTCAGAATGTAGATTATTATGTAGGGCATGTGCGAGGAGAATTCTGATAGTTTCATATCGTACAACAGGCGCAAATGTCTCATGAAAGTCAAATCCATAAATTTGATTGAATCCTTGAGCAACCAGTCGAGCCTTATAATTCACTATCTCTCCCTAATCAGAAATCTTCTTCTTAAAAATCCATTTACAGCCTATTATTTCATGTTGCTCTGGAATATCCACAATGTCCTATACATTATTTTTGTTCATTGAATTCAGTCCAGTTCAAAACCGGTACCAACCATATTTATTTCTATATCCAATCAGATCAGATTCAATTGCTCTTGGTTTCATCGTTCTACCTGGAGCTCTACTCTCAATAGGAATATATACATATGCTTTTTGACCAAAAATTCTCAAATGTCCAATATATGGTTTTAATTTGAAGAACATCTCGTATGGAGTTTTCTTATTGAAAGAATCAGAAATCCCATTTTGAGTATAAACTGCATGAGCAACTGCTTCTGCCCATAATGTTTGAGGGAGTTCTGAATCAACAAGACTTGTTCGCGACATAGTCAAAATTGTTCGGTTGTATCGTTCTGCCAAGCCATTTGTTTCATGAACGTATGGTATAGATGATTCAAATTTTATTTCATTACTTTTGAAATAATTTTGTACTGACTTTGATGTATATTCACCACCATTATCTGATTTAAAAATCTGTACTTGTTGTCCGGTTGATTGCTGATTCAACATCACTTTTATTTGTAATGAATTTTATCTCAGCATATCTTGAGAACTCATCAATGAATGGAACATAGTAGTATTTACCGCCAACTGATTTCGTACTGAATGGACCAGCTACATCGGAATGTATTTCTTCTAATATCCAAGAACAAGTATTACCAGGCTCTTTCGGAATTTTTTTAATCATTTTTGACTTCTCATAGGCTCCACAGTCTAGCACTGTATTACTACTGGGAAGAACAGATGGATCAGCTATAGCTTTCCTGATACGAGAAAATGTATTTATTGGTGCATGTCCTAATCTTCGATGCCATGTGACAATACTGAGATTTGTTGAGTCTGGCATTACTTCTTGAAAAATATTCTCTTTGTGTTCTGAACCTACCCATCCAACGATTTTACTATCCTTCCAGAAAGTAATATCACTACCCCCTTGCATGGTTATTCCTTTAGACTTCATAGTTTCCCAAGACATTAGGGAACACTTCAGTTCAGGTGCAAATAATACATTGTAAAGAGTTACCCTTACAGTTGATTTGTCAGGAAGTAATACATTCAATTTCACTTCTCCTATATGAGTTACATCAACCTTCTTGTCATCACCTAAGCGTATTGAACTAGAATAAGGATGCAAATAAGTGAATGCTTTTTCATTTCCCGTCATATGAGATGTAGCGCCAGTGTCGAATACCCATTTTCCTGCATTTCTAGCAGAATTTGTGGCAGGATAAGCTATTTCTTCATCAGATGATCCATTCACAATATTGGCATTATCATTCTCCTCGTTCTTGTTACGACAATTCTGCTTCGTATGACCTCTGACCACTTTTTATGCTCCTTACAGAAACTACACTCTTTTTGCTTCTTTCTGTCTCTGACGATGAATGCTTGGTTCTCTTGATTTGATGTAGTGCTACTAGCAGGGCTAGCCACTGATAGTTCAATGAGGCGAGAACAAAATTAATATCATCGTAAGTAAGATTTCGTTTAGTTTTTATAGTATCCACAATATTTTCTGACTCATCCGGAAGTGTAGTTAGAAATAATGGCCCTTTAGCTTTCATAGAATTTGCTAACGGACGGAAAGCAGCTTCCAATGAATCTTCATCGTCGTTTGATATGCTATCGTATTTGGCTATATGATCTGATATTTCTTGTTTTGATGGACATTTTATTCCAACCAGAGACTCAACTAACGCATGGAGGGAGTATTCGTTTTTCTTATTGTAAAGATCATTCAGTATCTTCCACATCTCATAGGCATTCATACAGCAGGTTATTTAAGGGGTTACAGTAGAATCTACATTGAACAGGATGAATGCTCTGGCAAGTGGATGCCTGAACCTCCAATCTTCACACTGTTTTTCAAAAATGTTCATTACCTCTGGATGATTTTCATTCGTTGACTCAGTCCGCGGTGGATTATCTCTGGGATTTTTTTCTTCTCTAGTAGTGATTCTTTATAGATTATACAAATCCATGTATGCGAAGACCAATGTCTTCCTTGAATGAAAATTAGATGATCCATGAAGCTTTTCAAACTTAGGGAACTTATCCATTTTTGTCAATTCTGTCGGGTGATACTTTATGGAAGAAATCGATCTCCTTGTATCATATATGTAACCCGTAGAAGTATGTTCTTCTTTAGAGGAAGCAAGGGCCCATAACCTTTTGAGTTCCAGTAAATCAGCAAGTTTTCAAGGATTTTATTGACAGAAACTGTACAAATTATTTAATATTTCCAAAACTTATCAATGTCAAAATAATAAAATATAATGAGTGTTTCAATGAGTTTTCCTGTTCTCCCAACAGAAGTGCATTCATGCTCTGCAGAAATTATCCTCAGGTGAAGCACCTCCTGATTCACAGTCCTACTGGATTACACGAGAATGAGGGCACCGACTATCTGGCTAGACAAGGGCCAAATAGCTTAGCGATTGAACCAGGACCAATCTTATGAGTTTCTAGATCCTGGAGCATTTCAACGAAGATTATCGTGCTGAAAGTAAAATTCCAGGATGTATGAAAACAAAAAAACTGGCATGAGACAATCTCAAACCCACATCAAAGGCCCTCCTATCAGAAGAACCGAAACTATTCTCACATTGAGCAGAATTGAAATCTGAACATTCGTGAGGCTCCTCACGATGCACTATCATGCCAACAGACACGTCAACATTATTGGTATCATTGATAATACTGGATGATGCCTGGACGTTGAGGAGTCAGCTATTCACATCCTTACGGAATTTCCAGCAGAAGCAGCAATACAGGAAGAACAGCTCGGCAACATCGTTCTGGATCCACAGAGTATAAAAAGGTTATTGTTAAGAAGGCTGGCCTCTTTCACTCACGATATCGGTTATCTTCATAACTGAACTAATTTTCAGTAGAGGTTGGTGCATAACCGGCCATGCTGATGGATCCGTTCGTCCACAATATCTTAATGTCATCTAAATGTCAATGTTTCTAGATAACGGCTTTGCGCCATTCCGATGACAAACATTTTTTCAAAATACACATAACATAATAACGAATTCATTTTCTTTTCGAGTCAGAAAAGTGCAGAAACATTCAACATGGCAGTTTACCTTACAAGTTTGAAAAGCGATTGCTGGCCAAACTCCGCTAATCGTCGTTTGGGCCATCTGCAAAAGGTATCATGAAGGGACACTAATTATCATTAAATGTTTGAAAGTCAGTTTGCTTTTCAGAAGAATTTCCTTTCCGCACTAGTGTGGTAACATTTTTTTCGCACGGAAAAGGAACACTCAACACACTGAAATTAGTGCAAAGGAGTGGACTTTTCTGCAGGCTAGTGAAAAAATTATTTTTTCTTCAGTGAAAACCATGAATACATAAATATCTCCTCAGAATCACATAAATTATATTTCGATTGATGACAGATATATCTCTATATTTTGTGGTAAAGTCTGAATAATAACCTTTCGCATGTGCGTCCAACGTCAAGATATAAATCAAATCGATTCAACGTCATAGGTTTTAGTGAAGCAGTGGCGTGATGTCTCAAAGCAGATGAGAAAGGAGCATTCGAGCAATCAGCCTCCACACTTCGACATTTTCAGATCTGTTGTGTCTACTCTCAAAGTCGTTCAGAGTTCTTTAGCTAGCCCCGCCCATTTTGAGGCTTCATATTATTGCTATTAGATCTTCTTTGTATCTTTGTACTCTCGGTTTTTTGCTCCCAGCATAGGGAACTTCAGTCTTGACAAGCCGCACAGCAGTTGTTAACACAGATTGATCACAGATATATAGGATGGCATCACATTCATGCCACACATCACATCCGTGACTCGGAATGAGAGTCCCACTGGAATCACGATGACTGCCATTCCGGACCCTTTTGGTCATTTTATGATTCACATTATGATCCCGAATGAAACTCACAGTATGTATCAAGCGACTCCCAATCCAACATCAAAATTGATTGATTCTGTATAAATGAACATGAATAGACAAGAATGTGAGTCTCTTAGTTGTTACGGAGCTTCACAAATTCAGCTCCATTTTAAGTCTCAGATCCAATGGAATGTGACGAACATTGCGAATGTTTTGTGAAATAAAGAGTCCCCTGCCTACAAATGATGTTTTCTTGTAATTCGCATTGTTACCTAGTGAGACATGAATGTGACATCCCAGGGATGTTTGTGTTTGCTGGGTTACACAGCCAGACCTACCGTACTCATATGTTTGTTGAGCCTAAAATGCCCAGCGAGAAGACCCACTATAGTATTTCAGTTGAACTTTGTTTCTGGCTAAGTAGCAGTTTTGTGAATATTGGCGATGGTTTCTCAATAAACTTCTTTGCCTGCCTTAGGAATGGAGTTGAAGTGAAATTATTCCAGTACTATTCGCCACTGCAATGGCAGATTCGAATGAGTCTGGACAAACGAACACTGCCGTATGCAATTATTTTACCCGCTGCGATCAAAAAATTATGGCGTGACTCATGTCAGCAGACGTCATGTTGAGCATTTCTGCTCTATATTCTACTCTTCATGAGGATAGCAAGGTGTTTGTGTCGCTAATTCCATCCACACGCAAGTACTATTATACAGACTATATTAGCCCAGGAAAAAGATAGTTCTTACCTATTGGATATTCAAGAAATGATTTCATTGTTCCTGGAAAAACGAACACGAAAATTTAGTATTTAGTTTCCTAGATAGGAGACGAGGTGAATTTTGGGAGTTCCAGAACGAACCCTGTCTCTCTCTCACTTCTCCGCCTAATTCGTTCAAAAGGTGCATCTTATTGCTCCGCAAGAGACATACGAGGGGATGTCTAAGATTATTCTATACCGAGTTTTGATGCTATGAGCTTAGTTTCCGTAAATTCTCAAACGTTCTCATGTCTGTAACGTAGCATCAGGAACACAACTACACATTCAATGACACATCGAGAGTTACATATCGAATACTGCTGTGGATAGCTGTCGAAACATTATAGTCGATCACAAGAATATGATACATGAGCGATTTGCAGACACGTCACGTATACGTATACATATTGGATGTATGACGAGTTAATCATTCTGAAATGTCGTGTCATCACATGCTCATATAAAAAAAATATAAAAGTGTTTATATTATACATCATAGTCGATCATGAGAATATGATACATAAGCAGTTTGCACACACGAATACGTGTAAAATATTTCGACACGTCGTGTCGTTCAAGATTTACAATTTGGATCACCCTGTATCTGGTCCAATCACATGTGAGTAGATATCGAACTTGGAGTTGAGATAGAAACATATATTTATCTCGACCGATAATGAATCGTTTCGAAACAAAACAATCCAGAAAGTTGAAAAATCTCAATTTTGAACACCTTATATCTCTGTGATCAATCCCGTTAGACCTCAAGTGTGATACATAGATGAAATCAGCCCTCCAGTAAAAATCTGAAAATGCAATTATTAGATTTAGGATGTTGCATTCAGAATGACAAAGTATTGGCCGCTGTTACATGTCACGCCCTGTACAGATAATTTTTGTTGGGAGAGATGTGCTTCTGGAAATATCACCGATGTATCCAAGCCTTCTTACGAAATTGTCCCTGTTTATTACACACTGTATGTTGTTTACATATTGCTGAGAGATCTAAGATGTTTCAGGAAACCTGTCCGTTACGTGTCTGTTAATCAACTATGTTTTAGAAGTAGAACAATTAGGTATCAATGAATGAAAATTGATGTTTCAAAATATGTGTAGAATACATTCATGTTCATACATAAATTATGTTCCGGTAATAGGACAATGGTGTTACGAAATATGTTTCGGACACATGAATTCAATATCAGATGACCGAGACATTCTAAGGTACCTACCCGTTAAACTTATTCACCGCACATAACATTCATTTTTGATACTTCCTATGTTTCATAAATTATAAAAAGTTCATATGTACAATTCAAATTTGAAACTAGGAGGAAGTCGAATACTCAAAGTGGAATGCAATGAAATGGTTGCGATTTTATTCGTCTATACGAATCATTGCATGGATTTCAGGAGGATGTAATCCAATGTTCTGCATGGTATATAACCACAAAAGTAGTTGTTTTTCTCTTGTAATCTACCATTCGCAATCAAATCATGAATAAATGTATGTTTACAATATTATTTGCCTATCTGATGACACAAATACCTCATTGTATTTTATTATTTCACAATAAACGTCATCTCCGATGAAATGTCGAATTTCAAGCATGATAGCTCCGATGTAACGGTTCAGTAATTTATCGACATGCAGTGTATTCGTCACTACAAACGCTGGGAATCAGTGTCGGAAATCACTTCTGTAGGGTATCAGCCATTGAATGCCTGACCTTTATTGTTCAAGATTTATTGTAACTCTTTCTAATAATTAAAAATCTAATGGAGTGTAATATCAATTATATTCTCGACAGTTATATGACACTAATAATATGACATTTTTTCCAACTTGACGCTTGCTAGTTATATAATGTCCTCGATCTTGGTATGACGGATGCATACCCCACACTCCTCCCTCCTAGATTGATGAGTTATCCTCTAGATATCTTGGTGGACGTCTCTCTCTTGTAGATCTAGGTGGAATGAGTTCAGCTGTACTTGTGGAAAATCGTTCGAGGTCCTCGTGCTCAACTAGCGAATTTCCTACTTCAGCAGAAATATTCAACGGCTCGTCCTGATCGGTAATTTCTTCGGGGATGCTCCGCGATCAAATCTGGTCTGTATGTCGACGGATTGTACAACCATCTGGTGTTTCAACGGCATAGATCAATGGACCTGTGGGTCGTATTATTCTAGGAGGTATCCATTTCTGTCCAGGTGTCTATGATACAGAATACACTAGATCATCTGTATCAAAACTACTTGGACATGGCCTATTCTCTGATTTCTTTTCTTGCTTGGACTCCATCCCTTTGGTGAAATCTGGTTTAACTTTATCCAGTAGTGTATACAGTTTTCTACCCATCAGTATCTCAGGACGAGATTCTTCTGTTGAAGCATGGGGTGTAATATGCTGGGTTGATGAATACCTGGATAATGTTGTTGATTTGTCAATGTCTTACATTTTCTTGAGTCCAGCCTCAACATTCTGCATCCTTTCGGCTTGGCCGTTATTATTTGAATGGTATGTTGCTACCAAAGCTTGTCTGATTCCATTGGCTGCTAAAATTTCTTGGAATTCTTTCGATGTGAATGCTGTGCCATTATCACTTACTAGAACTTCGGGAAGTCCATGAGTTGCAAAGAGTTCTCGTAACACTTTCATAGTTGCATCCGTTGATGGGCCACTTACCATTCGTACTTCTTGCCCCTTTCAAAATAAATCTATCACAACTAGGAAGTATTTTCCATGTAATGGTCCAGCAAAATCTATATGTAATCGAACCCATGGTGCTCGTGACCATTTCCATGGATGTGTTGGAGCTTTGGCTGGCATGTGACGTTGTCCTTGACAGGTTGGGCAAGTACTGACCACTTCTTCTACTTGCTTGTCCATATTTGGCCACCAGACATATGACCCCGCCAATGCTTTCATTTTCACCATGCCTGGGTGTGATGCGTGAAGAATATCCAGGATCCTTTTCCTTCCTTCTGGTGGTATGATTACCCTTGTTCCCCGAAGTAGACAATCTTGGTAGCAGGAGATTTCTGTTTTTTTTTTGTAGAAATGGTTGAAACTCACGAGAGAATAGCTTGTTATCTGTTGGCATCCATTCCAAGCCCATTGTAGGATGATTGATAAGATCTGGTCTTTGTCGGTTTCTTGTGCTAATTCCTTAGCACGAAGAATCTTTTCTGGAATATTCTCCAGCATTAGTACTTCCGCAACAGGCGGCGCTTCTTCAACTCCTGTTTTCAAGTGTAATCTGCTCAGGGCATCTGCGTTACCAATCTTTTTCCCGGGAGTATACAGTTGATTATAGTTGTAGGCGTTTAGTGTTATGACCCAGCGTAGCATTCGTGGAGAAATCACCTCTGGGGTAGCTTTATCTTGCCCAAATATCCCGAGCAATGGTTTATGATCTGTGCGTAGCTCGAAATATGATCAACCATATACGTAATCATGGAATGCCAGAGCCTCTCGATCGATCTGTGCAAAATTCCTTTCAGAACTGGAAAGAGTCCTACTGTGATACGCCACTAGAATTTCAGTACCTGTCCCTGTGAGTTGGCTCAGCACACAACCCACGCCATATGGACTGGCGTCACAAGTTAATATCAATGGCTTCATCTCATCAAAATGTCCCAATATTGGTTCACAAGATAAAATGTCATTTATTCTGTTGAATGAGTTCTGTTGCTCCTGATTCCAGTGCCAAGGAATATCCTTGTGTAACAGCTTATGAAGCGGCTCGGCAATTGTTGCTCTGTCCTGTAGAAATACATGATAAAAATTGATCAGGCCTGAAAAAGCCTGTAGCTCTGTTCTGTTGGCTGGTGCAGGTGCATTTTGGATAGCTATAACTTTGTCTTTGAATGGACTGATTCATGCTGCACTGATTTCGAAACCAAGGAAAGTTAACTTGTCTGATTGAAAATTGCATTTTTCTTTGCGTAGATGTAGACCGTCTTCTTGAAAACGCCCTGAAATCCTTCGCACCGTCAACTGCAAGTCTAATTCTGATGAACCTACGACTAAGATATCATCGTAGTAAGAAAACACACCTTTAATTCCCACTAATCGTGTGATTATTGTTTGAGCTTCAGCTGCTTCATTGTCTACTGTTAATTGTAGATAGGCCTGTGCCATATCTAATTTCGCAAAAACTACACCCCCTGCGAGAGCACTTGGAATGATCTGCACGGACGGCACTGGATAATTGTCCAAGCGTAGAGCTTCATTGATTGTGATACGATAGTCTCCGCATAATCTCACTTCATTATTGCTTTTCAACACGGTCACCACCGGAGTACTCCATTTTGGATGTGTAACTGGTTTCAATACACCTTCTTCTATCAACCTATCCAATTCCCGATCAATTCTTGCTTTAAGCGCGAACGGAACTTTACTGCAGTTGGAGGCAATGGGCCTGACAGTGGAGTCCAAATCGAATGAGAGTGGTGGACCTTCGTGAGTACCTAGTTTGTCACTGAAAACGTCAGGAAATCCATATTTATAATCTTTCAAACTGCACTGTTTTATTCCTGCAAAAGACAGTCCCAATCGGAAGAACCAATTTCTTCTCAGAAGACTGATTCTGTCAGCTTTCATCACTATCAATGAAAGCACAGCATCATGATTTTGAAAGCTCACATGTACTTCACATTCACCAACTGTAGGAATAACATCATTCTGGTAGTCTCTGAGAACTGCATTTGATTCCTTGATATCTGGCATATTGTCTTTGAAATTTTCCCAGAATGTTTTCTCACTGATCACTGCAGTGGCAGCATCAGAATCTACTTCCATCTTGATCGGCTGTTCGTTTACCCTCACTGTCACCATGTATTTTTCAGAAACTCTGCTGATCTTAAGGTTATTCAGTGGTAAATCATAGTCTCCTGTATCACTGGGGCTGTGACACCCTGTTTAATTTCTGTTGATTGGTTATGTACCTGTCTTCTAGTATTCATTTGATGTTTTTTTGGAAAACAAGCCTTTTGAATGTGTCCTTCCTTATTACAAAATCTACAAGTGGTATCTGCAAAACTGCATCCATCTGCTGAATGTTGACCTTCACAACGGAAACATTTCCATTGACCAGAACTGCTTGATCTAGTATCGAAAGCTCGGGCAGTATATTTGGGCTAACCTTTGTCAGCCCTTTCTGCTCTGACATGCCTCACTGTTTCTTGTCTGCCTTTCCCCAACATGGTATTAGATTCCTTGAGAACCGTTAGACCCCGAGAAGATTTCTCATGGGCTAGGCAGATGTCATACACATTTTTGAATCTCAAATATTTTTCTGATAATAATCGACGCTGCAATGTTCATTCACGCCACAAATAAGTCTATCCCTCAATATTGTTTCAATTATGGCATTCTTTCCGAATCCACAATTTTCAGACAGATGTCTGAGTTCTTTTGTGAAGTCAGCTATTGACTCTCCTGGTTTTTGATCTCTGCGATAAAACCTGAATCTGTGCACTATCTCTGGAGTTGTGGGCACAAAATAAGTCTTCAACGTTGTGATAATCTCTGTGTAATTCTTACTTGAAACCTTGTTTGGTACCAGTAAAGATGTCAGAACTTCGTATGTGGCAGGCCCACATAAGCTGAGAAATACGGCTTCCTTCTTGACATCGTCTGATATGCCGTTTGCTTCCAAAAAGAAATCGATTCTCTCTTGGTATGAATCGAACGATGCCGGATCGTTTACGTTGAATTGTTCAATGTTCCCAAGTGCCGCCATGATATGAATGGTCTTTGTAGGTATGTTGTACCTAGTTAACTACTCTATGGTCGAACGTCCCAGAATAATTCCGTTTATCCTCGTCGCCAGAAAAGGTGTAGGGTATCAGCCATTGAATGCCTGACCTATATTGTTTAGGATTGATTGTAACTCTTTCTAATAATTAACAATCTAATAAAGCGTAATATCAATCTTATTCTCGACATTTTTATGACACTTATAATATGAGATTTTTCGCAACTTGACGCTTGCCAGTTAAACAATGTCCTCGATCTGGGTATGATGAATGCATATACCACAACTTCGTAATACGACACTGTTGTCATTCAATGAATAATGACTCAGTCTCAAACATTCGTTTGCCTCGTTTTCTCGCTATTATCGAGTACCTATATTATTTCCGCGAAAAGATTTCTTATGATGATGTGCTTACTAGTTGATATTGCTTGGCCCTTGTATTCCTCAGGTATATATAAACAAATGATATTTCGTGTCGAAATATCTCCCTTCTAGGTTGTTATATTTTGATTCCTACTTTTCTTCTGTGAGATTTGTTTTCTCTCTTCGGTAATCAACCTCGTTAGTTTTCCGAATGATTCAACATTGCCCATACCGAACTCTGCTTGATAAATAATGTGGGACTTCTTCACAACATATTAGATTGCCTTGAGAGGTTGTTCAGGTTGTTCCAATGTTCAGTGAATAAAAGACCATGGTTAGGTGTGACCTATACTTGGAAAGATTCAAGAAAAGAGAATTAATACTCGCTATAGTCAAAAAGCTCAATCTCTCTTTCGAATCGTTTTGATCTGAAACGCTCGAAGACTTCAAGCCTCAGCAAATATTTCATTGAAAAATTACACTCGAATCAATAATGAAGGTCGATCAACACCTGCGAGCAAGTACTGAAGATTGTAGCATCTGTCATTCAAATCGTCGGAATCGAACTAATAGGAAGCATAGTTATCAACCTGATTTTTCGTAGTCCTCTTACCACCTTTAACCACTTGCAACCTCTCGTGCACAATCCCAGACGCCATCTTGGTAAGCTGAAAAACCTGAATCTCAATGTTTCGACAATAATATGGAGATCAGGAATCATCACTATCCTCAACCAGTTTTGCTCATGGGGCAATAAATAGTTCAGGGTTCCTCCGAATTTTCTTTATTCGAGACGGATGCCACGTTTAGTACAACTACTTTCCTGAAACCTGTTCATGAAATTCCATGAATTAATCCATCACCTAGTATAAGTAGATTTAACGCAATAATTGATTGAACGCCAACGTGATGAGGAGATGAACCTCAAAGTTATATCATCACTTCAAAATACATACTCACTATCAAACCACTATCCTCATTCTCGTGTTGATTGAGAGATAGAGTTCAATATTCTTTCTCAACTTTCTGTATCGCATATACTCTTTGTTTTGTAAGGAAGGGTCCATCAGCGCTGATATATCATTTTCTGGATCCTTATTATTATAAATCCTTTCCAAAGTCCATCAACACTGTGTGTGGGAAGCTTCAAATCTCGATCATTTTAATCTGTCACAGTGAGGCCTTCGAATCATTGAAAATTTGGGATGAAAGTATTTCCTAGTCGAGTTGTACTAACAGATTCGGACTAAGATATTTTATAGATATTTTCATAAACGATGCTCTTCTGGAATATCAACAATTGTTTCTTCCATGGCAGTCCTCGCGAGATTAACCCATCGAGTTGAGGCAGAAGAATTGTTCATCAAACGAACAGCGAGGCTCTGGATCACATTGCCAAGGGAGGTGTTTCCCGAGGCATATAACCTCCAGAAATTCAATAAGAACACCAATTTCTACATAATTTTTCTTGGTTCTCACGATGTTCTCAGACCATTACAGGATATCCCTTTTCGTGGGAATCAGAACATAAAAAGAGAGCAGTTTCATTGTAACATCTACTTTCAGTGAATGTTACTTTTTCTATGAAATATTGACAGTACCAAGTATTCAACTGACCTTTTCAGAGTAATTGATTCAACTCTGGTTTTCACTGAATGTATTTTGAGAACTTGCATTCCCTTTTGTAGGATATTTTGGGCTTTTCTGTTACAGATTTCATGGAGCTACGAGTCACTGGCATACATCGGAGATCATCCTGTATATTATTTGCATATTCTGGATTTCAATTGCATGTTATGTTTTATTGACTTGATGGAAGTTCATTATTTCAGTTTGTTTTGAAAATATTCAGATGAAATGTCAAACGAGTTGTTAAGGTTCAAAATTGTGATTTTAATTCTTCTTTTTCTTTTGTTCCTTTGTCCCATGTACCATTAACGAGTAGTTCAGCGTTCAGACCTCCAACGAGCAGGATCGCGACAGTAACATATCAAGGTTGATAAACTTCTCTATATCCTTAACATGATGTCTAAGTAGTAGGCCGTCAGCGTTTTCTTATTGTTATTGATCTGTATTGATTTGTATTGATTATTCATTTGAACCTGATTTCGATTATTGCAACGGTTGAATCGAATCTGCCTATTTGGTTACTATGATTTTTTGACTTTTATGACATGGACATTTGAATTCCCAACTAGAAAAGAGAAAGCGAAATTGAAAATCATTCATTTCTGCATCTGGCCACCATTAAATGAACTCGTAGGTGGATGTCCGCTGAATTACATTTCTCATCATCCACCATTTTTCGTGAGGAACATCTAATGAGAGGTAAATATTCAATTATCAGAATATTTTTGATTTATTGAAATCATTATTTTTGTGCAATTTGGTCCATATTCAAAGAAATTAATTCGTGAACTTTCATCATCTTGAGGTTACGTTATTTTAACATGTTTTCTATTTTTCCTATGTTATAGTTCTGCCGGACTTTAACATTTGCTTTTAGTTTTACTTTTGCTTTTTATTTTAATCTTCACTTTTTGATTTGGGAGATTATGTAACTATTTTGCTGATAAATGTTTTTTTTTAAAGAGTGAGCATTTCTGATGATTTGATGGAACAATCTTCCTGGAGAGATTGTCCTGGCGTTTAGACTCGATTTATTGTTCCTATCAAGGCTGGAAAGCTATTGATGTAAATTTCAAGGAGATATAGATAATTTCCAACTTGATGTCGTAAATTCAACGTACTGGCTGGACTAAGCATACTTATAGGTCACCTGACGTCTCACCAGACTCGTATGCCCATGAAATCTGGAACCAGGAGCCCAAAATAATGATGAAATTGATCAGAATTGAATTTGTTCATTTACAGTCTTGCTGACATGAGGTATTCTCTGCATATTAAGAAGTATTCACTGATCGTTGAAACAATTATAATCAAATCTTTTATAATCTAAAGTCGAGTACATTTTGGAATCTAGTACAATTGAAAAATCATTATATAATATTCCTATATCTGTGGAGGTGTAATGCATTATATCTGGAGAATATTCCATTGATTCCATTGATTTGATTTATTTAACACCCTGTATAATAAATATGCACACCTAGTTGCATTTCAGGTGCAGTCAAATTTATTTGTGACACATATCATAAATGTTTGTGATGCAGATTTAATACTCCTTCGAATACCTTTTTTAGTCAGTAAATGAACCTAAATTTTATTCGTTTGATTTGTTTTTCTATCCTTCAGCACAAACAATTTCTTTCAAGAGGGATTGGCTTGAGAAAGAGGTTTGTTGAACTTCATTTCCTTATGATAATTGTTATATTTTTGACAAAGTTACATGATATAGTAAGTAAATGAACCACGATCCATTTGCCCCGACTATATGAGCTGACCGTTCGCACAGTGTAACCTGGAATTTCTGAATTTCTCACGTTTAAGGGTTATACAAATGGCGCTAACAAATATTTTTTGGTGAAAATCTGAGTTGACAGTTGTTGAATTTATTTTGAATCTATCTTCAAGAATTTTTTATTGTTGTGTAAGTATATTTTGTGTGTATTCTGTTACTTGGTACTGAAAATATTCTTGAGTGAGTTTTTTGGTACATTTCTTGAAAAAAATTAAAATGAATGGAAAGATTGAAGCCTTGTTCTTGTCTGCAAAAGAAATTGACTATGAGCTACGTATCAGGAATATTAAAGCTGCTAGAAAAACTCTCACATCTTAAAAGATAATTTCGAACAGATTAATTAGTACTGAAACAGTAAAATTAGTGGATCTTGAATTTGATGCAGATTCAGAGAAAACTTTCATTGATAAAACTCTTTCAGATTTAGAATCTTTGATTATCAGTTTTTCAGGTCCAACATCTGACCAAATGTATAAAATTATTGAGTCTAGGTAGAGTAGGACGTTCCAAGATTCCTGATCAACCTGAAGAGTTGAAATTATCTTTGTCTGAATATAAAGATTATGCAGTTTCCACTTGCATTGAATTAGAAGCAAGATTATCTCCCAATGTAAAACCTGATACTAATAGAGCTACAACAAGTTTTTCTTCAGGAAATAATAATTCTATTCCAGTCTTTGAAAGGGTAATACAATTTGATGGGACTAGTAGTTTAAAATCTTTTTTTGAGAGGGTAAAAGAGTTATCTCAAGCTAGAGCTCCCCAGTAGCACAGAATATCGGCTACAAATCGGCTCTGCATTGGCCCAATATTTGAATATCATAAATCGGTCGGATGATATTGTAACGATATTGAATAGATGAGCTGGACGGATCGATATAAATACAATGTTGATAGGCTTACATTTTTCAGGATCTTGAGAATCCTACATTGTATCGATATTCATAATGACATATGTGATGAAATCTATATTCCCCCTATATCCTGATGATTTATGTCTCGATATTGATAAATCTTCATGATAGATATATTGATTGCCTGATATCAGTTCATATTACAACTGGATATGTAACCTATATCGATAGAATGTATCTTGGAGGATATTGCAATAAAACATCAGGTTCAATATCGTCACGTGGACTTCTTGATTTCATATATGTATTCCATATCGAATACAGAACCGCTATTCAATGATGACATCCCAATATTCCACCAATATTGTTTATTTGGATATTGGTAAATTATATGTATACAATAAAGAGTTGTATTCTTATGACACCATCATCTGTTTGATAATGAAGCAATATTGGAAAATGAAGATGACCTCGATATTGCAAAGAATCATCACGTTGGATATCGTGAGGTCGATCAATTTATTCCATATATGTGTACCATATCACAAACTCTATATGGATTCAATGATCAAATCCCAATATCCCAGCGATATTGTTCTAGTGGATTTCATCAGGATGAGGTTGCAGCAATATTGAGAAATGCAGATGATTTAGATATTGCGAAATATCATTATGTTCAATATTGTGAAACCGACTTCCTGATTCCCTATATTTGTACCATAACCAGATCCCAATATTTATTCGATGCTGTGATCACAATGTGCAAGCAATATCATCCATAAATAGGAATGAAGATAATTCGATATTGGAAATAACTATTAGAATCAATATCGTGAGGTTTACTTTTTGTTTCCATTCATGTTAACCATATCAAAAACCCAAGGTTAATTCAATGATAAAATCTCAATATTAGAGCAATATTACCTTAGCATATTTCAGTGAACTCCATGTATACAATTTTGTGTTGTAATCTCTTGCAACTATCATCAAGATGATGAAAGAGCAATATTGTTATATGAATATGATCATCATATTGCAAATAATCATTGTGTTCAATATTGTGGATCCAACTTCCTGATTCTATATATTTCTACCATAATCAGATCCCAATACTATTTCGATGTTGTCATCACAATGTGCAAGCAATATTATCCATCTTGAGTTCAGTCAGTTATATTGATATAATATTGAGGTGTTATCACTTGATACTATCAACAGGATGATAAAGGGGTAATATTGAGAAATGAAGATAATTCTATATTGCAAATAATCATTAGGTTCAATATCGTGAGTTCAACTTCTTGATTCTATTTATGTGTACCATATCAAAAACTCAGTGTAAATTCAATGATACAATCTCAATATCAGAGCAATATTTCTAATGCATATTTCACTCAATTTTATGTATACAATATTGTGCTGTGATCTCTTGGAACTATCATCAAGATGATAATAGAGCGATCTTTATAAATGAATATGATCATCATATTGCAAATAATCATAGTGTTCAATATTGTGGAACCAACTTCCTGATTCCATATATTTGTACCATAATCAGATCCCAATATCAATTCGATGTTGTCATCACAATGTGCAAGCGATATTATCCATCTTGAGTTCAGTCAGTTATATTGATATAATATTGAGGCGTAATCTCTAGATACTATCAACATGATGATAATGTAGCAATATTGAGAAATGAAGATTAGTTCAATATTGCTAGCAAACATCAGGTTCAATATCAATTCAATGATGCAATCTCAATATTAGAGCAATATTACTGATGCATATTCCAGTCAATTTTATGTTTACAATATTGTGTTGTTATCTCTCGAAACTATCATTAAGGTGATTGTAGATTAATATTGATAAATGAAAATAATAATGATATTGCAAATAATCATTGTGTTCAATGCTATAGGACCGACTTCCGCATTATATTCAATTGTAACATGAATAAATTCCAGTTCCCATTTGATGATGTGATCTCAATGGGCAAGTAATATTATTCGGTCGAAAATCAGTAAATTATACGTTCTAAATATTGAGTTGTGCTCTTTTGATAATATCAACAGAATGGCAATGAAGCAATATCAAGAAATTGAGATGACTTAGGTAATGCGAAAAAGCATTAGCTTCAACATTGTAAGGTCAACGTCTTGATTCCATATATGTGTACCATATCAGAATCTCAATTGTAATTCAATGATGTGATCTCAATATGATTGAAGATGAAGGACCTTCCTGATTCCATTAAATTGTACCATAAGTTAATCTGACTATCCGTAAAATGATGTGATCACAATTTTTAAGCAATATCATTCGTTCGGAATTCAGACGAAAATATATGTAATACTTCTTACTTATATCAATTATTGAGCTATAATATTTCGATATCATCAACAGGATGATAATGGTGTAATATTGAGATATTAAGTTGATTTTAATATTGCATAAAATCATTGGGTTCAATATCGTAATGTCGACTTTTGATTCCATATAATATGTGTACCATACCAAAAACTCGATATGAATTCGATGCTGAGATAACAATATTTCATCAGTATCACTTATGTGCACTTCATCAGGATAATAATGCAGCAGTATAAAGAAGTTCAAATGATTTTGATATCGCAAACAATCATTATGTTGAATATTGGGTAACATACTTCCTGATTTCATTTATTTTTAGCATAACTAGATCCCAATATTCCTTCGTTGTTGTGATTATACAATGTGTGAGCAATATTATCTTCCTAAAGTTCACATGTCATGTCAACATGATGATAATGGAGCAATATTGATATGAATGAAGATGAGTTCAATATTGCCAGCAATCATCAGGTTCAATATAGTAAAATCACCGTCTTGATTTCATATAATTATGTGTACCAAATCAGAAACCAAAGTCAATTCAATGATGAAATCCCAATATTAGAGTGATATTACTCTTGCAGATTCTAGTCAAATTCATTTATACAATATCGTGTTGTTATCTTTTGCAACTATCATTCAGGTGATGACACAGCAATATTGATAAATGAAAATGATCACGGTATTGCAAAAATTCATTGTGTTCAATATTGTGAAACCAACTTCTGATTCCATATACCATAACCAGATCTCAATATTAATATGATGTTGTCATCACAATGTGCAAGCAATATTTTCCATCTCGATTTCAGTCAATTATACTGATATAATATTGAGGTGTGATCACTTGATACTATCAACAGGATGATAAAGGAGTAAATATTAAGAAATGAAGATGATTCGATATGGCAAATAATCATTAGGTTCAATATCGTGAGTTCAACTTCTTGATATCATTCATGTGTACCATATCATGAACTCAGTTTTAATTCAATGATGAATTCTCAATATTTGAGCTTTCTCGCGCACGTTCGAGTGTTACCGTGGACGACAAGACTAGTCACCACTGTTGCCATCTTGGTTTTGTCGCTAAATCTGGTATTTTCAGTAGTAATACTATAATACTATAAGTACTTCAAAAGATTAGGGTTAAACATCGATAACTTTTGTTACATATAATTACGAAGAGTATCAGTTTAACAGTTGAAATAATCCAATCACGATGCGGAAGGATTATTTTGTTGAACGGACACGATTATTTGTAATTGTGCAGAAAGTTCAAGATGCATAACCTTGAAGATTTCGAAGTTCGAATTGTATTCGATGCGATTATTTTTTGCGTAGTTCTGAACGAACGTATAAATTTGACGATGCGCTTTGTTTGTATGTAACAATATGAATTGATTAGTAAATGGAAAAGGAGATAATTCTAAAAAAATGGCTGCTCCAAGATGGCATACAAGATTTGGTCCCATTCCACTCAAAATTGGTAAATGGAGGTTTTTGAGGTCGGCGATTATGATATTTTTTGTTAAAATTTGTAAATTCAAGATGGCGGCTTCCAAATAATTTTTTGTTTTTGTATAAATGACGATAACTCCGTTGTTATCAACACAAAACTATAACTGCGACTTGTCATCTGTAACAGGAAAAAAAGTTATTTGTAACTAAGTCATAGTGAGCTATGAGCTTCATTTGAAAAACTAAAGTTGGTGCTGATATCTCAAATTCTAGAAGAGTTGGTATGAATATCATATTGTTTTCGAATTCACTTTGAAAAACTTTCATGAGAATGTGAAATTCCTATCTGAATGTTTTCATAAATAAAGAAGTTACGGAGGAGACATTAAAATGATCAAAATCTAATTTTTGCGTATAAAACAAAAACGAATAGATTTTATCAAAATATTCTTTCACATTATAATTGGCCTTGACAAACTTCACATTTGGTGTAATTTAACCGACCTCGTATCTCTCACTGTTAAGAAGATACCCATGGTGAGCATGGTAAGTGGGACACACTGTATAAACGAATGCGCAAAGTGGAATAATACATAATTGGTGATGAAATGTTTATTTCAACACAAGTCATGAAATGAAATGAAATTATGAATGGATGAATAAGCGAATAGTGCATTTTGTGTTGTTTCCTCCATATCACTTGGGAATTCTGAACTTGTGCACAAATATTACATCAGACAAATAATTTTATTTATTGTGGAATTTCAATTCAAGATACACCTAGGTAGGCATTCCAGTTTTTTCACATTATTCTGATATTCTTGTCTGAACAAGAAATGTATGTTTCTAGTATAACGTGTCTACTAGTACACCCGACAACACTGTCGGGCAAATACCTCTGCCAGGGTCATAGAGTGACTATCTTTACTCTTCACTCACTAGCTCAGTTCTTACAGTTGTCTCATAGAGTCTTCAAGCGTGTGGCGTGGATCGCGAGTGGTATATTATAACAGAGGTGCAAAAAATAATAAGGTAAAATTACTTATCCCAATAATTGATACTAGTTCAACTTTGATACAATTTTGATTATGTTCTTTTTTGCCATACCATGTGCTGATGCTGCAAAATCCAAAAATTTTTTCGACCCCTCGATGCCCTCGTGCAGTTTGGTAGTTCAGTCAGAAAAATGTTTTTACCTACTTACTATGTAACAAGTATAAGTTAACCTACTGATATCATTCGAGTACTAAAGTCCATGTACCTAAGTAAAATCGTAGATACTTTCTTGTTACGTACACATCAGTGTTCGCCATAAGTTATCCAGCAGCACACACAATGTGTACCTACTCATTTCTGCACGATATCGAAACAATATTGTTGAGAAGTTATTGGTACAATATTGGGAAATAATGATGAAATAATATAGGATTCCTAGATTTGGCAAAATATTGTACTTACTTACCTAAGTATTGAGGACGCTTTATTAATAACGATAATGCGATTTTCGGAACATAATGAGTATTGTTAGATGATGAAACTTCAATAGATACCTAGATCTCGGGGTAGGTATATACAATGTGTTCCATTATCGATGATTTTCTCAGTTGTCTCATTTCAGCACGATATCGAAACAATATTGAACTTTGAAATTTTTTTGGTACCTACTTGTACACTTTTGTTGAAGTTTTCAAAGGTGATTGAAACAAATTATAGCCTTGTTTAGTACACACATACCTGAAGTAGTTGCATTTCATGTGGTGTCCTACCATTGGACATTTTTTGACATCTTTGACATCTGGATTTGTCATATTTCTTTTGGGGGTTGGTAACCCTGGATTTTCCCTAAGGCAGCTTGAGCTTGGACATGTTCCCAACTTGTGATTATGTCACAGCAGTAACACCTCGGTTTTTTTATTACCACTGTGTTATGAGGACAGTCATAACCAGTGATGGTCCATATACACTGCTCTACTTCAACTTTTGAATGTATCAATAACACTTAAGTATGGCGTGGAGACTTCACATTAGGGTGATGGCGGTAAAAGTCCGTCAATATGCGTTTTATCAGTTGGAGACCATAATATTTTGGGACATGCACATTTCAGCATTCCAGGATGAAAATCTTTGTAGTTTTGTGAACTAGTGCATTGTTGTTTTTATTTGCTTTGTTGTCTGTTAATATTTGGATAATGATAGATGTCTAGGGGATCCGTAGTACTTATCCCTCTATATCAATTGTTGATATTATGATTTCTGTTAAAATTGAAATTGCTGCGAATTTGAATTTCCTCTGGCTAGAAGGGTGGTGTAACATCCACTTTCAGTAAATTTTACTTTTTCTATGAAATATTTATAGTACCAATTATTCAACTGACCTTTTCAGAGTAGTTGATTCCACTCTGGTTTTCACTGAATGTATTTTGTAGGATATTTTGAGCTTCTCTGTTACAGATTTCATGAAGCTACGAGTCACTGGCATACATCAGAGATCATCCTGTATATTATTTGCATATTCTGGATTTCAATTGCATGTTATGTTTCATTGACTTGATGGAAGTTCATTATTTCAGTTCGTTTTGAACATATTCAGGTGAAATGTCAAACGAGTTGTTAAGATTCAAAATTGTAATTTTAATTCTTCTTTTCCTTTTGTTCCTCTGTCCCATGTACCATTAACGAGTAGTTCAGCGTTCAGACCTCCAACGAGCAGGATCGCGACAGTAACATATAAAGGTTGATAAACTTTTCTGTATCCTCAACATGATGTCTGAGTAGTAGGTCGTCAGCGTTTTCTTATTGTTATTGATCTGTATTGATTTGTATTGATCATTCCTTTGAACCTGATATCGGTTATTGCAACGGTTGAATCGAATCTGGCTATTTGGTTACTATGATTTTTTGAATTTCATGACATGAACATTTGAATTTCCAACTTTAAAAGAGAAAGAAAAATTGAAATTCGTTCATTTCTGCATCTGGCCACCATTGAATGAACTCGTAGGTGGATGTCCGCTAAATTACATTTCTGATCATCCACCATTCTTCGTGAGAAACATCTAATGAGAGGTAACTATTCAATTATTAAGAATATTTCTGATTTATTGAAATCATTATTTTTGTGCAATTTGGTCCATATTCAAGGACATTAATTTGTGAACTTTCATCATCTTGAGGTTACGTTATTATAACATGTTTTCTATTTTTCCTATGTTATAGTTCTGCCAGACTTTTACATTTACTTTTAGTTTTACTTTTGCTCTTTATTTTAATCTTCACTTTTTGGATTTGGAAGATTATGTAACTATTTTGCTGATGAATGCTTTTTTTCAAAAAGAGTGAGCATTTCTGATGATTCGACGAAAAAATCTACCTGGAGAGATTGTCCTGGCTTTCAGAGCCGATTTATTGTTCCTGTTAACGTTGGAAAGCTATTGATGTAAATTTCAAGAAGATATAGATGATTTCCAACTCGATGTCATAAATTCAACATACTGGCTGGACTAAGCATATTTATAGGTCACCTGACGTCTCACCAGACTCGTATGCCCATGAAATCTGGGACCAGGAGCCCAAAATGATGATGAAATTGACCAGAATGTAATTTGGAAGCTGGAAATATCAAAAAGCTCTGCTCTAACAACCTTTTTTGATTTGTTCACAGTCTTGCTGACATAAGGTATTCTCTGCATATTATAAAGTATTCACTGATCGTTGAAACATTTATTATCAAATCTTTCATAATCTGAAATCGAGTACATTTTGGAATCTAGTACGATTGAGAAATCACTATATAATATTCCTATATCTGTGAAGGTGTAATACATTATATCGGGAGAATATTCCATTTATTTTATTGATCAGATTTATTCAAAGCTGATGATCATTGTGTCAAGTTCCACTGATAGAGAAACGTTTATTTAACACCCTGTATAATAAATATGCCCACCTAGTCGCATTTCAGGTGCAGTCAAATTTATTTGTGACACATATTATAAATGTTTGTGATGCTGATTTGATACTCCTTCGAATACCCTTTTTAGTCACTAAATGAACCTAAATTTTATTTGTTTGATTTGTTTTCCTATCCTTCAGCACAGACATGTTTTTTCCACAGGGATTGGCTTAAGAAAGAGGTTTGTTGAACTTCTTTTTCTGTAGAAGGCGTTCAAATAAAATCTTATCTGGTGGAACTATCTTTCTTATGCTTATTGTTATATTTTTGATTAAGTTACATATGATATGGTAAGTAAATGAACCACGATCCATTTACCCCGACTATATGAGCTGATCGTTAGCACAGTGTAACCTGAAATTTCAAAATTTTTCACGTATAAGGGTTATATCATATTGTAAAATCATGGATTTCAAACTGCAGCTGATATTTGAAGATTTTCTTGTAGGTTCATTCATCATAAGATTATCATTTAATTTTCAATTACACTAGGAAAAAAGGTCAGATTTGCACCTGATCTTTGTTGAATTGGAAGTGATCACTATTATTTATAAAGAGGTTTCGGGAATCCTGTGTATAAATTTTCTTGTTTTGTCCTCACCCTATCCTCCCCAGCTTATACTAGGTGGCGCAAAGAAAATGACGAAATCGAGAGGTGAATAATTATTTAGGCAACTTTTTTGTGAACCTACACCAATTATGACCTGAAACTATCATCTCATCATCCCTAAATGTTACTTCACCACTTGCGATGCTCGAATGGTGGGCACTTGACAGCTGCAGTCGAAATAGGGTTCGTTCGAAAAATATGAAATGAGTTTAAAATCAAATAAGTAGGATCTCGATTGGGCGCCAGGTAAATTAAGCCACACTGCAAATACCCTAGTCCCAGCAAACTCAACTTCCGAATTTACTAACAAAGCAGAGGAAAATACCTTGGAAGTGAATAAAACAGGGGTCATTCAAATCTATCTTTTACCAATGATGAACCATCTCATAGGCCGGTTCCAATTTCATACTTTGAAAAATGAAACAAATACCATCATAATCTCATTCGAAGGGTTCACTGTTTTTGTCTGAAGTACACAAGAACAACGATCATTATAACTCACAAACCCAAAGATGAAATAGCTCCTCGGTATCACCCACTCAGCCATCAACAAAACACCAAGCTATAGCAGAATAATGTAGGGAAGTAGAATGAGAGCAGAAATTGAGGATGCAATGATGGTACCATCAGAAGTAGGTAGAATATATTTATATATACAGGGTGTTCCTTAAGTACGTGTAGAAGATTCAGGAGCATGTTGCTGATGTCAAAATAAGAAGAAAAGTTCGTATGAACATATGTCCGAAAGTTATGCGTTTCTGAGATACAGAGAGTGTCAAAGTTGAATTCTCATCTCTGTTTTTCATAATGAATTCCAAAATAATTGTGATTTGAGAATTAAATTTGGTACCTAGGGGTATTTTTCAATAGCAAATTGAAATTTTATGTTAGTTTGTCTCTTTCGTGGAGGTGGCATGTCTTTTGAGTATTTTGAAAAGTTATAACCTGTATAACGTTTTGAATTAGAAGGATAGATTTTGGAACACTTTTGTGTAAAAGAATATATTTCTGATGGAGGTCGCTGCAAGCAACTGTTTCCAAGTTATTGGGATTAGGAATAATAAATGCAAGTTATTTGGAATGACAAGAAGTTGGAATTCAAAATTGATTTATTAAGTGAGGAAAATTATTTTTCTTCCATTTCACTGAAAAATAGGAATCGGGTGTAATCACAATTTGAAACTAATATTGATAACAGTTTTTAGGACCAAATTGATACTTGAACAATAAGTTGAAGAAGCTTGGATCACAAGTACAGTAGACAACAAACTTCACTGCCACAAGAACGGATTCAGATAACATGACAAGTACTCACTTGATTGATATTCCCTCAAATAGAAAGAGTCCAAAAAAAAAGGTAAAAAAAGTAAGAATCATATTTTGCCTACATTCCAATGTTGAATGTAGGTTTTATTGAATGAAAGAAGAAACATGCACTCGCGTATCTTTTCTGATATCTACTAGTGGCGACTTACGAGCCACCTAGAAATAATACAAATGCATAATTTAATTTGAATCCCAATAACTCGAAAACAGCTGCTCGCAGCGACCTATACCAGAAATATATTTTTCACACAAAAGTGTTCTAGACATTTTGTTCCACTATGAAACCTCAAACAGGTACGCACAAGAAGTTATGACATTTCAAAAGAATTTAAAAGACATATAGGTGGCGTCAACCCCACGAAAGAGACAAACTAACATGAAATTTGATATTGTCATTGAAAAATAACCCTAGATACAAAATTTCATCCAAATATCACAATTATTTAGAAATGTATCAACAAAGAACAAAAATAAAATTCAACTTCGACACTCTGTATCTCAAAAACGAATAACTTTCGGACATATATTTATACGAACTTTTCTTCTTATTTTGATGTCAGCAACATGCTCCTGAATTTCCTACACATACTTGAGAAACACACTGTATATACAGACTCGGATCTCGAATTCGCGTCGCTTGAGCTCAGGTGCATGCGTAGTCCTCTAGGCGAAATAGTAGGATTTCAATAACTTCTGATCCCAAATTGTGATAGCTCATAGGTATACAGCAAATAAGTAGTCTATTCCTGAGTATGTAAATAATAATGCACTAAAATAATAAGAATTCAGCAAATAAGCCAATATATTTTACCAATTGCCAGGAAGCCGTTCAAAGTGTTCAAAAATTTGCAGTTATCCAGTTTACACCTCCTATAGAGAAGTACTCTCAATAATCTACGCAGATTGGCCAATATTTAGACCGAGTCCACTTCTATACTGGGCCACCCCATATAATCCCAGGAACACGACAACATAGATTCACCCTATATCTTCGGTTTCTGCCTCCCAAAACGTGGACTTAAAAAAAACAACGAAAGAAACGAATAACCATCCCTTCCATATAAAATGTGATCGAATTCACCCAAGCAAACGTCAACGCACTATCAGACGAATTTTGCTTGGTCTCAAAACGAATAAGGCCTACGGTCCTGATGGAATTCCACCCATTATCCTCAAAAAATGTGCACCAGAATCAACACCGATCCTCTGCAAGTTGTTTACCATCTCGTACAGGTCGGGTATTTTCCCATCATACTGGAAGACAGCTAGATTCCAACCAATCCCCAAAAAAGGGAACAAGAACCTGCTCAACAACTACAGGCCCATTGCCCTGTTATCAGTAATCTCCAATGGATGATGGAGAAAGCCATCAATATTGAGCTTATCAAATATCTGGAGAGCTCAGGAATCATCAATGATAGACAATACGGCTTTCGCCACCGAAGATCTACTTGCCTACGTCACCTATTTATGGCAATCTTCAATAGAAAAACACGGGGAATCTCTAGCTGTCGCGTTGGACATATCGAAAGCATTCGACCGTGTTTGGCACGAAGGACTCCTCCACAAACTACCATCATACGGCTTACCACCTCAGCTATGCCATCTCTTATCGAGTTTTCTTTCAGGCAGATCGCTTCACGTGGTGGTGGATGTTGTATCGTCTGATACCATTGGCATCAATTCCGGCGTTCCTCAAGGATCAATTTTGGCACCAACATTATTCCTGCTTCATATCAATGATCTGTTGGGAGTAACAACTTGCCCCATCCACAGCTTTGCAGATGATAGTACCCTTCATACTGCGTTCTCTTCCAGAATTTCCATTTCTTCCCAGGAAACTAACAACTCACGGCGCAGGCAGGTCGATGCTGTCAATGAAGATCTTGCTGAAATCACAGCCTAAGGAACAAACAACCTAGTTGAATTCAACGCCACTAAAACTCAAGCCTGCATTTTCTCTAGAAAGGCGGAACTCAGTATGCCCTTCACTAGCAATACCAATCAGACGACAAGCCCAGTCAGCACATCCTTTCGTTGTCAACCTCGAAAGATGTCGAACAGCACTTTATCAAGACTCCTTCACCCATAGAACGGCTAGGCTCTAATCTTCAAAAGTTCAGAAAAAATTCCAATACCTACCTCCTGTCCCTATCCTCCCTAGGAACGCACGATGTTTTTGAACATAATAGGGATTCCCTTTCGTGCGCTTCAAGTGATAAAAAAAACGGAACTTATCTATCATAGACACCCAAAGACACTGATGGATGCAGAAAGTCTATAATGCTCTCTGGAATTTATAACCAAAATTCCTGTCCAACTCACTCGAACAATGATTATTTATCCCAAACTGTAAACCTATCGCTGATAACAGAAAAAATCAATATTAAATAGTTCACTCGATACAACCGATATTGACATCGTCATATCAACAAACGATTCATTTTCATCAGCTATTTGATAGAACTGATGATGGTGAGTAACACTCACTCAATAATGATAACTCACTGAACAACAAACGATAAAACCTCACAAGGGGTTTTCTCTTGTCAATTTGGACACTCTATTAAAAATAATCCAACGACCACCTCTCCTATTCGTCTCACATCAATGGAGAATGATTCTCAAGGCGCCAATTTATAAGAAGTACAAGGCTTGATATGAGACTTTCACCTCTTTTCAATCTGTCAATGAGAAAATAACAAATGAAAGCACTTTCAGTTCTTTTTTTTTCAATTTTATGAAAACACTTTCGAAGATCACCTCATCGAATATAAAGAAGATGAGACATATCTCGAGTTCACGTTTTTTCTGGAAAAGGAAAAAGTACAACCTATGTCATGAGGTTCCATCGACAAGTTTGAAGTGCTGACTTCGAATCCCCATATATAGTGTTCAATTTTGGTCAGATTCCCCAAATATGCACACCACAGCATCAAACGAATCCCAAAAGGAAGTTGAACATCATGTGTACAACTTGTCATCACCATTACCTGTCAAGAATTTCCAGGAAAGTGAAGTACTTATTGTTCAAAACCCGAACAGATGTCGCTGCCTCGAAGTTCCTATCACGGTCATGGAGCTCTCAGGATCCCGAAATGCAGAACCTACAAGTTTGGTAAAGCTGTTGATTATCAGTAAAGATAGTTGGGTATCTCTTCGGAAGTTCGAATGAACATCGTTGATCTTTCAGAATACCTCTCCATAATAGCTGAACAGTCCCTATTGACAAAGTTAAGGAAATGGTCAATTAGATATCGAATCAATTGAATTGAATTCTCAAGGAATTCGAGATCTTCGACTGGCAACCTCCAGGAAGTAAACGTGAGACCATAAAATCTGTTCATCAGATGAACGATGAACCAAGGAAGAAACCATCACACTGCTCTATACGGTTCGACGCTGTGATGTTTCAGAAATACACATATGAGAACGACCTCCTCTGAAAACAGCTCATATGAAATAAACGAAACAAACGAACAAAATTTCTGCTACGAAATAATGGTCAGCACAATATGTATTGGAATTGTAATACAGCATACCAGGTACGTCGCCCAGTATATCACCATCTAGAACATTTCAGATTTGAAATAGAAATATACTGACAGATGCACCAACCTCTTGCCCTCCTTGGACATACGTGTAGGAACTGAATGCCATAATGAGAACATAACTCATTGACCAGAGAAATATTTTGAATACTCACTAAACTGACAAGTGCATTGTTTTATTGTATATACTGGGTGCTCACTATCGTGCAATTTATAGGCCTCAATGTTATCGAAAATAAAAAAGATATATGAATAGAAATTTCAACGTCTTATAGATATGTATAGAATGTCTTGCCGTGCTATGGGCCGTGAAAAAGCTGCGCTCATTCCTCGATGAGGTGCCATTCACGGTCATCACTGATCACTATAGTTTGTGCTGGTTGCAGAACCTCAAGGAGTTGACAGGACGACTGCTGGATTATTGTGGTATCTGGAGAATCAATACAGTGATATTGGACCCAAATGTTCCAGATAGTGTTATTCTGGACGACGTATCTGGTTTGTTTCATAATAATTTCAATACATAGTGTGTAGCAGAATGCTAATTATTCATTATATACACTATGAGCTTAAGGCCATGTGGGCCGTTTCCTAGGTGTAGGGAAAACAATTTATTCAATGATAGATGGAGATATTCCCATTCACTATATTTTATACTCGAATCTCCTTTGCCAAAGGCTTTCTGGTGAAGCAGGGTATTTTCATCGAGATAAACTCCCTACCTGCTTCAAGGTGAGTGATATCAGTCTTCGAATTTATATTATATCATTCAGCAAACTAATGTTCCAGAATTGTGAATGTTCTTGTGCAAAAATAAGGTGAATAACTAGTTAGAATAGACATTTTATTGATTGAAATTCTTTTCGATGTGAATGGATCTTTTTCGTGAGTTTTCGAATTAGATTGCAAACATGAATCACAAGCTCCAATGAATGAAACAAAACTTATTGATGCTGTGAATCTTCCACCGTGGTCAATTATACCCCTTATGTCAATTGGTTGATCACTTCGCTCACAGGGAAAGGACGAGAAAGGATGATTCACAGCACGAATTTATATTGTTTTATCCATTGGAGCTCGTAATTCATGTTTGCAATCTAATCTAAAAACTTTCAGAAAAAAACTTTTCACATTGAAGAACATTTATTTTCATCATCATACAAATTTATTACTGCCTGATATTTCTTCAAAAAATCTATACATAGTATTATCGGATATATCAGAGATTCAATGACCGAAAATTCGAATTCAAAATCTTGATTTTTTACTTGGAATGGTAGAAATATCTTATGTGCATATGACATTCTTCTGACTGGCCTTGAAAGCTCCTGTTATACGAATGGCACTAACCCCAAAAACAAGTTATCTCCCTATCAACACCAGAATCTGGCTTATAACCTCAAAACTCCTACAACGAATATTGGTACCTGTATCTAAAAGCGCAGGAGATTGCGATTTCGCCATGTTTATATAAATATTGCTACCTGAATCAAAAAGCGCAGGAAATTGCGATTCTCCCATGTTCATATAGCAATATCAGGAGGTTTTGCTCTGATACTAGAAATAAAATCACAATCGTCAATGGGGAAACCAGTTTATTATGGTTCCATTCTTGCTATAGAATTGAGACAACAGCAAGAAGGGTTTAGTTCTCCGGTTCTGCACCTTCGTCGAACTCAACCAGTGGAATTTTTCCAGTTGTTTCCTTTTTGAATCCATGTTGATATCAATCATCACGTGATGCGTTGTTCTCCTGATACCATCGAATCTCATTTTTAGGTTGTCCATCGATATCGTGCCGATAACAATCACCTACATTTATTATTCATTCGTTACTCGTCTGTACGGTGATGAGGTCTGAGGATGAAGTCTGCACGTCTAAGACCATTCAAAGCTTCCGGAGTACTATCAACTGTAATCAGTCGAGGAGCAACAGTTTCTTGAAAATACCTAACTATTATAGCAATCAAATAATCATCTGAGTATGACGGTTGTGAATGACGACCAGTTGACAGCAATCTCAAAAAGTAATCAACAAGTGATCCGTTTCAGACTTTCTAAGTACCAGTTTCCAATGGAGCTCTACCTTGATTTTGTTGATTAATACCCCAATGATGGTACGAAAAAACATTTTTGAAACCTTTAAAATTAGCAAAACTATCTGGTAAATGTGCTTCTACCCAGATTTCTGCATTTTAAATAAACAATGGTTGTATACAATTGGCAAAACGATCAGGAGGTCTGTCAAATTGACTTAACATAAATTCAAGTTTTGTTATGAATCGAGTTGATTGAATATTCTCGCCTGGAAACTCTGGTTAAAATTCAGAAAGGAGAAATTATGATTTCATCCCCAAATGTCATGCATTCGATTATAAGGTCTACCTCATGATGAGCTTTAGGATAGTGACAGGGTGTACAACAACTGATGTAAGATTAAATTTCCTACTTCTATACCTTCTTCGATATTGTGTTCACCATCATGCTTTTGCTGAATCCTGATCCCGTCTGTCGACGGTGTTGATGAAATAGCGTTGCTTGCTACTCGTAACACTCCATCAGTCTTCCCAACCTTTCTCTCTATGTTTCGTGCCAGGCGATTATTCTTGCAAAATAGGTCATTCGTAGTATCATCATCTTGTAATGTTTTCCTGATAGCTCTAACATGATGTAGCATTTGAAATTGCTACAAAATTATTTTTAGTTATCGTTTGCATGAAAATTCAAGCGAATTTGCTTAAGTGCAACATTTGGGGTTGCAAGCAGTCATTTTCATTTTTTGTTTCTTACATTACTATTTTGTGAATATCAACCTCTCAGATCTAGACAAGAAGTCATACTTACAGAGAACATCCAGTCTGACACTTGGTAAATAATCCTGAAGTACTTGAATGTAACTTTTAATGAACAACTTTATCAAACAGTTTTGAATAACAGCATAGAAATAATAACAGTCATGATTAGTAATGTCTTCTGAAATTCTATGTGCCGATGGGAGGTGATGATATAAGCTGCAAGAGTCTTTGATTTCTGGCGTTCTGATCCTAGAGGCCTAGAATCCGAAGAAATAGTTCAATGTTGTGGTCCCTTCCGAGAGTAAACAAACGACTTACCATTGTGTTCGCAGGTGTGATAAAGCCCATGTCGCTGGTTCATTTCAGGGATCATTCAAGGTGATTTTTCTATCTGAGATGGTATTTTCGGTGTTGAAATAATTATTTTTTTTATTTTCTGGGATTTATTTCAGGGTTATAATATTGTCCTCCAAACGTCATTGTCAAGTATGTCACTCATCTTCTGTGAGTAGGACTTAAGCACAATCTTACAATGTTGTGACATAGTACTACCGAAGGAAAAGAAGACTATTTTTTTTTTTCTTCCTTCGGTACTTCTTCTGTTAGTTCGGACCTAGTAATTCTGGTGTTTTCCTTCTGACCAATGAAATAATAGCATTTCATATTTGGCGCTGAATTTAGGCAGGAAGCACTCGTTTGGATGAGATAATTTTAGATAGGGAATTCTAGGAGGAGATTTTCGCTAGCTATCTCGAAGCTTTTGCTCGGCGACCGTCATGGTGTGCACTCGAGCCAGTCTGAGCATTTTTTCTTTTCTTGGTATAATCCGTGAAAACCCTTCGGGGGATTCGAGATAATTTAAAATTGTTCAAAATATCAGTGATTCTGGCCATGGACCTGTGTAGGATTTGTTCCCACCTTTCGTAGACTGCCTGATGTCCCCAGGAAGCCCTGCAGCCGGCTTTTCCAGCGTATGAAGATTCCAAACTAATAGTTCTTCAAGCCCCTCCTCCCTTCTCAGAAGGTAAGTCATATGCAGAGCAATGACTATCAACTCGGTGAGCAATATTTCCCATTGATATCAGTTTTTTTTTGTTCTCCACGTGTCTGTCAAGAGGTTATATCAACCTGTTAATTTTTCAACAGGGTGTGGCTTAGCTGCCTTTGGCTTCTGGTAGCGAACAGCTTGGGATAATCTCTCGACCTTGGTCATGATTCCCACAAGGACCAGGTCGCTCATTTTATCCTGACCAGAGTCGACAGGTGGCCCAGATCAAGCCCAGTAGTAACTGGTCAAACTGACCGGCTGAACCGGTATATATACAGGGTGTTTCAGATTCAAATGTTCATACGATACCTGTAGATAGAGGACACTTTGGTGGTTCCAAACCACCCCCGATCAATATGTCTACTGTCTTTTATAACTAAGATACAGGACGTTATCTCGATTTTGGCAAAATCTTCATGTGGTCATAACTTCTGAATCACTTTGTATAATCCATTCATATTCGGTAGGGATATTTCACCCATGTCACACAAACGAAATGATTGGGAATGGAGATCAGATTCCAGGTCCGTCTTCTGGAGAAACTAAACATTCCTGATATTCATCAAACAACACCCTGTATATCAGATATTTGTAGATCTGGTTCGATATATGAAGAGGACGAAAAAAAAAAAGTGAGTCAAATGACCTACTTTTCACCAGTGCGCATCCAATTTGGCATTATTACCAGAAGCTACAAAGCAATTTATTTTAGTAATCATATCTATTTTGAGGCATTTATTGATCAACCATCCAATTTGGATATGAAAAAAAAAATGTCTCAGATTGTAACCCCATAGCTGTTGAATCAAAGTTGAACTATCAATGAATCTCTACATTGATAGAATAATTTTCAATGATTTTAGGAAGTATTCCCAACAACATATAACCTCCAGAAGTTCAAAAATGTTCCCAATACTTACCTCCTGTCCCTATCCTCCCTAGGAACGCACGATGTTCTACGAACATTATAGAGATTTCCTTTCGTGTGCTCCAAGCGATGAAAAAACAAACAAAAAATACATCTTCTTGATTGCACGTCTCTCACTTAATACATTCATTGGCTGCGGTAAAGTAGGCTTTGCGAAAAACTACAAAATCAAGGCAGAAGGTAAATAAACATCAATGTGACATTGTTGGTAACATCAAGATAACTCTTGGTCATTGAATTGGATTGTCACATTTCAAAGTTTCCATCAGTTATTATGCCTTATAAATTTTCTCACTCTGAGTATGCGGATATTATGTATGTATATGGATTTAGTGATGGCAATGGACGAGCTGCTGCCAGAGAGTATCGAAGAAGATTTCGTGACCGTCGATTTCCTAATCATCAAACATTTGCCAAAATTTGCAATTATTCAAAACATCATGGTAAATTTTCTATAGCCATACTAAATGAGCATCGGCTTAGACAAGATCTGAGAGAACATTCAATATTGTAGAAAATAACCCAAGAATCAGCACAAGAATAAGTGATGCGTTGGGTCTTACGTATGTCACTGTTTGGCGCACATTGAAAAAGAATCATCTGCACCCATTTCATGTCCAACAGGTTCAGAAACTAGCGAAAGGAGACGAAATTCATCGACTTGATTTCAGCAATTGGATAATCCGCAATCGGAGAATTATCAGCAGATATTTTTACAGATGAGGCACAATTTACAAAAGATGGTATTTTTAATACTAGAAATTCGCACGTTTGGGCAGAAGAGTATCCACATTCTACATGAGAGACTAAAATTCAAATCAGATTTTCTTTGGATGTCTGGTGTGGTGTTTTTAATAATCAGTCATGGAAACCATCCATCCTTCTCAAAGTGGTCATTTGAATGGACCACATATCCTTTCTGACAGATTGACTGGTGAAGTTTACTCGGATTTTTCACGAAACATGTCACCAGTGCTAATGGAGAATGAGAATGTTGGTGGCATGTATTCTCAGCATGATGGCGCTCCACCTCATTTTGGAGTAATTGTAAGGAATTGTCCTGATGAAAATTTCCCAAACATGTGGATTCGTCGAGGTGGACCTCATCTCTGGCCTTCAAGATCACCACACCTCAATGTCATTGATTATTTTCTTTGAGATCACTTGAAATCGAAGGTATATGACGTACAAATTGAAACACGAGAACAACTTCTGGAACGCATAAATAACGCATGCGAAGAAATAAGAAATGATCCTGACGTTATTAGGCAGATAGTGAAATAACCAACAGATCCAGGATATGCATACAGCAGAAAGATGGCCATTTTGATTAGCTATTGTAGTTTTCATGTAACTTTCCGTTTAGTTTTCAATTCATGTAATGATTTTGTCTACCAAAAATGTTGAAAATTATTACCGCATCTAATGAATGTCCTTAGTAAGAAACGGGCAATCAAGAAGATGTGAAATTATTGAAAAAATATCCTGTTAATGTAGAAATTCATTGGTAGTCCAACTTTGATTCTACAGCTATGGAGTTACAATCTGAGAGAAATATTTTTATATCCAAATTGAATGAATGATCAATAAATGCCTCAAAATCGATATGATTACTGAAATAAGTTGATTTGTGGCCACTGGTTACACATGTCAAATTGGATGTACACTGGTAAAGAGTAGGTCATTCAATTCAGTTTTTTCCGCTCTTTTCAGATATTGAACCAGACCTACAAATATTTGATGAACAATGTGTTGGTTTTTGAATATTATAAATGTTTAGTTCTTCCTGAAGACGGACATGGATTCTGATTTCAATTTCCAATTAGTTTCATTGTGTAACATGAGTGAAATATCCCTACCAAGTATGAATGGATTATACACAGTGATTCGAAACTAATGACCACAAAAAGATTTTGCCAAAATCAAGATAACGTCCTGTATCTCAGTTATAAAAGACAGTAGACACAATAATGTGGTGTGATTTGGAACCACTGAAGTGTTTTCTATCTACAGGTATCGTATGTACATTCAAATCTGAAACACCCTGTATATATATGTTTAACCTACTTCTGGTGGTACTATCACTCTTATGCATCCTTGATTTCTGCTCTCCTTCTACTCGCCTACATTATTCTGCTATAGCTTGGTGTTTTGTTGATGGCTGAGTTGGTGATACCGATGGGCTATCTGGTCATTGAGTTTGTGAGTTATAATAATCGCTGTTTTTTGTACTCCAGACAAAAACAGTGAATCCTTTGAAATGGGATTATGACGGTATTTGTTTTTTTTTTCCCAATGTATGAAAGTGGTACCAGCCCATCAGTTGGTTCTTCATTGGAAATAGATAGATTTGAATGACCATTGTCCCATTTACTCCTGAGATATCTACCTCAGCTCAGTTAGTAGAATCGGAAGTTGAGTTTGCTGGGACTGAAGTATTTGTGGTGTGGTTCAATTCACCTGGTGCTCATTACGATCCTACTTATCTAATTTTGAACTCATTATATATTTTTCGAATCAAGTGGTAGAGTGACATGTAGGGATGATGAAATAATAATTGAGTCATATTTTTGCTCTACCTGATTTTGACTGCCAGGTTATAGGAGATCGATTTAGTTACTGTGAAATCACGTCGCCTCAACGTTATGGGCCTGATAATTCTATATTTCTATATTTATGCAATTTTCATGGCCGGAGCAGAGGTATAGTTATTTGTTCAACTAGGCAGCAGAGTAGTAGATTGACTGCCGAGTTGAACATATAATTTTTTCTCCGATTGGTCATAATAATATAGGAGGATATTGTAATTGCGAATTATTACAATTTCCACAATCTCTTTATTTTTCCTGTAGTGTTTAATTAAAATGAAATTTGATAGAAATCGCAGTTGTCCATGATGATTATAGTTTGACAATTCATGAAAATTCTGACAGTTGGGCGAAAAAATATCAGTATATTCAAATTATTATATGATAAACAGTGATGGCGACCTGAAAGTACTCACACCTCAAGAAATAAGGAAGGTGGCAAAAAATATAGAGTTGAATTTGTTGCCGGAGAAGTCTCGAACGAAATATGAAGGAAATTATAAACGATTTATGGATTATTAATTTTGCTGATACATATCAATCAGCAAAGTGGGTACTTTGCTGCCTAGGCAGGAAAAGTAATGCTTTGCTGATTGATATGTGTCAGCAAAATTAATTTTTGCTGCCAATCGGAAAACAAATTTATTTTCAATACCCTCTCTAATTTTTCCTAGACATAACAAGAATATACCAAGTGAAATAATCATTCATATACATACTTCCAGACGAGGTACGATTAGGATTTTCTGATTAAATAGCAAATTGATTTGATTTTCATATACAGGGTGAACGCAGTGGAGTGAATGTTCAGTTCACTCTGGTGTTTTAAGTAACTGATTATTGAGGAATTCGAAGTGCACTTTCAAACTGCGGCATTGCTTCTATTGTGTTGAATTCTCATTACTTTTTACACATGGTCTGGAACCAAAATCTCAGTAACGTACTTGGAACTTGGTTCGATGAGAAGGCCAACAAGTAATAATTGCTTCTTATTCACCTTCTTCTACACCAGTATAACTAGCCCTCCAAAATCAGTACCCATTAATGAGTGTGGTACAACCTCCGTTAGGCCACTAATAAGGAGTCACTCAAGTCATTTCTGCAACGCGTGGATTAATTGAGAATCGCCAGAGACTGAACCGAACATCGTTCTGAAGGAGGCGGAGAAACGGACTAAATACCAAGATCTTCTCTTCGAACTCCGCAGGCTCTATCCAGACAATTCTGTAGAATTGGTCAACCTAATAATCAGCTTTCTAGCAGGCCCACGACACACGCTGCTCACGGAAATCCAGGAAATCCCATCGTACAGCGATAAGGCACACATCCTGGCTGGTGGAATGCAGAAGGCCGTCGTACTTGGATCATTGCGTCTACTCAGGGCACACGGTTCTTGGTCCCAGTGATTATTCACCTCACAGGCTGTGGAGAAAAGTTACTGGATTCCATCCAGCACAGCTCTGCGTGGCGTCGGAGGCCGCAGGGTCGTGACTGAAATGATATGAATTCAAATTATGATGATAATGATGATGATAATGATAATAATTATGGAATATTCGATAGCTGGCTTGATATGGGGCAGCAAATCCCTAAGTGATTTATCGAGGGAAGAACCGTGCTTCTCATCAAGACTTGAGATTTGTCCAATCCGAATGATAACAGACCAATAACCTGCCTGAATGTATAATACAAGTTGTTCACACGCATCTTGTACATGCGAGTACTCCTAGTAGTTGATCCGGTTTACCAACGAATTTTTGAGCAGCGTAGGTAAAAGAGAGGTGTCGCTGGCTGCAAGGAGAACCTGTTGATAAATAGATCTATCACACAGGGATCTGTGCACAACAAGCGGAATATTTCTGTGGCCTAGATCGATTACCGAAATGCATTGGACACATCGTCACATGAGTTACTCGTGTACTTTGCCAAATGTCTTTCGGTACTCGATTCATTAGGGAGTTGCAGAAAACAACTGATGCGGGTCTGAAAAACCCGCTTTACTATAACATCAGATAATGCGAGAGTCCAGACAGAGCCACTCATCATAAGGAGAAGAGTATTTCAAAGGAACTCCCTTAGCCCTCTCCTACTCTGCATCTCACTTCTGCCACTATCTGTTGATCCCAAGAAAACCAGAGGATACAACTGAGGCCCACCCAGTTACCGGAGACATGAGGTCACCCACTCATACTATTTGGATGACCTCAAACTTCATGCCTCTGGTGAAAGGGATATGGACCAATCACTCAGGGTGGTGCAGGAGTACACGCAGGCAATGGAAACGGAATTCGGAATGGACAAATGTGCATTGGTTCATCTCATGAGAGGACGATGCGAGAACTATGACAAGGGCACGCATCTCGTGGACGGAAGCATTCTACACCACCTGGATGCTGGTGAGACGTACACCTACCTGGGTGTAGAGGAAACTGACGTCCAGGGGTACAACGGGTGGAAAACGCTTTCCGCAGCAAGTATCGGCAGCGGCTCTAACAGATCTGGTCATCAGAATTGTCGGGAAAGAACAAAGTCGCTGCTACTAACATGCTTGCTGTTCCGATCCTACTTTACTCATTTGGGGGTAATGAAGTGGACTCAAGTCTGCATTCAGATTCGTCCGTTCCATGACTATGAATACCTGGAGTCCAGGGTGGCCATGCTACAGTAGTAGGAGATTTTATTTTGGGCAGCACGACAAGCAGCCGACGAATTGTCTCTGAGTTTCGGCTCCTAGCGCGAGGCTCACGACTCAGTTACTGAGCTAGAGCCCGCTCGTAGGGAGGCCCGCATCAAAGCTGCAGAAGTGAGAAAGCTCCTGCAGCTCCACATGCTCCCATGCATTCGGTCTACTTCAAGACCATCGAAGACCAGGGCTTATCCAAAGAACTGATTTTTGCTTTCCTCAAGTCAGGCGGGCTCAAATCGGAAACAAAAGAGTTCATCATGGCATGCCATGATAGGGTTTTTGACACTCTCGTCTACCGTAGCCGTGTCATGGGTATGGAGGTCCCTGACACAAATTGCAGGGCCTGCCGCAGGGCGCCCGAGACAATTATGCACCTGCTGTCTTCTTGCACGGTGTATGCAGTCTCGGCCTATATCCATAGACACAATGCGGCATTGCGAGTGCTATACAAGCATTCGAAGCACTCGTACAGAATAGACGAGACCCCAGTGCTGCCCTATGCTCCGGAGGATATTGAGTCTGTTGTGGAGAATGAGAGGTGCCGAGTTCATTGGAATTCCTCATTTTCCACCCTCGAGCAGATACAAGCTAACAAGCCTGATTCAGTCCTTCTCGACCATCGAACCAAAGCGATGTTCGTGATCGAGTTTTCGGCGCCAGCCGAACCGAACATCGTTTTGGAGGAGAAGGAGGAGAAACGAAGTAAATAGCGAGATCTTTTCTCCGAACTCCAGAGGCTCTATCCAGACCATTCTGTAGAATTGGTCATCCTGTCAATCGGCTCCCTAGGAGGTATACAACATACGCTGTCGGAACTCCAAAAAATTCCAGCGTGCAGCGATAAGGCACACATCCTCTGGCTGGTGGAATACAGAAGGCCGTCATACTTGGATCATTGCGTTCACTCAGGGCACACGGTTCTCGGTCACAGTGATTATTCACCCCACAGGCTGTGAGCAGTAGGCACTGGATTTCATCTAGCACGACTCTGCGTGGTGTCGGATGTCGCAGGTTCGTGACTGGAATGATAATAATTCAAATCAATAATAATAATTATCATAATATTCTGCGGGATATCGAGTCCGTTGTGGAGAATGAGAGGTGCCGAATTTATTGGAACTTCTGATTACCCACCCTCAGGCAAATACAAGCTAACAGGCCTGATGTAGTTCTTTATGACCATCAAACCAAAGCGATGTTTGTGATCGAGTTTTCGGCGCTAGCCGAACCGAGCATCGTTTTGAAGGAGGAGGAAAAACGGATCAAATATCGAAAGTGGTGTGGGGTGTGCATTTCCTATGCAGATTGATAAGAAATCTTGGAGTATAAAGAAGGCAGCCTCAATATACCTAGCCAAACTAACAGCAATTGGAAGAGCTCTTGAAGAAATCCCAACCAATGATGCTGCCGACAGAGAAAAATTCCTGATTTGTGTGGATTCCAGAAGTGCACTTGCTTCAATACAAAATATGTTTCACAACTAGCTCAGTAGCATGGAATTTAATCGATCTAACAAATGAAATTGAGAGAACGGTAAAACACCCAGACTTCGATATCCATACGATCAATATCTCAGTACCTTTTTTTCACCAGTATATCGAAATGAATTGTTCTTAAGAAAGAACTTTGGTATCTCAAATGGTTATTTGGTGCAGTCGGTAGGATATCTGGGTTGTAATGTATCAAACGATACAATTTCGTATCTACCATTAATCGGATATTCGAACATTGTTGATTCGTAGTGGAGGTGTGGGAAGCGAAGTGGCTCTTCAAATCTCAAGGAACCCAGTCTATCGAAGATCCGACGGGGACTCCTGCTACTATTCAATCATCAAGTTTTGGAACAACAATTTTTCAATTCTGTGAGATCAACGCACCTGATCGGACCTGCGACTTCTGTCTCAAGTCCAGACGTTATCTCAAAGTCAGAGATGCTCAAAGTGCTCGTCCTTTTTCTGTAGTACAATTCATGGATGTCTGAAATCTAACTGAAATTCTTGAAGATTTCAATTTTGACAATCCTTCAGCTAAGATTTCCGGAAATTTCCAAGAACCCATTTCAACAATCAATCAAAGAACAAACTCCCGAAATATCCCAGAATCTAGTTCGATCTATCGAGTTATAAAATCAGAATGGCAGAATCAATCAAATCTTGATATTTTGATTGTGTACCGCGATTTGACGGTAGCTCTAATGAACTCTACCAATATTTTCAATCAATCAATCAATCTGTTATTCTATAGTTGACACATTCAATGATGGAGTGAATCCAAATAGTTTTCATAACACAATCATATTTGTTGAATTCATCGATGGCAAAATTGAGCGGTAGTGCCAAATTTGTTGTAAATATTCGCAATAGTTCCACTTGGCAAGATCTTGTAACTATTTTCTATAGAAACTTTGCTGATCAGAGACACGAGAGTTGTCTCCATCGGGATCTAATCGTGATGGGACAATACCCGAATGAGAAACCCCAAGAGTTCTGAATATCTTGAATCTTTTGTGTACTTCGACGTTCACAAAGATACTTCGAAAGCCGAAGCTTTAAAACGCCAACTTAATAGCAATCTGACATTGAAAACATTCTTGTCCGGCCTGACAGTACCTTTAATTGAAGCTTCACAACTGGTTATTCAATAGAATGATATCCACTTTTTCCATAATTACTCTAAAAGAGGGTTTTTGGTTTTTGGTTGAGGAAAAATCGCCAAAGAAATCAAATACTAGTTTGACCTCAGATCGACAAAGAAATAACACATCAAATTCCAATGCTCAGACACAGAATAATCAATTCAGACAGCAAAATTCTATCCCTTCCCAATCAGTGCCTATCATACCAACATTCAATAATCAACCAAGGAAATATTTTCTAAATGCTCAAGTTTTCGGTCAACCGCGGCAGAACAAAAATGTTTTTAAGCCATATGATTCGAATTCAAGTTTTCCAAGGTCTACGCCAATGAGTACTTGCACAAGAAATACTTCAGATAATTTCCGTCCTGATAACCAACAGCCTACGCCAATGAGTGTGTCCACGAGAAACACAAAGAATTTCCGGTCGAACCCATCAACATCTTTTCAACGACAACCAAGGAAAGATTTCATCTCTGAGGAACTTCTCAACACAGAAGTAATGAAGATGAATACTTCGATACGGAATGGTAAAATGATAATACCTCACAAAAATTCCATAACTGTGAGATTCCTGGATTGTTAACGATTGCCAAAAATGGCCAGGCACTCACTACTATTCCAAATGATTCCATTGATTCTGCCACTTAGGATTCTTCCGAACCAATGAAATTTGAGAAATTCTCAGGCAAAGAAATTGAAGAAATCGATTTTATTCATTTTGACGAATCAGGAGAATCGATTCTCGACTCGTCCAAGATAAGAACAGATCACCTGAACGAAGGAGAGAGACATTCAATTATGAATCTCTGTAGGAAATCTTTCGATATTTTTCACCAAGGAGATATGTCACTAACGTTCACAAATAGAATCAAGCAACAAATTCGTACCAGCGACGAAATATCCGTTTATACCAAGGTAGTATCCGTTCATCCACAAAGAAGAGGTTGAAAGTCAAATGAAAAAATTGTTCAATCAGAACCTAATAAGACCAAGTTATTTCTCGTGGTCATCCCCTATTTGGGTAGTCCCAAAAAAATCGGAAACCTGAAATAGGTGGCTGTCTTTATTAATTAGTGGTTAATAAAATGACGAAGACTACCTTGGTAGTGAAAACACTCTTCCCGCCTCGAAAAGAAGTGAATAATGGTAGGTTTGTATCTGGTGGTAAAAAATAGTATATTATACATCTAGGCTGAGAGATGAGCTATTATAATAATATAGCAAACACTTTCATATCAAGAGACGCGAAGCGCTGAAGGATATATTGTGCGAGCTATAAGATAGCCTCCTCACCCGAGATATATAATATTTCCTACACTCATAACATTCAAACATCAATATCTTCCATCAATTCAGATTTCCATTTCTATTGACGGAGCAATGCCATTCACCGTGTATATTCAGCATTGTTCATCATGTCACAAACATTTTTTTCTACTACTGCTATGAGAAGTAGCGCATTTCTCATAGCCAACTTAGTTTCAAAACCATGTATTGCTCATACTGTGAGAAATATTTTTTCTCACAGCACTTCGCCAACACCACATTCATTTCCATGAAGAATCAACAAAAATCGACCAAAACTTGGCTGCTGTTCAGCTTTGATTGGTTGTCACAACTGTCAGAAGAAGTTTTTCAAATTATTGAGGGTAGTTCTCATAAGAGCTTTTGATGGAAATCGCATTTTCCATCAAATATTATTCCAACAATTTATAGTAAATAATATGACGTATATACCGAAATGTGACGATTTTAAAAAATACACCGCCAGAGAGAGAGATAATGGAGGAAGCTGCGAAAGTTGGAGTTGCTTCTGGGAATTCCAAGAAAAATATGAATTTGCATAAACGAAGAATTTATTATGGAAGTGTACTTTTTTGAAAAACTTTGAGGAACTAGGACAGGCGTCTACCATTTGATAACAATATTATATGTGGCATAGTGCCACATTATGAAATGGATACCATTAAGCTACATTACTCGGATTCTTTGAATGAATGCAGTTGTAAAAGAAGTATAGTGTGCAACATGTGGGGAGGAGCACTCACTCGTGTGTTTGCATTATCACTCGCTCTTCAGGCTCGTGCCACAAACTTTCACACTCGTGAGACAAGTTGAAGTCTTTCCACTTGTTGCACAATATACTATTATATATAAAATTTAGCTTAGGCGTTCAGTTGTCACACAAACTAATAGGACATTCGACTTGGATGTCACAAAATGTATTCCAGGTGACAATTCGAATAACTACAAAACGGAGTGCGAAATTGAGTGACATTCATTTTGATAGGAACCTTGAGCTTCGCCAGAATGATGTTGGGATGGATACAGATGATTATTTCTTTCGTCTATTAAATATCAGTCATCAACCAATGATACGTTTGTTTCCTGTTTGACAGGACCAATCAACACGCTCTATCAGCGACTATTTACATGGTGCATAATAGTCACTGACTATTCAGCATAATACCTATATATCAATGAACCTGTGCATCTGACATTACTCTAAATAAAAACATCTTAAACGTCAAATAAAATCAATCGTGTTGAAGCTGTATTAGTATTTGAAAATGAATCGATATGGAGAAACTATAAACGAAGAGATAGATAGGATAATCGAGGGTACAATCCCTGACAATACAGTGAGGAGTAAAAATAGCGTATGGAATCAGTTTACTAAATTTTGCGGGCATCGTCAATATGAAATGAATGAGTCGACACCAATCACAAAACTGAATGATATTCTGATAGACTGGGCCTGGAATATGAAAAAAGAAAATGGGCAAGATTATAAAGAATATACTGTGAAGTGCATTTGGAATTCTACAGCTAAAACTCTTCAAGAGATGTATTTCAAGAAGTATAACATAAAAATAGATCCATTTCAAGCGTGCGAATTCAAAAGTTCTCGAGACGCACGCAATGCCAAGAGACGGGTATTGCAGAAACATCAGGAAAAACGGAAACAAAGTTCAACGGCTTTAAGTATAGAAAATATGTTTGCTATTATTGACAAATGCGATGAAAAAACTCCAGATGGACTTCAAAAAAAAATTTACTATTTGGCTTCAGTAGAATTAGCGTGGCGTGGGGGCGAAGGTTGTTCAGCTTTGATTGAACATTTTAAATTTCAGAATGATGGTAATGAATCAGGTAGGATAGAATATAAACCAATTTTTACAAAAACCTGTCAAGGAGGAAACCATAAATGCGCAGACAGCAAGTGGCTTACTAAAAATGAACAAAACCCACAGCGCTGTCCAGCGTTGTTTAATTTTCATTCATTCATATGACTGATATATAGAGAAGTGTATTCAAGAAATAATCTTCACAAATATAACACGACCTTGATTAATTGTCGACTATTTTATTGCTGCTAAATTTCTCTTGTATTTATTAATTTTACTCGACATTATTTTGGCATTAATAATCAGAGATGAAAGCCCTCGAGCTTCGCTCTCGGGCTCTCATCAGATTATTAATGCCAAAATAATGTCTCGTTAAATTATTATAAAATACAGTCGAAATTTAGATGCAATAAAAATAGTCGACTATTTATCAAGGTCTTGTTATATTACCCTTGAATATTGCTATACGGTAAAAAATCCAATTGAGTGGAACTTTTCGTCAAAATATAAATTTACAATTAGTTTCATCAAGAACTCAAATCTATATGAATGCCAGTCTAAATTGTGTACATGATTTCCCGAACAGTTTTCATACTTCTGAGAATGTTTGTGTCAGTACAATCCAAAGGGTAGCAATACAATTATTACACAATCCGGTGTGGACCTGGATTGACACAAAGTTGTGTGGACCTGGAGTTAAAATTAACTCAAAAACTTTTACCGTGTAATAGATATTGAAAAAAACAGTATTCATCAATATATTTTGAAATATATCAACCTCATGAATATCGCACATGATACCATAGAACAATCATTGATGGGGTACATCATATCGTATCACTGAAAAAAAAAAAGTGAATGAAATTTCACTCAAGGTTCACGCAATAATGAGTCAATTCCGGTCCACGCCCGATTGAGTTGAAATATCACCCTCTTCCACTGTGTAAAATGGTAATTCATGGGCCCATTCAATCGAATTCGTTGTGAACTTTTTCATTATTAGGAAAACTTGATGAAATATCTAGTTTGAGTTGAGAATTCACTCAAGAATTTCAATCAATTGATTCACTCACAATTACATATGCAGTCAATCAAATGAATTTTCTACAGTTTGAATTATTGGTCTAATTCACACACAAGATAGTGACAGCCCAAATATGATTCCTGTTTGGACATTATTATTGAAATTGATGATCATCAGATTATTTCAAACCTTTTTCATAATTTGATACTTGCTTTCACCTGTAATTAAATTTGTAGTTTCAACTATGTCTGGTTTGAGGCATGAATCATTTTCGTTGGTTGCATACGCATCAGTATCTGTGCATCTATTGCATTATATCATTGACCCTATTGAAAGTTTCTATTTCTTCTACCTAGGTGCAATTCATTCATCAATTCATAATTATTCGCCAAGGTTCGAGAAGTGTTATTTTTCATTAGGGGAAACCTTCGAATACTGGTGGTTCCTCAGATCAGTGGTGGAAAAACAACATCAACACTATTCTAACATTCAACTTGATACGATGATACGACTGCCCAATTTTCATGACATCCAACTATAATCCTTGTTTCATCACTGAACTGGAGATGTTGATTATTAGAAACTTACCAACATATGATAATCCTCCGATTCAAGTTAGCTTTTTCCCCACGAAGGTCATTGTTTGTCATCTGCAAAAAGTCCCATATGGAAAATAACTATTATTATCATCAACAGACTCATGCATTGTTTTTATTTCATTCAGGTAAGGAAGAAACGATTTCCTGTCCCCGTAATGTATTTTAAATTGTTAGGAATGTGGCTGCGGTTTCGTGCACGAATTTTATTTTTTCTACCTCAGCTGAATGCATTTGATCCATTGTGAGAACAATGTGAACATCAATGCATAACATTTCTTTTCCTTGATAATATTCGACACAGTTCACCTAACGTTGAAATGGAGATATGAAAAACATTATATTGTTTACAAGCTGTTTCGTCGGAACCGCACATAAGACGTATGTGGTGTTTCAAAAATGACACTGATCTGAATATCGAGTCGTTTCCAATGAAAATATTCTCGAGATGGCGGCACTTCCGGTTGAACCGAAGTGATATCAACTTGATTTTTTTTTTCATATGGAACATGTCTGTATATTATTGCATTTTGAGATTCTTCCATCGATGTTTCACAGTTGAGGTCTAGCGGAAGTGATCACAGTGATATAGGGTGTCAAAAATTTTGGGAATTATGTCTTCTGACATTTGATTGAGAAAAATACAGGGTGGTTCAAGATTAGGAATTCTGATAACCTTGTACTTATCTGTTCCAATTGGGTCTAGGTAGATCAGAGGTGAAGATAGGAACATGTTAAATGATAATAATCAGTTTAGACACTCAAAAATACTTCAGTTGAAGAATCATCTCGATATCGAACAACCTACCTATAATCATGCCCGCTAGACCCCAAGATATATCAATGAAATCCGCTCTCCAGATAGAATCTGAAAATGGGGGACTGAAAGATCAGCCTAGCTGAAGTCCAATCATATTTGCCCAATTGATGTACGTATAAGTTTATTACATTTCAACATGTAATGTTTTGTCTCATCTGGGTGAATAAATAAATAAATAAATAGAAATGAAAAATTAATAACGATGAGATAATAGATGGAGTGTCATATTCAAAAAAGTTAGGATCAACTGGAAGTACCGTCATCTCGAAAATATTTTCGTTGAAAAGGAATGAATCGATATCGAATCGTTAGTGTCAGTTTCAGAGCTCCGAATACGTCTCATGTAGGGATCAGACGAAACACTGATCAAATGAACTCCTGATTTTCGGTTGGATCGGATTGACATCAACTTTGTTTTTCATATATGGAACACGTTGTATATTATTGCATATCGAGATCATCCCTGAAGAGCTGATTTCATCATTGAACCACACTTGAGGTCTAGCGAAGGTGATCAGATGTCCTTATCTAAACTCTCCATTCATCATCTCTTGACATTTAATTGAAACAAATAAAGGGTGTTTCAAGATTCAGATTTCTGATCACTCTGTCATTATCTGTTTTAATTGAGTGTTAGTAGATATAGTAAATTGGAAGTTGAGATAGGGACATGTGAGCCAATAATGACCAGTTTCGACATAAAAAATCATGAAGTTGAAAAGTCATCTCAATTTTGAACACCCTATTTATAATCATGCCCGATAGACCCCAAGTACGATATATTGATGGAATCAGCTCTCTAGGGAAAATCTGAAAATGCGATGATATATAGAGCATTCCATCTCGGAATTCAAGTTCAACTGGGAGTACCGCCATCTGGGGAATATTTTCGTTGAAAAGGTCTCAATCGATATCGAATCGTTAGTTTCAGTTTAAGAACTCTAAATACGTCTAATGTAGATCAGACAGGACATCCTGTATATTGTTTATTACACACCTAGGGTTATAAAGTGTCTCATTTTAGTACACTGTGGAATCCCCATGATGAAACTTTGTTTTTGGAAATCCTTGAACTGATCGATTTTTATTTTCGAAAATCAATGATCTTACTTGAAAGTTTTCAATCACATCTCAACTTTCTGAAGGTAGGTACTATTCAATTGTTTAATTCAATCGTATGGTGACTACCTGAATTCCAAATCAGTTTTTTATAATGAATGTCCATCTACGCCTATAATACATTGAAACATGTACTCACCAGAGGCGGACTGGAGGCCGGGCGGTCGGGCGATCGCCCGATGCGCCGGTGCCCTTTGGGGCCGGTGGAAATGTTGAAAGAATATAAAATATATACATATATACTGCAAAGGGAGCTACATCAAACGTTCTGTACAAAGCAAAGAGCAGCATTATTTAAAAATGTAAATACTAGGATTTACTGATGATCAAATAATATAAACTGAAAACTCAATCAGGAAGGATTATGAAAAGGTCAAAAATTATCATCCTGCTGATGGAATAAGCCTTGACAGTTTGCGATTGGAACTGATAGATTTTGCCTTGAAGTGGGAAAGACTGTCGAGAACTTCATCAGAAGATATGATGGATGGTGGAACTTATGTCTTCGATGTAGAAGTGGAATTGATTTCATCACAACACAAGTTCTGCAAAAAATGTTCATTTTGTTGCTACCATGTTTCGCACAAATACAATTTATACGTCGAGGACTATCCAAATTTGAAGAAAATTCATAAATATATTCTTACTCCTTCAGTGTCGCAGGTATCTTGAGAAATAGTTTTCTCAAAATTAAAATTCATTTTGAATAGGCTATAATGAATTCTCTGTGCCAAGAAAATTCAGAGGCTTTCATGATCATGAGGTGTGAAAAAGACATTCCATATCAATAGAAAGCGACAATATCATTTTCAACTCGTTGAAAAATGTGATGAATCCATAAGAGATTCACCTTCTCGGTTATTTATTTCAATTTCTAATGCGGCTAATGTTTTGATTTTTGTTTTGGATAAATGAATTTCCTAGTATTTCTGCAGCTTTAATATCATTCACCAAGGTGCTCTATGTTCATCTACCATAGAAATATCGTTCATATTATTTATTTTTATTTTTCATTCATAGAATGTAAATTATGTTATTTATTTCGTTTTTCTTCAGTATATTTGATGTTTCATCGACAGTTTGTTTTGTTTGAGTTTCATTATAATGAAAACTATTTGTAATATTTTTTTTTTCGTTTTTGTTCGTATATGTTACCAAAATATCTGATGAAATCATATGACTAGCTATAGTAGCTTTGGAATTTTCTCCGGAGGTGGGCCGGTAAGGTTTAATTCGCCCGGGCCGATTCAAAGGTCCAGTCCGCCCCTGGTACTCACCAATGATTTTGACAAAGCTTTCACCTAATTTAAAATCTCCTGGATGCTCTCTTGCAAGCATTCAACCGAATTGAAAAAAAAAAGAGACCGTTTTAGATATAGAGATATGAAATACCCCTTTGAAAGTTGTATTTCGACCATTATACAATTCACATTTAAACTATCTTTCAAGGGATTGGTTGACAAGTGGTTGATAAATTTGACATAAAATGATTCACAAAATCGAATATCGACCTACTCGATAATTTCATGAATAATTATTTTAGTTATAAAGAGAGGTTTAAATTCTGTACAATGAAGAGCGGGCGTCAAAGGATATAATTCACGAGGTATGTGATAGCATTCTCCTTCGATATATATGAAGAATATCTCTACTCGTTAAAATGGATTATCGATATATTTTATTGATTTATATTTTCAATGGGGAATACCACTGATGGAAGAAATTCGTGCAAACCTCTTTCAATCGACGAATCATGATTTACGTTTCATGTATACTATGAAATATGGAGGTGGAGCCGTGACGTATTAGTCCCGACTATAGCTATCTCTTTCTATTCTCTTTCATGTTTCAAAATATTCGATTTATGAGGTAGCTGGAGAATAACAGGTTACAAGGGATTTCAAGCAAATTGGACTTGTTCATCAGAAAAACGTTTAGTTTATGCTCTCACTATAAACAAAAATTTGCAATACTGGACAGCGACGCCAGATTCATTTGTTTACAAGCTGTTTCGTCGGAACCGCACATAAGACGTATGTGGTGTTTCAAAAATGACACTGATCTGAATATCGAGTCGTTTCCAATGAAAATATTCTCGAGATGGCGGCACTTCCGGTTGAACCGAAGTGATATCAACTTGATTTTTTTTTTCATATGGAACATGTCTGTATATTATTGCATTTTGAGATTCTTCCATCGATGTTTCACAGTTGAGGTCTAGCGGAAGTGATCACAGTGATATAGGGTGTCAAAAATTTTGGGAATTATGTCTTCTGACATTTGATTGAGAAAAATACAGGGTGGTTCAAGATTAGGAATTCTGATAACCTTGTACTTATCTGTTCCAATTGGGTCTAGGTAGATCAGAGGTGAAGATAGGAACATGTTAAATGATAATAATCAGTTTAGACACTCAAAAATACTTCAGTTGAAGAATCATCTCGATATCGAACAACCTACCTATAATCATGCCCGCTAGACCCCAAGATATATCAATGAAATCCGCTCTCCAGATAGAATCTGAAAATGGGGGACTGAAAGATCAGCCTAGCTGAAGTCCAATCATATTTGCCCAATTGATGTACGTATAAGTTTATTACATTTCAACATGTAATGTTTTGTCTCATCTGGGTGAATAAATAAATAAATAAATAGAAATGAAAAATTAATAACGATGAGATAATAGATGGAGTGTCATATTCAAAAAAGTTAGGATCAACTGGAAGTACCGTCATCTCGAAAATATTTTCGTTGAAAAGGAATGAATCGATATCGAATCGTTAGTGTCAGTTTCAGAGCTCCGAATACGTCTCATGTAGGGATCAGACGAAACACTGATCAAATGAACTCCTGATTTTCGGTTGGATCGGAATGACATCAACTTTGTTTTTCATATATGGAACACGTTGTATATTATTGCATATCGAGATCATCCCTGAAGAGCTGATTTCATCATTGAACCACACTTGAGGTTTAGCGAAGGTGATCAGATGTCCTTATCTAAACTCTCCATTCATCATCTCTTGACATTTAATTGAAACAAATAAAGGGTGTTTCAAGATTCAGATTTCTGATCACTCTGTCATTATCTGTTTTAATTGAGTGTTAGTAGATATAGTAAATTGGAAGTTGAGATAGGGACATGTGAGCCAATAATGACCAGTTTCGACATAAAAAATCATGAAGTTGAAAAGTCATCTCAATTTTGAACACCCTATTTATAATCATGCCCGATAGACCCCAAGTACGATATATTGATGGAATCAGCTCTCTAGGGAAAATCTGAAAATGCGATAATATATAGAGCATTCCATCTCGGAATTCAAGTTCAACTGGGAGTACCGCCATCTGGGGAATATTTTCGTTGAAAAGGTCTCAATCGATATCGAATCGTTAGTTTCAGTTTAAGAACTTCAAATACGTCTAATGTAGATCAGACAGGACATCCTGTATATTGTTTATTACACACCTAGGGTTATAAAGTGTCTCATTTTAGTACACTGTGGAATCCCCATGATGAAACTTTGTTTTTGGAAATCCTTGAACTGATCGATTTTTATTTTCGAAAATCAATGATCTTACTTGAAAGTTTTCAATCACATCTCAACTTTCTGAAGGTAGGTACTATTCCATTGTTTAATTCAATCGTATGGTGACTACCTGAATTCCAAATCAGTTTTTTATAATGAATGTCCATCTACGCCTATAATACATTGAAACATGTACTCACCAGAGGCGGACTGGAGGCCGGGCGGTCGGGCGATCGCCCGATGCGCCGGTGCCCTTTGGGGCCGGTGGAAATGTTGAAAGAATATAAAATATATACATATATACTGCAAAGGGAGCTACATCAAACGTTCTGTACAAAGCAAAGAGAAGCATTATTTAAAAATGTAAATACTAGGATTTACTGATGATCAAATAATATAAACTGAAAACTCAATCAGGAAGGATTATGAAAAGGTCAAAAATTATCATCCTGCTGATGGAATAAGCCTTGACAGTTTGCGATTGGAACTGATAGATTTTGCCTTGAAGTGGGAAAGACTGTCGAGAACTTCATCAGAAGATATGATGGATGGTGGAACTTATGTCTTCGATGTAGAAGTGGAATTGATTTCATCACAACACAAGTTCTGCAAAAAATGTTCATTTTGTTGCTACCATGTTTCGCACAAATACAATTTATACGTCGAGGACTATCCAAATTTGAAGAAAATTCATAAATATATTCTTACTCCTTCAGTGTCGCAGGTATCTTGAGAAATAGTTTTCTCAAAATTAAAATTCATTTTGAATAGGCTATAATGAATTCTCTGTGCCAAGAAAATTCAGAGGCTTTCATGATCATGAGGTGTGAAAAAGACATTCTATATCAATAGAAAGCGACAATATCATTTTCAACTCGTTGAAAAATGTGATGAATCCATAAGAGATTCACCTTCTCGGTTATTTATTTCAATTTCTAATGCGGCTAATGTTTTGATTTTTGTTTTGGATAAATGAATTTCCTAGTATTTCTGCAGCTTTAATATCATTCACCAAGGTGCTCTATGTTCATCTACCATAGAAATATCGTTCATATTATTTATTTTTATTTTTCATTCATAGAATGTAAATTATGTTATTTATTTCGTTTTTCTTCAGTATATTTGATGTTTCATCGACAGTTTGTTTTGTTTGAGTTTCATTATAATGAAAACTATTTGTAATATTTTTTTTTTCGTTTTTGTTCGTATATGTTACCAAAATATCTGATGAAATCATATGACTAGCTATAGTAGCTTTGGAATTTTCTCCGGAGGTGGGCCGGTAAGGTTTAATTCGCCCGGGCCGATTCAAAGGTCCAGTCCGCCCCTGGTACTCACCAATGATTTTGACAAAGCTTTCACCTAATTTAAAATCTCCTGGATGCTCTCTTGCAAGCATTCAACCGAATTGAAAAAAAAAAGAGACCGTTTTAGATATAGAGATATGAAATACCCCTTTGAAAGTTGTATTTCGACCATTATACAATTCACATTTAAACTATCTTTCAAGGGATTGGTTGACAAGTGGTTGATAAATTTGACATAAAATGATTCACAAAATCGAATATCGACCTACTCGATAATTTCATGAATAATTATTTTAGTTATAAAGAGAGGTTTAAATTCTGTACAATGAAGAGCGGGCGTCAAAGGATATAATTCACGAGGTATGTGATAGCATTCTCCTTCGATATATATGAAGAATATCTCTACTCGTTACAATGGATTATCGATATATTTTATTGATTTATATTTTCAATGGGGAATACCACTGATGGAAGAAATTCGTGCAAACCTCTTTCAATCGACGAATCATGATTTACGTTTCATGTATACTATGAAATATGGAGGTGGAGCCGTGACGTATTAGTCCCGACTATAGCTATCTCTTTCTATTCTCTTTCATGTTTCAAAATATTCGATTTATGAGGTAGCTGGAGAATAACAGGTTACAAGTGATTTCAAGCAAATTGGACTTGTTCATCAGAAAAACGTTTAGTTTATGCTCTCACTATAAACAAAAATTTGCAATACTGGACAGCGACGCCAGATTCATTTGTTTACAAGCTGTTTCGTCGGAACCGCACATAAGACGTATGTGGTGTTTCAAAAATGACACTGATCTGAATATCGAGTCGTTTCCAATGAAAATATTCTCGAGATGGCGGCACTTCCGGTTGAACCGAAGTGATATCAACTTGATTTTTTTTTTCATATGGAACATGTCTGTATATTATTGCATTTTGAGATTCTTCCATCGATGTTTCACAGTTGAGGTCTAGCGGAAGTGATCACAGTGATATAGGGTGTCAAAAATTTTGGGAATTATGTCTTCTGACATTTGATTGAGAAAAATACAGGGTGGTTCAAGATTAGGAATTCTGATAACCTTGTACTTATCTGTTCCAATTGGGTCTAGGTAGATCAGAGGTGAAGATAGGAACATGTTAAATGATAATAATCAGTTTAGACACTCAAAAATACTTCAGTTGAAGAATCATCTCGATATCGAACAACCTACCTATAATCATGCCCGCTAGACCCCAAGATATATCAATGAAATCCGCTCTCCAGATAGAATCTGAAAATGGGGGACTGAAAGATCAGCCTAGCTGAAGTCCAATCATATTTGCCCAATTGATGTACGTATAAGTTTATTACATTTCAACATGTAATGTTTTGTCTCATCTGGGTGAATAAATAAATAAATAAATAGAAATGAAAAATTAATAACGATGAGATAATAGATGGAGTGTCATATTCAAAAAAGTTAGGATCAACTGGAAGTACCGTCATCTCGAAAATATTTTCGTTGAAAAGGAATGAATCGATATCGAATCGTTAGTGTCAGTTTCAGAGCTCCGAATACGTCTCATGTAGGGATCAGACGAAACACTGATCAAATGAACTCCTGATTTTCGGTTGGATCGGAATGACATCAACTTTGTTTTTCATATATGGAACACGTTGTATATTATTGCATATCGAGATCATCCCTGAAGAGCTGATTTCATCATTGAACCACACTTGAGGTTTAGCGAAGGTGATCAGATGTCCTTATCTAAACTCTCCATTCATCATCTCTTGACATTTAATTGAAACAAATAAAGGGTGTTTCAAGATTCAGATTTCTGATCACTCTGTCATTATCTGTTTTAATTGAGTGTTAGTAGATATAGTAAATTGGAAGTTGAGATAGGGACATGTGAGCCAATAATGACCAGTTTCGACATAAAAAATCATGAAGTTGAAAAGTCATCTCAATTTTGAACACCCTATTTATAATCATGCCCGATAGACCCCAAGTACGATATATTGATGGAATCAGCTCTCTAGGGAAAATCTGAAAATGCGATAATATATAGAGCATTCCATCTCGGAATTCAAGTTCAACTGGGAGTACCGCCATCTGGGGAATATTTTCGTTGAAAAGGTCTCAATCGATATCGAATCGTTAGTTTCAGTTTAAGAACTTCAAATACGTCTAATGTAGATCAGACAGGACATCCTGTATATTGTTTATTACACACCTAGGGTTATAAAGTGTCTCATTTTAGTACACTGTGGAATCCCCATGATGAAACTTTGTTTTTGGAAATCCTTGAACTGATCGATTTTTATTTTCGAAAATCAATGATCTTACTTGAAAGTTTTCAATCACATCTCAACTTTCTGAAGGTAGGTACTATTCCATTGTTTAATTCAATCGTATGGTGACTACCTGAATTCCAAATCAGTTTTTTATAATGAATGTCCATCTACGCCTATAATACATTGAAACATGTACTCACCAGAGGCGGACTGGAGGCCGGGCGGTCGGGCGATCGCCCGATGCGCCGGTGCCCTTTGGGGCCGGTGGAAATGTTGAAAGAATATAAAATATATACATATATACTGCAAAGGGAGCTACATCAAACGTTCTGTACAAAGCAAAGAGAAGCATTATTTAAAAATGTAAATACTAGGATTTACTGATGATCAAATAATATAAACTGAAAACTCAATCAGGAAGGATTATGAAAAGGTCAAAAATTATCATCCTGCTGATGGAATAAGCCTTGACAGTTTGCGATTGGAACTGATAGATTTTGCCTTGAAGTGGGAAAGACTGTCGAGAACTTCATCAGAAGATATGATGGATGGTGGAACTTATGTCTTCGATGTAGAAGTGGAATTGATTTCATCACAACACAAGTTCTGCAAAAAATGTTCATTTTGTTGCTACCATGTTTCGCACAAATACAATTTATACGTCGAGGACTATCCAAATTTGAAGAAAATTCATAAATATATTCTTACTCCTTCAGTGTCGCAGGTATCTTGAGAAATAGTTTTCTCAAAATTAAAATTCATTTTGAATAGGCTATAATGAATTCTCTGTGCCAAGAAAATTCAGAGGCTTTCATGATCATGAGGTGTGAAAAAGACATTCTATATCAATAGAAAGCGACAATATCATTTTCAACTCGTTGAAAAATGTGATGAATCCATAAGAGATTCACCTTCTCGGTTATTTATTTCAATTTCTAATGCGGCTAATGTTTTGATTTTTGTTTTGGATAAATGAATTTCCTAGTATTTCTGCAGCTTTAATATCATTCACCAAGGTGCTCTATGTTCATCTACCATAGAAATATCGTTCATATTATTTATTTTTATTTTTCATTCATAGAATGTAAATTATGTTATTTATTTCGTTTTTCTTCAGTATATTTGATGTTTCATCGACAGTTTGTTTTGTTTGAGTTTCATTATAATGAAAACTATTTGTAATATTTTTTTTTTCGTTTTTGTTCGTATATGTTACCAAAATATCTGATGAAATCATATGACTAGCTATAGTAGCTTTGGAATTTTCTCCGGAGGTGGGCCGGTAAGGTTTAATTCGCCCGGGCCGATTCAAAGGTCCAGTCCGCCCCTGGTACTCACCAATGATTTTGACAAAGCTTTCACCTAATTTAAAATCTCCTGGATGCTCTCTTGCAAGCATTCAACCGAATTGAAAAAAAAAAGAGACCGTTTTAGATATAGAGATATGAAATACCCCTTTGAAAGTTGTATTTCGACCATTATACAATTCACATTTAAACTATCTTTCAAGGGATTGGTTGACAAGTGGTTGATAAATTTGACATAAAATGATTCACAAAATCGAATATCGACCTACTCGATAATTTCATGAATAATTATTTTAGTTATAAAGAGAGGTTTAAATTCTGTACAATGAAGAGCGGGCGTCAAAGGATATAATTCACGAGGTATGTGATAGCATTCTCCTTCGATATATATGAAGAATATCTCTACTCGTTACAATGGATTATCGATATATTTTATTGATTTATATTTTCAATGGGGAATACCACTGATGGAAGAAATTCGTGCAAACCTCTTTCAATCGACGAATCATGATTTACGTTTCATGTATACTATTAAATATGGAGGTGGAGCCGTGACGTATTAGTCCCGACTATAGCTATCTCTTTCTATTCTCTTTCATGTTTCAAAATATTCGATTTATGAGGTAGCTGGAGAATAACAGGTTACAAGTGATTTCAAGCAAATTGGACTTGTTCATCAGAAAAACGTTTAGTTTATGCTCTCACTATAAACAAAAATTTGCAATACTGGACAGCGACGCCAGATTCATTTGTTTACAAGCTGTTTCGTCGGAACCGCACATAAGACGTATGTGGTGTTTCAAAAATGACACTGATCTGAATATCGAGTCGTTTCCAATGAAAATATTCTCGAGATGGCGGCACTTCCGGTTGAACCGAAGTGATATCAACTTGATTTTTTTTTTCATATGGAACATGTCTGTATATTATTGCATTTTGAGATTCTTCCATCGATGTTTCACAGTTGAGGTCTAGCGGAAGTGATCACAGTGATATAGGGTGTCAAAAATTTTGGGAATTATGTCTTCTGACATTTGATTGAGAAAAATACAGGGTGGTTCAAGATTAGGAATTCTGATAACCTTGTACTTATCTGTTCCAATTGGGTCTAGGTAGATCAGAGGTGAAGATAGGAACATGTTAAATGATAATAATCAGTTTAGACACTCAAAAATACTTCAGTTGAAGAATCATCTCGATATCGAACAACCTACCTATAATCATGCCCGCTAGACCCCAAGATATATCAATGAAATCCGCTCTCCAGATAGAATCTGAAAATGGGGGACTGAAAGATCAGCCTAGCTGAAGTCCAATCATATTTGCCCAATTGATGTACGTATAAGTTTATTACATTTCAACATGTAATGTTTTGTCTCATCTGGGTGAATAAATAAATAAATAAATAGAAATGAAAAATTAATAACGATGAGATAATAGATGGAGTGTCATATTCAAAAAAGTTAGGATCAACTGGAAGTACCGTCATCTCGAAAATATTTTCGTTGAAAAGGAATGAATCGATATCGAATCGTTAGTGTCAGTTTCAGAGCTCCGAATACGTCTCATGTAGGGATCAGACGAAACACTGATCAAATGAACTCCTGATTTTCGGTTGGATCGGAATGACATCAACTTTGTTTTTCATATATGGAACACGTTGTATATTATTGCATATCGAGATCATCCCTGAAGAGCTGATTTCATCATTGAACCACACTTGAGGTTTAGCGAAGGTGATCAGATGTCCTTATCTAAACTCTCCATTCATCATCTCTTGACATTTAATTGAAACAAATAAAGGGTGTTTCAAGATTCAGATTTCTGATCACTCTGTCATTATCTGTTTTAATTGAGTGTTAGTAGATATAGTAAATTGGAAGTTGAGATAGGGACATGTGAGCCAATAATGACCAGTTTCGACATAAAAAATCATGAAGTTGAAAAGTCATCTCAATTTTGAACACCCTATTTATAATCATGCCCGATAGACCCCAAGTACGATATATTGATGGAATCAGCTCTCTAGGGAAAATCTGAAAATGCGATAATATATAGAGCATTCCATCTCGGAATTCAAGTTCAACTGGGAGTACCGCCATCTGGGGAATATTTTCGTTGAAAAGGTCTCAATCGATATCGAATCGTTAGTTTCAGTTTAAGAACTTCAAATACGTCTAATGTAGATCAGACAGGACATCCTGTATATTGTTTATTACACACCTAGGGTTATAAAGTGTCTCATTTTAGTACACTGTGGAATCCCCATGATGAAACTTTGTTTTTGGAAATCCTTGAACTGATCGATTTTTATTTTCGAAAATCAATGATCTTACTTGAAAGTTTTCAATCACATCTCAACTTTCTGAAGGTAGGTACTATTCCATTGTTTAATTCAATCGTATGGTGACTACCTGAATTCCAAATCAGTTTTTTATAATGAATGTCCATCTACGCCTATAATACATTGAAACATGTACTCACCAGAGGCGGACTGGAGGCCGGGCGGTCGGGCGATCGCCCGATGCGCCGGTGCCCTTTGGGGCCGGTGGAAATGTTGAAAGAATATAAAATATATACATATATACTGCAAAGGGAGCTACATCAAACGTTCTGTACAAAGCAAAGAGAAGCATTATTTAAAAATGTAAATACTAGGATTTACTGATGATCAAATAATATAAACTGAAAACTCAATCAGGAAGGATTATGAAAAGGTCAAAAATTATCATCCTGCTGATGGAATAAGCCTTGACAGTTTGCGATTGGAACTGATAGATTTTGCCTTGAAGTGGGAAAGACTGTCGAGAACTTCATCAGAAGATATGATGGATGGTGGAACTTATGTCTTCGATGTAGAAGTGGAATTGATTTCATCACAACACAAGTTCTGCAAAAAATGTTCATTTTGTTGCTACCATGTTTCGCACAAATACAATTTATACGTCGAGGACTATCCAAATTTGAAGAAAATTCATAAATATATTCTTACTCCTTCAGTGTCGCAGGTATCTTGAGAAATAGTTTTCTCAAAATTAAAATTCATTTTGAATAGGCTATAATGAATTCTCTGTGCCAAGAAAATTCAGAGGCTTTCATGATCATGAGGTGTGAAAAAGACATTCTATATCAATAGAAAGCGACAATATCATTTTCAACTCGTTGAAAAATGTGATGGATCCATAAGAGATTCACCTTCTCGGTTATTTATTTCAATTTCTAATGCGGCTAATGTTTTGATTTTTGTTTTGGATAAATGAATTTCCTAGTATTTCTGCAGCTTTAATATCATTCACCAAGGTGCTCTATGTTCATCTACCATAGAAATATCGTTCATATTATTTATTTTTATTTTTCATTCATAGAATGTAAATTATGTTATTTATTTCGTTTTTCTTCAGTATATTTGATGTTTCATCGACAGTTTGTTTTGTTTGAGTTTCATTATAATGAAAACTATTTGTAATATTTTTTTTTCGTTTTTGTTCGTATATGTTACCAAAATATCTGATGAAATCATATGACTAGCTATAGTAGCTTTGGAATTTTCTCCGGAGGTGGGCCGGTAAGGTTTAATTCGCCCGGGCCGATTCAAAGGTCCAGTCCGCCCCTGGTACTCACCAATGATTTTGACAAAGCTTTCACCTAATTTAAAATCTCCTGGATGCTCTCTTGCAAGCATTCAACCGAATTGAAGAAAAAAAGAGACCGTTTCAGATATAGAGATATGAAATACCCCTTTGAAAGTTGTATTTCGACCATTATACAATTCACATTTAAACTATCTTTCAAGGGATTGGTTGACAAGTGGTTGATAAATTTGACATAAAATGATTCACAAAATCGAATATCGACCTACTCGATAATTTCATGAATAATTATTTTAGTTATAAAGAGAGGTTTAAATTCTGTACAATGAAGAGCGGGCGTCAAAGGATATAATTCACGAGGTATGTGATAGCATTCTCCTTCGATATATATGAAGAATATCTCTACTCGTTACAATGGATTATCGATATATTTTATTGATTTATATTTTCAATGGGGAATACCACTGATGGAAGAAATTCGTGCAAACCTCTTTCAATCGACGAATCATGATTTACGTTTCATGTATACTATGAAATATGGAGGTGGAGCCGTGACGTATTAGTCCCGACTATAGCTATCTCTTTCTATTCTCTTTCATGTTTCAAAATATTCGATTTATGAGGTAGCTGGAGAATAACAGGTTACAAGTGATTTCAAGCAAATTGGACTTGTTCATCAAAAAAACGTTTAGTTTATGCTCTCACTATAAACAAAAATTTGCAATACTGGACAGCGACGCCAGATTCATTTGACATTTCTGGAAACGATTTGTTGTGATCAGCTGATCTCTGCGAATCATTCATAACTGAAAATTCGTTATATCATGAACTTATTAGTGGTTTATGTGTGGATCATTGGTGGATTTTGAATTCGATTAATCATAATTTTTTTTATTTCCAAAGAGAAATAATACAAATGTTTAAAAAAAAGAAAGATATTAAGTATACAAAAAGTATGTATACAAGAACACAAATTTCAGTCTAAAAGAATCTGATTTTTTCATACATACAAAACTAACAAGATATAGTCATATCATAAACTTCATCTGAAAACAAAGTGTGGAGGATCATATAATGTCTAAGCCATTGAATGCGAAAGCGCAGTGGATGGTTCTATCATTGATAAAATAATTCGAAAATAAACGTGAAAACGATGTCCCATGACCTGCTGTGAGAGATGTAAGTTGAATTACGATATTGACGATATTTTTTGTGTTCATAATGATTCAAATACTGCATTACAGAGTGTAGCGGCTGCATTAATAATTTATATCGGACAAGGAACGTAGTGATTTGGCTCGCCCCAAAAAGAACTGAGAAAACGAAAAACCAATCTCAGACCTTGATGATGGTCAACAAGTCGCTATCAGGAATTGTATCAATGAGATCTATGAAAATAGTAAGTATTTAACGAGAAATAAATGATCATTTTTAGTAATATCTATATGTTCGATTTCGAATAGAGCAACAGATTACATTGGAAACATTGAGAGATAAACTTCCTGAACGTCATTCATTCAAAGGAGGATCACATCTCTCTCGACTCTCTAGAGAGTGTTGAAAAATATTGGCTTCAAGTTCAGGAGAAATGATTCACGAAGAGGACTGATGGAACTACCTCACATTGCAGTGAAGCGTATTGCGTTCCTGCATACATTCAATTGAAAAAGGAAGGTTTAAGACAATTTGTTTTTCTTAATCAGACCTCCTTCGAGGACGTCCCTAGTTGATCCTCAAGTGGGACATTTTTGCGTCTCACAGACGTCCAATGGACGTTTCGAACGTCCTATGGACGTCCTGGATGTCCTGATAGGACGTCCTAAGGATATCCATGAGACATAATTGTGTTATCAGGGGAATGTTGAGACCACAGTTACTTAATTTTGTCAAATTGTAGAGTATAGTTATTGGAATTATTCTTGAAGAAACTTCACATAGGATTTGACTTATTGAAATTAGAATGAAACACATGATATAAGTATGACCTTCTACGCTAACTTCGCTGGCAGGAACAACTATGCCATTGAAATATATGTGTTTCATTAAATTTTGGGTATATTTAATCCTCTTCGAAGAAGATGAGATATAAGATATGAAACCATTTCATAGGGCTGAAATATTATTCGATTTCTAGAAACAAGCCAGCCCCTGTTTATATAGCAGACACACTTGTAGAATAGTATGGTCATCAGGTACGCGACTTCCACCATACCACTGTATTTTTAACCTGATTGAAATGATCACTAAAACTCATTATAGAGATCATGTTGTCCAGCATGGGAGTTCTGTGGTAAAATCTCTGGATATGTGGGAAGAGTCTCTGAGGCAAGTCACTCCTGAAATATGGGCCAATAGTGTTCGCTATACTGAACAAATAATTCAGAGTTGGTGGAAAAGAGGAAATTACATTGGATTCACAAGATATTCGTCACGATATATTTCTTCAGAAAAAAACATAATTGCTATAATTATTATTATACATTCATTAACCAATTTGAAGCCAATCGATATTATAACAAATCATTTAGAAATCGATAATCCTTTTGATATCGATATTGAAAAAATGTTTGTCAATGATAACATAAACCAAGATAAAGAACGCATACCTTACTTTTGTAGTCGAATGATAATGAAAAATCAATAAAAAATATAGGAATAATTATAACTGAATTGAATACAGACCAAGATGACCCTGACATATTCTAACCAGGTTTTGGAGCATACGTACAGAATCTCATTAGGCATGGAAATTCCCTTGAACTACATAATCCCACTATTCAAACTGATATCGACATTGATGGTAGAACAATGCTAACGTCTCTTCAAGAAATAGTCCATATGGATAATTCGAACAGGCCATCGAAGAAAACATACCATTTGCAATACTAAGTAACTCCATTTTATTTGAGATTCTCTCATGTGTTCGGTCCTCAAGAGACAACAATAAAACAAATCTTAGAGAAAAAAAAAACATCAATAGAACCTTGGAAATTAGGCACTGCCTAATTCGTAATTTCAGTCATACCCTCATTCTCTACTACGATCTCGATCTGATTATCATGGAAATTAATGAACTACACACTCAAACTTCAAATCTAGTTGAGAAAACGAGTAAAAAATATTTTGCTGATATCTCGAACTATGTCAAAATCATTCAGCAAATTTTCAGTGGTATTGGATCTTTTTCCAAATCAATAACTGGAAATTTGGACGCAGATGATGGCGAAAAATACGAAGAATCAATTGACGATTTTCGAATCGATCAAAATGAATGAACCCCAAACATAGGAAAGCAAAATTCTATATCATTTGATATTATCAATGATTCCAATGAAACAATCCAACAGATCTTACCCAACGAAAAGTTAATACAAGTGAAAATCCTGCAAGTCGCTTCAATTGTTGAAGAGGGAAAATTCCAATTTTATCAAATACCTTCTCAATCAGCTAATCAGTATATATGAAATAATCATATATACATATTTCTCAAGATATCGAAAATTCGCCGATATTTTCCAAATTGAACCTAATGCATCATAAAAAGCCCTGAATTATTCATCGAGCTATAAAATGAGAAAATCATCATAATCCCGATCAATTGTCATTCAGAATCCAACTAGCAAATACCGAATTCAAAAAAATTCATCGACATTGAATGTTTCATTCTGAATAACAAAATAACCTATTAACTCTGCATCCCGATTACCTATCCATTCACTTTCGATTATTTTCACCTCTATTTCATTCCTGAATACAGTCCAGGTCAGTTCAGGACAATTATTTCTGATGCCAAATACTCGTTGAAAAATGGTACGCACTATGCATATGAAACCGACACTTGTGCCAAAGCCGCACTATACGATTTCATGTCTTTAAGGAAGCGTACATCCAAGATGTAACCGAAACCAGGTCTTGTGAAGTTCAGCTGATGGACTTGAATCCCGCATCTACATGTCAGTCAATCAATGTTCAAATCACCAAGCCTGAGATTAATCAATCAGTGGACTCTACCAGTTGTATTGTAATATTTCCAAATGAAACGCTAATAAATATCGAGTGCCTAGACCAAGGAGATGTATCCAAAATTGTTGGAAGCTACTTATCGCATCTCGCTCTGAAGATCAGATTTTCTTGAAATACACTATTTCCAGAATAAAATTCAAAGGTCCTTGACGTTGTGACTCCATTTTCATGAAACGTAATTCCACAGAGCTGAAATTATAGTCACATTACTAGACAGCTCAATATTCAGAATATTGGTCATGGATTCGACTGACTCGAGTTTTCATTATTTCATCTTCATGAAATCTCAAAGAAGGGGGAGGAGAAGGAGTGGACAAGATTAAATATTAATGCAACATGAGTTGTTCCAGAACCATGCATATGATGAAGATACTCAGCAATAATCACATTAGTCTTCAAGTAGTATCAATATTGAAATAGGAATTTTGAAGGTGAACCATCACCCTTACAGTGTAACCATATCACTAACTCTCTGAATTCATTAGTGAATTCATGAATAATTGCAGCAGCTGATCTGGTGTGACTCAGAAGCAGTGAGTCCTAATAAAAATCTCGAAATATGCCTAGCTGTGGCTTTTCAGTAAAAATTGAATGACTCAATGGTCCTGAAGGTTGTGTTATGGAATTGGAGAAGATACAAGGTGAAATGATGAAGATGAAATGGATCATTAGCGCTGATATTCCTCTTCCCACGAAAAGAGATAACGATATTGAATTTGAAGTATCAGAAATACGGATTCGTCGTGGAGGCTCCTGTTCTCATCACGTTGATGATTGAAATTTATATAAAAAATGTACTTACAGTAGGTCACCATTCTCACGATAATGTAGCCAGTGCCAAATATTTTCAGCAAGTAACAGTGGTTCAAGTTTATAATTCCCATAATCCATTATACCTGGATATCTTTTCTGAATTGTTTGAGGAAAGCATACAATGTGAACGTATACTATACACCAGCTTCATCCAATGAGATGGAAAATCTGGAGGGATTCAGTAGGAGAACAACATTCATTGCCTCATCAACGAAAATCAATATGCATGGCCTTGAGAAATGATATGGCATTACCATGAGAACAACAACAACAACAATTTGAGTTGTAAAACGACTTTCATCATGATGAGAACGTGCCTTGCTATAGACAATGATTAATCTGGTGAAAGTAATCTTTAGGCTTAGTGCCGTTCAGATTCAAAATGAAGAATCTGGTTTGAGGTTGAAGGCTCAGTCAACTGGTAGCGAGTATTGATTGTTCACCGAGAATAAACTTATGGACTTGAAAACAGATCATGAAATGATATACTCCACATGTTGAATCTGGATAATAAATACGTGTTGAAACAGTGTGACGAATGCTCAATGTTTAGGTACTGAAAATGTTAAATTATTCAAAACATAGTTACACCATGTTATTGGTGGTTATATGTTGATGAAAAATACATATACTTTTGTAATGAACAGGCAGACAGGAATATTTCACTGGACCGTTACATTATAGCTATTAATTTTCACTGGCAGAAAACTCTTACTGGTAGAGAACTTATTGTTTTATGAAATTTTGTTCGCAAAACATCGAACCCGAATGCTTGCTGCATAATATCATATGAAACCGCTGAGACAACTAGTGACTGAATTTCTATTTTGTTTTGATTCCTTTTGACTGTACTGATGACGATGTTCGTATTCGAGGATTAACCATTTCGTAGTATTTGTTTATACCTATCTGACTTCGGGTTGCACATACACAAAACTATTCAACACCATTTGTCGAGAATGAAACAGTCAATATTCATATTGCAATCAAATGATTTTTTTTATTCTCTTGGGCCATTACAACTCCCTTGCAGCAACTCGCTAGTATCCCTGTACACTCATATATTCAGACGGGTCTGAGATAATTGCAAAACTATTGTGCAACATGTGGAAACATTCATAAGTGGAAATACCAGGTAGAATAGGGACTCACAACCACTGAACCAACTGCTGATGTTTTCGTCTTTTAATTAAATAAAATGTGTTTTTATATCGTCCATATGGGGCGAAGCAAATTAGTGGGAAGTGTAACAAAATATGTCATTTATAAGAAATGTTATATGGCTTTACAAAACTCAGATTCACGATGCAAGGGTCATTATAGAGGGTGTTACACACTAGATTCAAACATCTCAGGATTTGAAGAGAAATGAAATTCAAAACATATCAGGCAATAATCTGATTCTTAGTACTTCGACTGATGGTTCTCGAGTAAATCGTCATCTTGCAGTTTCTCGATAATAATATAAACACATAATTTGACTGATAATCCTGAAGTGAAATAATTTGGTGACAGTTAATAAAATATTCCGTCGTTTTCACATAGTACCTATCGAATGAATTAAACGACAATGGAAGATTTCGCTGGAACAACTGTGCTTGAAATGAAGTCAGATAATAGTTTATTTTTTGACAGGGTTCCAAAGAACAACACCTGTTATGCAAACTGATAAAACGAATGCATTGACAAAATGGAGCCTTCGGCGTCGTGTCCCAAACTTCCCTCATCACAAAATAAATGTCACTTTCAGCACTTATATCATATATAACTATTTTGTGCTTGAGTTGAAAGATGGTTATTATCAGGTTGAATCAGAGGAAAATTCGAGTTTGTATTGCACTTTTAGTACTAGTAGTACAGGATGCCTTTTGGAAATATCGTCGGTTCCTGATTTTTTTCGAAGGGTATTAAAGAACAAAGTTGGAGTAATAGAAGGAGTTGTGGGTCATTTTGATGATAACTGAAAGTGCTGAACATAAACATGATGAGGTACATCTCATGCAATGTCCGAGCAAGGACGTCCACGGAATGTCCCAGCCGGTAAATCATTTCAAATGTCCTAGGAATAGCATTCCTCAGACGTCCCACGTGGTACATATCGTAGAATGTCCATGCAAGGACGTCCTTGGTATGTCCCTGATGAAATATGATTTCAACGTTCCTTCAGGGACATCCATCAGATGTCCCGAGTAGTACATATTCTGGCATAACCTCAGATCTTATATGATGTCCCTTTTAGACAACCATGAAATGTCCGTGATGGTAAATTGCTTGAAATATCTCTGCACAGACACTCTTATTATATTTCCAGGATCGTATAACAATCGAAATGTCTTTTAGGAACATTATTCGAATGTCTCTTAGGGATATCAGTCGGATGTCCTAAGTGGTACATGAACTTACTCTTCCAATGTCCTAGAAATAACGTCCTATGGACGTCCCAGTCGGGACTTTTAATATGTTGTCCCTGCGAGGACGTTAACTTACACCTCAACACATCCTTAACACATCCTTGGAAACTTTTTGAGGACCTTCTACGGACCATCAATCAGTTATGCAAAATCTGGTCCTAGAGGGACCCAGAAAAATTTGAATTCAAGAATAATTCGTACGTCCCTGGGACATTCTATGGACAGCCAATTGATATCACTCAGCGTTGCTGATAGGTTGTCCTATGGATGTCCTGAGGATGTCCTAAGGATGTCCTAAGGATGTCCTAAGGATGTCCTTCGTAGTACTTGATGAGGAATACTGTAGGATTTAGGTATTCGATAGTTGTCCCAGGGACATCCCTCAAGGACGTCCCTTGTTGGTCCTCAAGTGGGACATTTGTGCGTCCCACAGACGTTCAATGGACGTCCACGGTACCAAATTCGAACGACCTATGGACGTCCCGAATGTCCCGACAGGACTTCCTAAGAATATCCATGGGACATGAGTGTGTTATTACCCAGTAAACATTTTTTTGTTTCTGAAATGTTTCAGAAACGTAGTATTGATGCATGAAACATTGCATTCAAAGTTGCCTACATGTTCCAGAAACATTCCAGAAACTAGAGATGTCCGCCCTCAGGAATGTTTCATGGTAATGTTCCTAAATAATGTGTCGAATACGCGAATCGAAACATTTTGGAAACATTTCTACCATGATCATATCCTGTAGGAATGTTCCATGCAATATTTCATAAATATTTCTTTCGTTATATCACATGAAATGTTTCAGAAATATTCGTGAAACCTAAGATATTTGCCCTCAAAACTGTTTCATGAATGATGTTTCGAATACAAATGCTTGAAACATTCTGGAAACATTCCCAATATGATTAGATCTTTAGGAATGTTTCTTGGTACATTCCATGAATATTTTTGAAACGATAAATTTTCGCCACCAGAGATGTTTCATAAATAATGTTTCAAATACATATATATAGAAACATCCTGGGAACATTCATTGTAGAACTTTCGGGAATGTTTCATGAAACATTTCATGAATATTTTTCATTCAACAATATCACTGTTTATGAAACATTCCCATTGAATGTTTCAGAATGAAAAATACCTACCAATATCGCTGGAATATATTCATATTGCTGGTGAAATAAAAGATAATAGACATAAAAAAATGGATTATATTATTGCTTATATAATTATATATGGAAAAAGCAGTTTAAAAAGTATCATCAGATATTTCCCATTATCACGACGAATTACATATATATCAAGTAATTTAACATCGTTATTCACATGTTGAGTGCTTTAATATTTTTCTTCGGTTACATCGCAATTGGAAGCACTATTCTTGTGCAGCTTCTAAGTCATGATAAAATTTTCACACTCCATCCTAGAACAAAAAGTATCATTATGAATATACCCATCATGATATCTGATAATATTTGATATTTCATCTGAAATTATGGTTTTTCTATATTTATACGTACCTCGGCCTTGTCCATGGAGCCGTTGAATATATTTCAAAGACCAGCAACACCAGGGGATAATAAAAAAAATGGAGTCGTTTGTGTTGTTTGTTTGGTGCAAGTTTTGATGTTACTTCACATGGCCTAAATCACCTAAGAGGTCTACCGGTACGATTAAATAGTAAACACTCGAAAATGTGTTTGACTTGAGTGAAATAATTATATTTTATCACTATTATAAGATATTAGATGTCTTTTGCTTTGCTTGGCTTGAGACAACAGTCGGAAAGCGAAAACTGCGAAGCCTTTCACCAAGGAGAAGGAAACTGAATGCGCGTGCGCGAACGCTTAGAGCCGAAGACGGGAACCCGCGATCGATTACCGAAGCCACGAAAGCGGCGGCTGTAGAGGGGAAATGCTGAATCGCATCATGATATGATAAAATGCTTGGTCAAAATAGACCATGTGATAGTTGTGAAATAATCTAATTGATTTATTAAAATTCGGGCTATTTTGAAATATTCTTGAATTAACCAATTCAAGTTGCATGTCTTGGAATATTGTAGTAGGTAAGTAATGCCTAATAAATGTGTCAAAATGTCAATAATTTGAGGAGCCTTGGAATTTTTCAAACATATTCCTAACGCATTGGAACATTCCTGAATCAGTATTGAATGATATGTTTCAATTGAAGTGATTTTGAACCGTTTCATTAATTAATCATTCAAGTTATTTTGGAATGTTTCGGAATATATCAATTGAAGTTGTCTTGAAATGTTTCAGAAATATTGCAATGATATTGAAATATCCCTGGAATGTTCCTGATGAATGTTTCCATTATTCAGAATGAGAGTAATATCGAAATGTTCCAACCATCTGAAATTCAGGTGATTTTGAAATGTTCCAATCAACCAATTTTTGATATTGCAGTAATTCGCAATAAGAGTATATTTGGAATGTTTCGAAATTGCTATAGTTTGATGAACCTTGAAATGTTCCAAACATATTCCAAACGCATTGGAACATTCCTGAATAAGTAGAAAATGATATGTTTCAATTATTCACAATTTAAGAAATTTTGAAACGTTTCATTTATTAATTATCCAAGAAATTTTGAAATGTTTCGGAATAAATCAGTTGAAGTTGTCTTGAAATGTTTCAGAAATGGTACAAAGATTTTGAAATATTCCTGGAATGTTTCTGAAAAATGTTTCCATCATTCAGAATGAGAGTCATTTCGAAATGTTCCAATCATTTAAAATTCAGGTGATTTTGAAATGTTCTTCAATCAAGCAATTCAAGTTGTCTTGAAACATTGAAGTAATTCGCAATGAGAGTATATTTGGAATGTTCCAAAATCTCAATAGTTTGAGGTACCTTGAAACGTTTCATACATATTTCGAACGCATTGAAACATTCCTGAATAAGTAGTAAATTATATGTTTCAGTTATTCACTATCAAAGTTATTTTGAAATGTTTCATTCATTCACTTCTCAAGTAATTTCGAAATGTTTTGGAATATATCAATTACAGTTGTTTTGAAATATTTCAGGAATATTACAGTGATTTTGCAGTATCCCTGGAATGTTCCTGAAAAATGTTTCCATCATTCAGAATGAGAGACATATTGAAATGTTCCAATCATTTGAAATTCAGGTGATTTTGAAATATTCCTCAATCAAGCCATTCAAGTTGTCTTGAAACATCGAAGTAATTCGCAATGAGAGTATATTTGAAATGTTTCAAAATCTCAATAGTTTGAGGTACCTTGAAACGTTTCATACATATTTCGAACGCATTGAAACATTCCTGAATAAGTAGTAAATTATATGTTTCAATTATTCACTATCAAAGTTATTTTGAAATGTTTCATTCATTCACTTCTCAAGTAATTTCGAAATGTTTTGGAATATATCAATTACAGTTGTTTTGAAATATTTCAGGAATATTACAGTGATTTTGCAATATTCCTGGAATGTTCCTGAAAAATGTTCCCATCATTCAGAATGAGAGACATATTGAAATGTTCCAATCATTTGAAATTCAGGTGATTTTGAAATATTCCTCAATCAAGCCATTCAAGTTGTCTTGAAACATCGAAGTAATTCGCAATGAGAGTATATTTGAAATGTTTCAAAATATCAATAGTTTGAGGTACCTTGAAATGTTTCAAACATATTTCGAACGCATTGAAACATTCCTGAATCGGTAGTAAATGATATGTTTCAATTATTCACAATCAAAGTTATCTTGGAATGTTTCATTCATTCACTTCACAAGTAATTTCGAAATGTTTCGGAATATAACAATTATAGTTGTTTTGAAATATTTCAGGAATGTTACAGTGATTTTGCAATATCTCTGGAATGTTCCTGAAAAATGTTTCAATCATTAACATTTTAGGTAATCTTGAAATATTTCATAAATGTCTCATGTTTACTGGGTAGGGATGAAAAGAGCAAAACATTAGAATATCAAATTCAACAAAAACAAATCTCAATTCAAACGATATCGTATAAAATAGGTAGGTATTATTTTTAGTTCTGATGGAGTATCAATAGATAAGGAGTAAAGGCAATTGAGAGTATAGAAAACCAGAAAACCCAACAGATTTGAAAGAATTACAAAGAATATTAGGTATGATGAATTATTTGGGAAGATTCATTCCAAACTTTGCTGAATTGACAAGTCCACTGAGAACTTGATTTTTTGAATAATTGCACCATTAAAAATTCTACTCCAATAGAAGAAAAGTGGTTTGAGTATGAAATTTGGTTTGGGTACTCATTTACTACAAAAAAGTACCCTTGATAACACTCGATTCACTCTCATGGTTCTGACAAAGTTTGTATCTTAATAATTATTATTGTTTATGTTCTAAAATTACTAAGATGTAAATTTCGTCAAAACCATGAGAGAAATCGAGTCTTGTCAAGAGTACCTTTTTCAAAGTAAATGAGTTGCGCAATCTAAATTTTACACCCAAACTCCTTTTCTTCCATTGGCGTAGATATTTTAAAGGTGCAATTATTTAAAAAATCAAGTTCTACGCCTATGTATTATAATTGGACAAAATTTTAACACCATTTATTTGCCACCTCAAATTCCATCAATATAGTGAATTTCAGCAAAATCGCATATGTCGTTTTAAATTTATATGGGAAAAACGATTTAAAAATTGTAACTTCAAGGCCCTCTGGAGCCCAAATTTTGTACTGAGGTTATTTTACTTGAATCGACTCATTTTGGTCTGAGGAATATGTGGTTTGTTTTTGTAAAGACCTTTTACAGACACCCTGTATATAGATGTTAGTTGGTATATCTATTTTCATGGAAAGGTCAAGAAAGAAAAATAAATAAAAACCGACTTTGAATACGTCAACATCATTCAAAATAAATATAACAAATAATAATATTGAATATATCACTGGAAAAACACATCACAACCTGAAATATTTAGGAAACGCCAAATTTCCGTATATCGAAGACCTAAACCCCTACAGCAGAACGAAAAAGTACTCATATAATATTTTCAGTTTATCGAAAAATCAATTCTTGAAATTAGACATGTTGAACCCACAAAGCCTTGTACGTCAATCATTATTGTTACTTTGATATTATCTTCACCAAATGGACATTCACTAGGTAGACATAAGGGATGAATATTTCATGAATACTAATATTGTTCGAGTTAACTGAAAGTAAAGCAGACAATTTCGGTATACTAGGTTCTTACCAACTCGATGCCCTTCAATGAACATATAGAGGTTTCTCAAATATTCCACTATCACGTCTTTGTCACACACTTCCTCTCTGTTCCATGGAGCAAAGAAGATCAATAATATGTTTTCGTTCACGAATATAACCGCTATCGACCCATCTGCACAAACCCTCTATACCTATCCATACTTACAGAACTGTCAAATCAAATCGTATCAGTAGCACGATCCATCATAAGATGTCTTCACGTTTTACAGGCAACACTCCCATTATAATACATGCACATATGGATTAAAACATTCGCAAAACAGACAAAAGGTTTATTGGTTCATTGTTCCATTGACTATATAACTGAATTTTTTACTCTTGACATTTGAAGCAAATTTGTCTGATGGATTGTGGGAAAATGTTCCTGATTGTTGGGCAATATAAGATGTACAAAACAAAATTCAGTTCACATAGATTGGTTTCATTCATTCTGGATATTCATAAAATGCAATCCGTATCACATATCATTAGAAAGATTCAGAAGTCATTAGTGATATTCAACTTCACTACCTACTACCTCATAATTTGATTCCAGGCGAGAAAATTCATGAGTTGAATAATTCCACTGATTGTCGAATTTGAACTCAACAATCATTCTAGACTTTTTTCAATTTCTTCAATAGGTAAGTGCTGATTACTCACTCACAGATACGCACTGATGATGACTATATAGTCGAGAGCGCTCAGCTACAAAAAAATTACATACAACATTTTGTACAGTTATTTGTATATCTGCACGTGCACATAGCTAAGTTTTCCTCACATAAATTTCCATATCATTATATATCTCATTCATCCATTCTGGAATAGAATACGAATTCACAACTTTGGAAATTTTCATTCTCAAATCCTTATCGTATGTGTTCGATCATTTCAATTCAATTTTCCTCGTGGTGAAAAACAAGAAAAGTCATTTTCCTTTGTAGCTTAGTTTTTTCAACTTCCGAATAGATACCAAAGAAAATAAAAAAATGAGTTTCATGTATGCTGACGGCAGCTTTTCATCAGAGAGCAGATGAGTGAGTTCGGTTCTGAGTAATTGAACTGAAAAATTTCAGTGAAGAGGGCGTCAATCAATTTATTCGAGATGAATTGAGATCATAAACTGATTTTCGAGGAGTCCTAAAACATTCTGAAATAAGAATGACAATTATTTTTTTGGATTGCTGAGACACATGAAAAGTTGAATGAAACCATTTGAAATCTGAATCCTATAGATTTCATTAAAAAGCGGACTTAGCCTCAAAATCGCTAGGAGTCCAGTAGTCCTGAAACAGTAAGTTATATGAGCAGCAACCAGGTTTCCCGTGAGAACCTGCTGACATCAACATCAGCAGAAATCCGACTTCAGGGAAAGATCGAGATGCCTTGCGATCAGCAATTCAGAATAGACATGATCTTGGTAGAGTAAAGACGTATATTTTTATATTGTAAAAACTGATTGAATAAATAATTTTTGTCTCTCGAAATATAAAGTGCTTTTTCAAAAAGCCTTTTCGGGAAAGTAAAAACATGAAGAGTATGTCAGATACCGAATGATCATACATTTATGATAAATAAAGAATTTGAAATGAATGATATCATCAAAATTCACCAATCATACGAGTTTGTATACTGACACTTTGTGAAGAAACGCAATCTGAACCACTGCCTCATAGTACTATGAGAGAGTGTGGCCACTTGAAAAGTCAAGAATAGTAATGATAATTCCAATTTACATTCGGAGAACTGAAACCCTATACCTGGCAAATAATGACATGGTGGAGTACTCTTTCGAGATACCGTAATGCTTTTATCACAGGCTGCTTGATGGCATGGGGTGCAGCATAGGTCACTGCAGGCACGATGAATATGGCCCTGGAACGTGAAAGGTGTCCCCTTTCTGCCCACGACAGTAAACCCTTTCGTTCCTCCTTCATGGCGTCTCTAGATGATGTAACAAACTAGAAAAGCCCAGTATGTCGTCTTCCTCTTGAGTTATCCATCAACTTCATTCAATCTCCTGCAGTCTGCTCTGGCCAGGATCCCATGGCCTAGAGTGAGCTATGCTGACTATGCGACCCGTGGCGAGGACAGAGAAGCAGAAGGAAAGGTCAAACTCGCCAGAGGCAAGCAGAAGAGGCTTGCAGACGCGTCTCAGCCCCATCTCACAGACCACGAGACACTCAGGCTATTTCACAATCTCATCGGAAGCAAAGAGACTGTTGACTCTTATTCTGCACTAAGGAATCAGCATAACTGAAAAATGACCAATGTCCCCAAATATTGACTAACTTTCTGAAGAAGGGCCAGAAGAATCAAACATGGAGCCATGCTGTCGGCGTCCCATCGCAGGTGGCACTTTTCAGGTGTTGTCCCAAACCGACCAACAAGTCAAACAGAGAAAATACCACTTAAATTGAGTGAAATGCCCTACAAATCCCTTCAAGGGTGAAATATGTTATATTGAACATCCAGCACAAACTTTAAATGTGTGCACCTCAAGGGCCACTTCGGAAGAAGCGAAGATTCCGGAGATGTCGTCAGCAATTTTCCGCTATTTACCCTTCGCCTGTTTTCACGATGCCAATCGACACAATTTAAACAACCCTCACGTGGTCTACTCCAATTGGTCAAGAAACGTTGGTTGACTTTCTATCTCTGAGAAGCATTAGGACACTAGTAGAAAATAAAAGAAGAATGTTCGACTTCCGATGCTGTTCCTGACGAATGTGCGACGATGATCTTCATCCAAGGCAAGTGACAGCATTGACACTGACGTGCGGGAGAAATACCTAGTCTATCAAAATCACCAACAAAATACGAGGAAAAAAACAACTTACTCGTGGAATTATACCCGGATAATCCTAAAAATGAACAATCAATGATGGTTCAATCTATGGTAAAAGTCCATGGTATCTCAAAGTGGAGTGAATAGATTCATAAACAAGACACACAAAGTCATCTCCACAAATTTATTGACTGAGTAATCAGTATCCGTCCGAAACATGTACAGATACTGATTACTCAGTCAATAAATTTGTGGAGATGACTTTGTGTGTCTTGTTTATGAATGATGGTTTATATCATCACCGCTGGAGAACACTACAGTTGGGTCCCATGGAATTTGAATCAGACAAGCGTTAGACTTCGAATGAATATCATACATAATACTTATAATGTGCCTTCTTTATTGAAGAGGAATATTCTCAGATTCAATTATGAACACAAAAAAATGGATATATATATGTATAAAAAAATACATTGAGAATTCGCATTAGCCATCTGATGCAAACATTGATTCTTTCTCGGTTGATTCAACAAAAAACAACTACTTACCTTGCTTTATGCCACGACGAACATTGGATTATATCTATTGAACACACACAATAAGAATTTGAAAAAAGAATTCTCTGAAGTAGAGATATTGCATTCTCCTTCATATGGAGATATTCAACAAAAAACAACAACTTTCCTGGCTATTTGTCACGTCGAACATTGAATTATATCTGTTGAACATCCAAAAAGAGAGTATGAAAAATTAATATAATTATATCTGAGAATATTTCTTTCCAATACTCTCACCCAATCAAGGAATTCAAACACAAACAATGGAAACTTGTTATTTTTATTGACCACAATCGCAGATTCGTGATTAGGTTTTCACAATTCAGAATTTCTATCTGCGTCCTGACTGATATATGAATATCAATTTATAATACATCCAAAATCACCTTCTTTATGTTCAGAACCTGTTTATTCTGATCAGCAGAGCTCGAGGCTTTTATCATAACTTCCTATTGGTGTACTGAACGTCTGAAGAATCGTGATATCTGGTGAAATGATCTCAGAAAATTGTGTATGAGTGTTCCACTTATCAATGAATGTTTCATCTTACGAGGGCTGTTCATTGATCTTCTAACTCAGTGGTTGCTGTAAGTACCCAGGTAACAAGCTGACGTCATTTGTACGTCAATATATGGTCATTTATGGTCATTGACGTCATATGACCTCAAAATGACGTAATTTTGACGTACTTAAGGTGACGTTATCTAGACGTCCTTGATATTTCGTCAATATGACGTCATCTGATGGTCATTTTCATGACTAATTATGACCATCATTTATTGAGTCATCTACATCAAGGAAAATTTATAATCAAGAAGTTTCCCATCTCTTTAATATGAAAACATCAGTAGTTATGTTATATAACATATATTATTATCATTATTATTATTATTATGTCACTCATCATATATTATGCTTTATAATAATTTTTCCTCTAATCTGTGCGAGATGTGTGTTTTCGATGGTCTCTGAGATAATTGTTAATTATATACCTTCTGTGCAAAGTATTCTCCCTATAGCTATTAAAAATATAAGACCGAATTTCACGTCATATATAGCTTATAACGTTGTTATTCCGGAATGCGAATTCAAATCAGAGCGGGAGAGTGCGTAGAGAACTGTACTTGATTGGTCGGCACGGACCTTGCGCAGACATGCGAACGTCGACTGCCAGCGCCAACCCACAGCCGTCTTCAGAAGACTGCTGTGGCCAAGCCGTTCAATTTCGCTTCGCCGTTGCGGCCATGATGACCATAACAACAAAATAACAATACATAGAAGGCCATCATTATCATGTTATTCGGCTATCTATGTGGTGTGGTGTGGTGGTCATACTTATTCATATTCTTTGAGGATGGCAGCATGGTCATTATTTTAGACAAGTGGTGTATGCCGAAAAAGCAGAATGTGAATTGGACGCCATTGAAGGAATACCATAGGGTTCTGAGAAATCTCTCGAGTGCATCATCCGAATGGGATAAGTTCCCAATGAAAAGATCATTTTATGAAACTGGTATTTATAGTACCTACCTACCTATAATATTATTTTGTATTCAATGTGGTAAAGGAACATCAATATAATTATACAAAAAAAATCTCATCTTTTCTGATAATATGTAACCCTGATACAACAGTGTTTTTTTTGTACCTACAGAAAATTTCGAAATAGCACAAAATCAACTGAAACATGCAGAAGATTTCAGTGATATAAATAATCGTGAAGATCACGTCATTTTGACGCCATTAGGATGTCGTCATTTTGACGCCATTAGGATGACGTCATTTTGACGACATGAAAATGACGTCATTCGTCTTTGACTTAGAAGGTCATATAAACGTCATTATGACGTCATTTTGGAAGTCATCCTGACGTCAGGCCTGACGTGATAATGACGTACAAATGACGTCAGCTTGTTACCTGGGTATGCATTCATGATGATTTTATTATTGAAGTGATCATTCAACATCGGATTTCTTCATGGAGAAAGAATTTCAAATCAGTAGTAAACCGAGAAAGAATTAATATTTTTTCATCACATATATAATGCGAATTCTAAATTTGATTACTGGAATATTTAATTATTTTTAGGTTCATGATATTTCTGAAGATTCTCTTCTCCAATCCTCTATAGTACAGGGTGTTACATAATTCAATACAAATATTTTAATGACATATTCCTGGGGTCGAAATAAGACTTTTTTTTCCTATAAACATGTGTCCTAAAATCCACACCCTCCAAGCTACAGACATCGCAAGATGCGCAAAAAAATCTTAAATTTTGTATTGTGGCTACAATTATGCATCAAATATTTTGAAAATTCACGGGCACTTGTATTTTTAGACGATCTATTCATTTCTTGATTCAAAAATAAGGTAACTCGAATCGAAAGGGGTGAATGAGGATTGCATACAGATTTGATGGCAAACATTTTCTATTTCCTCCAAGAAAATTTGAATTCTAACATCATCGTTGAATTGGCCACTAAAAAATCATACATTTCAGTCTCTTGCATTTTCTTGAATTAGCTAACCGTTTTAGAGAAAATCGCTAGTAAATGAAAGGGGTGTATTTTCAAATTATTATACTAAAAAAACTTAGTGAGCTATGATTATGTTTTTCTCTGGTAACTAATGATTAATTAATATCTTTTATGCCAAACTGACATTGTGGTATGTCATAACCGTCATGTCACAATCGATTCACTTCCCTCAACTTACCATTACACGCGATGTCTGTAGCTTGGAGGGGGTGAATTTTAGGACACATGTTTATAGGAAAAAAAAGTTATTTTGACCCCAGGGATATGTCATTAAAATATTTGTATTGAATTATGTAACACCCTGTATACTCAATGAAGGGGTTAAAAATCAAATTGAGAATTTCTTTTCACACTATGTATGATGAATAGCGATTTATCTTACATTCAAACAAGAGCATTGATATATGATATTGTTTAAGTGGAAAGTATAAATATGGAATATGATATAGAATAATATTTTGTATGAAATAATATAGAAATTCATTCCAAAGAATCGAAAGGTATAATATATCGAAATATGACTGTCGTTCTCGGATTGGAACAATATAATGCACATTGTATATTTTATTCAAATCCAGATCCATGATTCCACATTTGAAATTTCAGTACCATAGTAGGAGTCAATATATTAAATGATAAATTTTTCGACTCATTATAGAGATTCTTGAACTGTTGAATTCAAAAAACATAAAATTTCGGATCGAAATGAATTTGCCTCTATCACATTAGGAATGCCAATGCTAGAAGTCGGATCTACAGAGCTTGACCCGAATTTGTTGAACTCAATGAAGTTAGTTGCAACAACAGTGTTCAATATCGCCAAAGTAACTCGAAATGCTCTCTACTTCGAAATAGAACAAGGATGGCAGGTTCAAACATAAACTCCATAAACTTTATAATCTTAATGGCATTCACGAGTCACCACTGTTGGTCAACGCATGCAGCAAATAAGAGAATATTAATGTCTTGGAGTACCACGTTCTTACCACCCTTCCAAGGGCCCTGACCATCGCATAGATCATGCACTCGCCCCAACCCTTAACTTACTACCGCCCGATTTTATTGCTTAACCAAATATAAATTAAATTAACTACTGCTTCAGTAAGCAATTAAGAACTAAGGGAGTTTGGCGCTGCGAGGAATAAAAAGCGATTTAGATGACTTTTATTTTGTATGCGCATTTGGAAATATAAATCACTGCATAATTTTGTGGTCATGATGTTTTTTCATTCTCTTTGGTTTCAATCTTCATTTCCGTGTTGAAAAATACGGCATCACGATGAAATATTGACCTTGAATATTTCAGTGTACCTAGTGAATACTATCCAAATTCTCATATATTCATGATATCATACCTCCACTATTATTATTGTTTATATAGGTAGATATAAATAATTATTCATTTCTCTCGAATTGATGTTGTATTGGTATAGTAGTGATCAGACTGTGATATTCATACATGCATATATATCTATCCATAAATTTTTTTCAAGTTCCAATATTCATATAGCACATTGAAGTGGAATGATTTTCTAAGTTATAATTTTTTTATTCATAGTTCCAACATCTATCGTATCGTTTAGGAATGATCGAGTGAATATTCATTGTTTTTTAAAAATAAAAATAAAGATGGTAGATTCAAGAGAATAATCAGGGAACACACAAATCACCAGAATGTAAAATCGCAGATCCGTAATCCATCAGAATATACATTTTCAAACCAGTAACTTAACAGAACAATATTTTATAGGAATCGTATTTATCTCTACTGTAGATGCACAGAACCGCAATCCCTCAAACCGTATTTTGTATACTGTACATGAGCATACCAGACAATAACAGATTGCAAATGCGCAGATGTGTATTTTTCTATAATAGCAATATCGCAGATCCGCAAATATACAGAATCGAAAACTAACAAACCAACATCACAGCGGAATGATATTTCATCAGAATCATAACAACACAGACCGTAATTCGTCAGAATCGCAGAATGACAGACCGCACATTAGCAGACCGTACTTTGTCAGAATCGAAATACAACAGACCGTTTATCGACAGAATAGTAAAATGTCAGAACCGTACATTGACAGAATAGCAAAAAATCAGAACAGCATATTCACGGAATCTCAAAATATCAGAACTGTAAATTGAAAGAATTGTAAAATGCTAAAACCGTACATCGACAGACTCGTAATACAACAGACCGTATTCCATCAGAATCATATTATATCAGAACGTACAATGACAGAATGTACTTCATCAGACTGTAATGTCATATACTGTATTGTGATAGAATCGTAAACTATCAGAACCGTAATTCAGCAGAATATTAAAATGTTAGAACCGTAAAATAACAGAATCGTAAAAATTCAGAACCGTACATCGACAGAATCGTGAAATATAGGAACTGTACGTCAGCAGAACCGTAAAAAATCAAAACCGTACTTTGGCAGAATCGGAATTCATCAGAATGTAATGCAGCAGAACCGTAAAATGACAGACTGCAGAGAGGCCTACCAGCCACGCGCAGAGCGAACGCCGGTCACAGTGTTGCCTGCTCTCACGTCATGTGGGGATTCTACGTATACTTTCAGTTCGACCTGCTTTTATGTTCCTATTGCTCTTGTACACTCGAGAATAAGATCGTTCATATGATATGAAGTGATGAATGACCACATTTCAATATGAAATATATGAACGACACCCAACTTTTTTGCTATATGGAGAAGAAAGTGTTTATTTGAAGTATTTTCTTAAAAACTACAATTCCTTGAAGTCAGTTGAGAGAAGGGTTCGAGAAATAGGTGTTTGGCATGTTACAAGTGTTTGGGATCACACGTTAAAAGGTAAGGCCCCCGTCATTCCTTGCTCGCACAAGACTTTCGAAGACTTCTGAGGGTTGCTCGTAAGGGGGCAACCGAATGACGGATAAAACAATTTTACAATTTTTTTTTACAACAAACTTTGGCGTTTTCAAAGTTTGATTATAGATACAAGATATTGGATGTTCTTTATATGAATCTATGTCATACCCAAATTCATTCATTCTGTATTTTGTACCCATATTTCTAGAAAAAGGAAGAAGGTGATACGAAACTAGATTGAAATCGAAGTTCAGCTACGGAATTTAGTCTCGTGAATTCTTTATTAACGATAATCAGTGCGGTGCTGTAGATAGCAGGGATTGATGAAAAAATGCTTATACATACATACATACATATGAAAGCCATTGAATAAACGTTCTTGTAAAACTCACTATGGAAGCTATTAAATAAACGTTCTTGTCTATCTGATTCTGATTCTGATCTACATCAGGTGACCTTGGACCATAGGCGCCACCAGATAAAAATAGGATATAGGGCGGACGAAATTCGAAGATGAAATCGGGTAACCTACGAATGAAAACTGAGTGTGAATACTCAAAGCTAATATTGATCTGTGTAATTCTCGAAATGTCATCTCCAACCATTCAGAACTTGAAGACTAATTTTCCATGATATTGACCATATCCACTCGTCAAAACTGAACCCATCACCAGTTCCTAAGCAGTTTTTTGAACAGCCTCTGTGAATCTGAGATAGAACAATCAAATAAACAATAATTGATCTTCGCATTGTCGAGTTTAGACAAAAATGTAGTTTACCTAACAAATGCCGAAAGTCATACTTTTCCGCACCTGTTTATTTAGATATAAAGAAATACATAGAGAATTCGCATTCGGTATTTGATGAAATTATCAATTCTTTCTCAGTATATTCAAGAGAAAACAACTACTTTCCTGGCTGCGATTTTACTAAATATACTGTACGCTAGCACAAACCACGCCGACCGTAATATCTCATCTTCGAAGTACTTAGGCAAAACTCAGAAACTATTTATCCTTAACGAACTAACCTATCCCTGATTGCAATATTTTTGTGGAAGGAAAACCGAATGGAGTGTAGAAACACATTGATTAATAATATATTTCAAAAGTTGAGTTCTTCAACAAAATTGAATAAAATGAGACTGTTTATCCTAAACGCACTTACCTATTCGACTTCAAATATTTTATGAAAAAGGAAAACCAGAATGAAGTAAAAAAACAAAAAAGTTGCAAAAAAAGTTCAAGTTCACAGCGATTCGAACCATGGACCTTCAGACTGAAAGGCGACAGCGCTAACCAGTAGACCATTTGGGTGTATAAATTTACTGCGTACAGAAAAACATTTTCAACACAGAAGTGCATTTGCAAAACAGAGGATGTATTTTGTTGTACTGAATGTAAATGTAACGCTCATCGCTCATTGTAACAATATTGAAAAATCCGATGACGAAGACCATCAATAAATGTACATTGTTTACTTTTCTGTAAGATGTTTCTTGTAAAAACCGCCTAATTTGCATTTGTGACAATCAACTATACATTCGAAGATATCTAGTTAAATATAAATTGCTCACCATATCTTCCATTTCGACAAAATGAGCATATTTTAATGAAGAATACGGTCTAAGCGCGCGACGAGTGAAAGTTTCTTCTATCGTTACGCTTAGAATGTTTTATTGATTTTACATTTTTGCTCTGACGAAACGCCTCGACTGTGGTGCGCTGTCCTAACAATTTAATTGCAGAACAAAAACTGTTAGGAATATCCATACCATTGATCGAGATGAAAAATGTTCCTCATAAAATTGCGCAGTTTTTGATGGGAAAATATGATGTAGTTCATTTGGAAAATAATCGAGTTCTTGCTTGTTGAAGATTAATGAAATATTGAAAAATTATATAGGATAGTTTTTGAAAGTGGTGAAATTTTTAGATATTCGGATGATAAAATATGAATTGTCAATACACCATTCGATTGGTTATACTTCAGGCTACAAAATGAGCCCTCATTATGTTTTTTTAGCTTCATCCCCATTATTGTTAGACTGCTATTTTTCAGACATATTGAAAAACGCGATCTTCGTACATTTTTCCCTGTAGAAAATCTCTCGACCATGTGGCGATGTCGTAATTTCTCATTATATATGTGGATGATGATGACAAAAAATGTCCTTGATGTTCAATTAAGTTATACCCCATGATTGGGTTATTGAACGATAGACCGCGCACCGTCTGCCGTACTAAAACATGTTCCATTTTTATGTTGAATACGGAAGCAAATTCGCTCCGGAAACGTCAATGTGAAAATGTACCTAATATTTTTATGGTATTCTTCCTTTTTCAAACATTCTTCAAAACAAGGTGTCACTCGTTTTTTCAACAGAATTGAACAAGGATTTCGAGAAATTGGATGAAACCAAAATTGTAGTACTTTTGATCCCGATGCGAAAAGTTGGTAGCTCGACCGGAGTAGGCCGGCTAGATTTCGAAAATAAAAAAAAGATTACATTCAGTATTGAGTGATATAATGAATAAGGAGAGTGCCGTAGGCGATTTTTTTCCTTATTCAAGGTCAAATGAGAATTGGATTATCTCCTACCCTTCGAATAAGTGATTATTTTCACCAAAATCATGAGTCAAAAAATTTAAATGGAAAACATATTCATTGATTTTAGAAACTGAACAGGTACAAATCTGGTACACCTACCTTCATTCATACACGTATTGAAAGAACCAGAGAATATCGAATGACATCGGTCTACGAATGATGAAACAAATTTCTTTCCTTCCTGATCTTCTTTCAGTTTGTTCGTATTCCTTATTATCCTAATATCAGTCCCGTGGTATATATACTATTTTTTTCACCACCAGCTATAAAACCTACCATTATTTACTCCTTCCCGAGGCGTGAAGTGTACTTTTACTGCCAAGGTAGTTTTCGTCATTTTATAACCACTAGTCAATAAAGACATAGCCACCCACCTCTGATATAATAACCCGAACTCACTGTTCTGATGGCATTTGAATCTGTTATAGGTATTTACTACTAGATTTTTTTTAAATTGAAAAGAAGTGCTTTCATAGTAGCAATAGGTTCATATCTCAGTTCCACAAAAATGTAATGATTGTAATGTATTGCTGTCCCTGGGTAATACTAATATTCTTCACTACCTTGGTGTATTAGTAACTATTATGCACCTGAGGAGTGGAAAAATTGATTGAATATGCAAGAAAATAATGAAAGGCCGTGCATGGTTATCATATTGCTTCGAAAGCATTATTGCTATAGCGTTTGAGAAAAAACGCCAGTATTTACTTTTGATCCCTAAAATATTGAAAGTGCTACCAAGTTCCTCAAATGAAAGATTGAAATTAGGTACCTGCTCCTATGTGCATAACAGTGCATAAAAAAATTATGGGAGGAAAACTTAGCCCCTGTAGCGCTGAAGCGCAACACTGAATAATACTTATATGTCCGGAATGATTTTCTGATCAAAAGATGACCTATGTGAGCATGAAACCATTATGTACAGGGTGATTCAAACTTTCCGCCCTTGGCTCATAACAGGAAAAGGAAAACTGCAAATGCAAATACGGCAGAGAGGATTAGAATGGATGTGTCGTGTAAAGTATATGTTCTCGTATTTAAATATATTTCAACTTTTCCCGAGATTGCGTCAGATTATTTTTTTTTTCACGAAGCCACCATTTCTTCCTCATATTCCGAAAGAACATATTTTTTTAACAACTTTCATCATGACAAGTTTCTCCTATCTCCATTTGGTTAAAAGCCGTGGGACTCTGGATTTAGTATTTCCATTTCAATAATCTTTGGTATTTTCAAATAAATCTCAACTGACCCCGCCGTAACAAGTCGCCAGGTTTACGTTTCAATCGGTTCAAATATGAATGCAAAATGTATATATAACTTATTTCACATTTTGGACACCCTCTATATTTACGGAGTTTTTCAAATCTTTTGTCATGAAGAATATCATTCAGATTCCAATGTCGTACTCAATTCTTTTTTCGCAGTATGGTTTTGGAGATTCAACTCAAACTTATGATTTTTTCAATTTATTAGCTCATTAAATTCCTCTTTTCTCCTTCAAAATGATATATATTGTATAGATAAATTCGAAGATGCTCAAAAATCACTCAAACATTGTATTTCAATAGTGGACTATTGATTTTTTATATGAAAAAGTCTAATTGGAGGAATATTACTTCTGATATTTTTTTGATGAGGACAGAAACGATATACTGACACTAATTACCTAACAGAACACAAAACGTACCTAGGTGTACCTAATAGCAACAAATAAATAGTAATAAAAATAAATTCATGATGTAAAAGAGGCACCTGATTGAATATTTACCGAAACAGTTGAATTTAGAAATTATACAGTAACTTGATTGTTGCCCAGTTTTCCACACAATTGCCACAATTGACACAACTGACACACCTAACCTGAAGACGCATTAAAAATCATTGAAGGATATCTTTGTAATTCCTAAAAAACTGCCTCTGTTGTTACACCATTTTGCACGAATTTCTTCAAGATTGTTGTGCTTCCTAGTGTATTAAGACGTACACTCGTATTCAGAAAACATGTCTCAGTTGGACGATGTAAGCGCTCTAAATCACCGCTACAATAAAAGCGGTTACACCGTCCAACTGCGACATGATTTCTGCATACCAGTGTACTTGTACCTGTTGAGGAATTGTGTCAATTGTGTGATAGAGAAAAGGGACATCAATTCGAATAATTCAATGAATAAGTTACTGAATGATTTCGAAATTCAATTGTTTTAGTAAATATTGTAACAGCTGCTTATTCAACATTATGTATACTTCTTATTACTATTTATTTGTTGCTATAAGGTACCTACGTTTTGTTTTTTGTTAGTTATTCAGTGTTGGAATTGTTTTTTTCTCTTCATGGTGAAATCAAAAGTTCAAGTGGAATCTTTTTATTTAAAAAAATCTATACTTATCACTATGAAAGTCCATGCTTCATTGATTTTGGAGCATCTTTGAAAATTTTATATTCATAACATTATACATAATTCGAAAGGAAAGAAAACAAGGAATTTGATGAGCGGATGAAATACAGGGTGTTCTACTGAAAAAATCATAAGTTTGATGCGTACTTATCTCCAAAATCATATACTTACCCCGAAAAAAAAAAAAAAAAATGAGTGCGCCACTAGTTTCTGAGTGACATTCTCTATGAGATAAAATTTCAATTAGTCATTATCGCATTCTTCATCACTGAGGAACTTCGTTGATATGGAGATGGTCGACAAAGTGTGAAATGTACAGTGCTTTATACGTAACCAGTTAGGAAACGCGTCATTTTGTTTGACGACGGGATTATGCGAGACGAACGAACGTATTACATGTAATTTTTTTTCTAATTTTGCTAGAAATTTTCGCTCGAACAGATAATATAATGACCATCATTTCTACATGAATTCTACCGATTATGTACAAAAATTGAGTATATAGGCAAGTCGACTCCGCCCGTCACTTCGAAGTATCCGTCATAAAATAATATGGTCGCAAATTAGTGACCAAATTCACGAAAAAGACTCGTTTGATACTTCCATCAGTGGAAAATGGCTGATTCAAGTTTAGTTTTTCCAACTGATATTGTGAAAGCAGCTTGAAATACATTATTCTTTTCGTCCAACCACATATTCAATAACGTAACTGGTGCTGTAGTGAATAATATTTCATCACCAGTTGAACCAGTTATGTTATATTCCACTTTACACCACAGGTTATACGAAAAGTGAGAAGTTTCAATATTTCCGTAGTTTTGAAAAGTTCCACGACATCACATGTCAAATTAAATAAAAAAGAATTTCGAGCCAAACTCAATATTTCCAAGGGATATCCTGAAACAGGTTGATTTTCATGCAATTTCCACATTTATAATAGACAATTTCTCGAATGGAACATCCTATCAACTATTGAATTCTCGAAATCTTCATGAAAAGCTGAATTCAGGGTGTTCCATTGAAAAAAAAACACAAAGCTATTAGCCTACCCGAAAAAACGAATGACACTGTATATAAAACAACTACACAAAATAAAAGTTTGGGTGGTTTCAAACAACTTTTTCATTTAACATTCCTCAATATTCCTATAAAAACAACATAATGACCTCTTTATACTGAACTTTCCTTGAATAAAGTACCATTCCTATTTCACATTCTTGGGGGAATTTAAGACTAAGAAAATTGTTTGAAATGATGACTTAATAAAAACAAATTATCATAGTGATTTCCTTTCGTGCGCTTCAAGCGTTGAAAAAAAATATGTTCCATCAATTACTAATCCAAGTGCTTCGTAAATTTTTCATTTTATAAGGATGCTTGCCAAAAATTCGACGGATGACGTCACAATGTGTCCATGATGATTGCAGACAAAAAGGTTCCTGCATGATCCGCCATTTTGAAAACAAATGTCATTTGAAAGGTATTTTTTCGCTCTATCGACTTACGTAAAATTATTCATACAGAGTGCCATTTGAATTTCAGTAAAATTTTGGGGCAAATCCTCTGTACTTATACAGGGTGATTCACCATAAATGGCCCCCCCTTCTAGCTCACTTATTTTTGAATCTATCTGAAAATTTGAAAAAGCATCTAAAATGATTTTTCAGAAATTTGTTTCCCGTTGCATCAGAAAATACAGGGTGCTCAGACCAAACGATCTACAGAGTACTACTTGATTTTTTCGAATGGAACACCCTGTATTTCATTGTATTTTTATATTCTCCCTGAAGAGCTGATTTCATCAATGTATCACACTTGGGGTCTAGCGGGAATGATTACAGAGATATGGGGTGTTCAAAATCGAGATTTTTCAACTTTAGGACTTTTTTGTGTCGAAACTATTCATTATTGGTCAATACGGCTCCAATGTTCCTATCTCAACTTTTGATTTACTATCTACTGACATTCAATTGGAACATATTCAGTGTCATTCAAGATTCAGAATTCTGACCACCCTGTATCTGTTCCAATTAATAAATGTCAGTAGATAGTGAATCACAAAAGAGATACGGACATGAAAGCCGTTTTGACCAATAATGAATAGTTTCAACACAAAAAAATCCTAAAGTTGAAAAATCTCGATTTTGAACTCCCTATATCACTGTATTCATTCCCGCTAGACCCCAAGTGTGATATATTGATGAAATCAGCTCTTCAGGAAGAATATAAAAATACAATGAAATACAGGGTGTTCCATTTGAAAAAATCAAGTAGTACTCTGTAGATCGTTTGGTCCGAGCACCCTGTATTTTCTGATGCAACGGAAAAAAATTTTCTGAAAAATTATTTTAGATGATTTTTCAAATTTTCAAATCGGTTCAATAATAAGTGAGCTAAAGGGGGGGACATTTATGGTGAATCACCCTGTACAGTGTGCAACATATGGAAATTTTCTTGATGAATTGCACAACCAAAATACAGATAGTGTCAAAGGTTGGTGCATGTTCGGTATTCATTTAAGGTGCACTTGGAATCGTTGCAAGTCAAACAGCATACAGGGTAGGTCAAAAAATATAAAAAATGCTCAGGAGTAAAGTACCCTTATTACAGAAAATTCAGCAAACTAATATGGAAAAAAGTTCTTTACAATTGAAAGTTTTTCCTGAATACCAAAACATGGCCTCCTAGGACATATTTTAGTGTTTAGATTTGTTCCATTAATAACTTCCCAATTTGTATTTTTTTTATAATCACCCTGAACACTTTAATAATTTGATCATAACAAAATCAGTTGATCATACTTTTGTTGAAATTAATGTACTTTTGTGCAATCAACTTGGATTTTATTTTTTTAGGAAATCACAAACTTGATGTTTGTTGCAACGATATACAGCTTAATTTTGAGATTTCGCAAACCATATTTTCAACAAGGTAAAACATCATTAGATAAGGAGTATGTCACCAAACTGCCTCAATATTTACTGTCAACCCCCATTTGTTCTGTTCCTTGGGTGTCCGTGATTTTTCAAAAGATATCATGGTTGTCGATCAATTTGTTCAGCTTTTTCACAAACATTTCAAATACAAAATGTTCACATTTAATGAAGGTTTTTGAATATGCATATTATCATTAATGATGTTTTACCTTGTTGAAAATAGGGTTCGCAAAATTTCAAAGTTGAGCTGAATATCGTTGCAACAAACATGAAGTTTGTGATTTCCTAAAAAAATTGAAATCCAAGTTGAATGCAAAAATATGCTTGAATTTGAAAAAAAAATGGGAATTTATTAACGATAGGAATTGAAGAACTGAAGAATGTCTTAAGAAGCCATGTTCTGGTATTTAGGTATGAATTTTAATTGTGAACAACTTTTCTCAATAACATTCTGCTGAATTTTTTGAAATACGGGTACTTTTTATATCTTTTTACCTACCCTGTATGCTGTCAGGGCCTGCTGTTTGACTTGCAACTATTCTGAGTGCACCTGAAATGATGATCGAACATGCACCAACTCTTGGCACTATCTGTATTTTGGTTGTGCAATTCATTAAGAAGATTCCCATATGTTGCACACTTAAATGACCACACTGTATATTGAAATTATGCTCATATTATTATTTTGTAGAAGCGAGGAGGGAAAATCCCAAATAATCAAGTAAAATGTATGTAACACCTACTCGATCAACCAACAGGCGGTATTTCGAGCCGCCATTGCTTGAGATTTGACATTTCATGGAAGATGAATGAAGTCATTATGATATCCGAAACGCAAATGAAATTGATCACATACAAAGTACCTCATTGATCACATACAAAGTACCCCATTGACGAACGAAACATTTTGGTATATAAACGAATTGGGTCCAATCAACTTATTTTGACCTCTACTTCAAGTAGAGCAATTTTGGGACACCCTATATATAATCTATAACTGAAGTCATGTAAGGGATTTAAGCACAATTGACAATAAGAAATCACTAGATTCGAGTAGGTTTCCCGAAACGAAATAGCGATATACAAATGCTACAAGTTCTTTATTTATATTATCTACTATTTAATTGGAGAATCAAATTGAAAGGTATACACTCTGATACGAATCTCAGACCATTGGACTATAGAAAAGTTTGAAAGTTTGATGTTTTTCTCCAATATTTATATGTTCAGAAATGGACATACAATGATTCCATTTCTGTCTTATAGAATCTCCGAGAATAGATTCACCTATTATACATAGAAAACATCGTTATATTCACATGTCTGATGTTTTGTTATATAATTTTTCAACAAAAAGAATGATATATACTTCTTTATCTTGATACAATCAAATTATCATGTCAATATCTTCCTGATTCGGATCAAACAGATTATCAAACACAAATACTACGATGTACAAACCTTTCTCAGCCCTCTAGAATTCTTCATAAAACAGTTTGAATCAGATTTGAGTAGGTATGGCAAGGAATTTCTATCGATTCAACTTGGCAACAATGCGCTACCGCTTGTTCCGAGTCTCCACGCGTCTCACACATTCTGGTATATTGACGGTCTGTCGATGTACGGTTCTGATGTTTTACGGGTCTGTCAATGTACGGTTCTGCCATTTTACGGTTCTGCTATTTCACGGGTCTTAATCCAAAAAATTCTGAAAATTTACGGGTTTGGTAGCTGCACGATTCTGCCATTGTACGAGTCTGTCATTTTACGATTCTGCTGTTTTACGGGTCTGTCGTTTTACGGTTTTGATGAATTATGGATCGGAAATTCCGGTAGTCCGATGGATTATGAGTCTGTCGATGTACGGTTCTTGCATTTTACGGATCTAGAGTATTGGCAGTCTGTGCTTTTACGAGTCTGTCATTGTACGGATCTTTCATTTTACGGGTATCAAAAATCGACAGTCTGTCTTTTTACGGGTATGAACTTTTCGCATTCTGCCATTTTCAGATTCTGTACATCACAATTCTGCCAGTTTGCTGGTCGGGAATGTTCATTCTGATGAAATGGTGGTCTACAGAGTACGGGTCGCTGAATTACAGTCTGTGCTTTTACGGTTCTATGACTTTACGATTATATATTTTTATGATTCTGACGACATGAAGAGTATTTTATTTACTGGTTTGGCAAAGTACACTTCTGAATATATGGCAGTCTTTCGATATACTATTGTGATTTATGCATTCTGACATAATGCAGTCTGTCAAAGTACGGTTCGACAAATTACGGGTTGTACATATTGCAGTCGCTGAAATATGGTTCTGATGATTTGCTATTCTGATTTCTTACTATTCTAGTCGAATAAATTCCTACTAATCGACGGTCTGTGTCGATACGTTCTGATGATGTATATGGACCCGAATAATCAAGGCAATACTAGTTCTTTCTCTAATACCCTCATGTAAGGTTCGTTGAACAGTAACAAGGCGTTGCTATGCATCAAAGCGATAGTCACGATGCCTTCGTCTAATTATTTCAATTAATGATTGACCCAAAGTAGAGTGCCTGAACAGGCCCACGCAATTCCTTCAGAAAGTTGTTTGAGATGTTTGGAGAGTAAATGAACTAAAATTCTTGATGTCAATGAGTTGAGTCGTAGGACGGAGGGCAGTAAAAAGGTTTCGCTTCCGAGTTTTTCGGGTTTATCGCTCATGATAATATCTCGAAAACAGTACACCGTGGAGAATAATTGGGAGCTGATGAAATTGTTCTCAACTCAACTCACCATCCGAACACTATTTTAGAATCTTCAACCATTTTCGAGCTGCATGCTCCGAAAAGTGGAAACTTCTTGATTAGGAATTATTATCTTAAATGTTTTTTCAATTATTTCTTTATATTTCACAACACTGTTTTACCACTGAGCAATCCGATTTTTCAATCGCCTCGACACGTGTTTCGCTAATTATGTTAGCATCTTCAGGAGAAGATTGAAACTTGAGTTCCTTAATGTATTGTTTCCCATGTCTGTTTCTTGGGATGTTTTCCCAGTAGCTCTCATGTTTTGCCTGAATCCAGTCTTTACCTGACACTTGTGCTGTACGTTTTGGTACTCCAAGAGTCTGTCCTGGATCTGGCTCATTGTCCGACCCTCTTCTTGCAAGTTCGTCAGCCTTCTTATTGCCAGTGATCCCCTGATGACCTGGCACCCAGATTAACTTGACGCAGTTCCGATCTGCCAGAGTTCTCAGATCCCTCTTGCAATTCCATACCAGTCGAGATGACACTTCCTGGCTTTTCATTGCCTCGAGTGCCACTTGACTGTCTGACATAATACGGATCTGCTCGTTTCCCACAGCTCTCCTGTTATTTGAGTCAAGATTAAATCTACTTAGACTTAGTGAAATGTTGATTCAATGATTGGATATGGAGCATCAGAATGGAGTGAATGTTTCAAGTTTAGATTAAAATATATTACAGATTCGCGATTTCTTGAGTAGGTTCAAACTCATTCTTGATGAGTTTCAAGGACATTTATTGAGTAAATATAAGCCCTTCACTGAATGATTGTATATCCAAAATGAGTACTCTTCAACTTCTTTCGACTGTTTTTATGTAACATTGAGTAAATATATTATATAGTTCGAAAGTTTATGAACTCTCGAAGTAGATCACAATATTTATACGACTAGTTATTTACAATCAACATGAGTTTCTAATGAAGAACGAACAAAATTCGAAATTATCAGTACATGGTCTCGCTTTACGCATCCGGGTACTCATGGCTTCTACTCGCTGCAAAATCCTACTACACTTGGTGATATTGAATGAATATAATCAACTGTTATCAGATCTGTTATTGAAATTTGGCTCATTAAGAGTTTCTTTGGATAACTCAAATTATTCGTTCACACTCCCATGAATAAGCCTCATGCATGGTTGAATTATGATAATTTCATGATAATGTTCATCGATTAACTGAGAATATTTTTTTTTACCCGAATCAAACGATATTTATTATCACAAAATATCATTTTACAGTAACCAAATAATTATTCAAATGTATATGGACAGCATTAAAAGAAATTCTTTAATGATAATGAACCAATATTTTGTTCGCTTGTTGTTGATTGCTTATTGTTTTATTAAATGTCCTGATGTATTATCACAAGTCTTAGATTTCTCCGCAGAAGTGTTTTCAAGCCTTATATCAATATCATTTAACGAATATTATTGATATTAGTAAATAACCAGACTATGCAATCAGGGCTGGTTGCCAACCACCCACAATGATACCTACATTACTTCCTTTTGAATTCATGCAAAGCAAATGAGATCAGGTAATACTCATGCACTAGGTATTCTCAACTTCTTACGTTAAAAATCTTCTAATATTATTTGATAAGCACCGCATGCACCAGTTTTTTTGAAAACACACTAAATGGAGGTATTATAATGAATGCACTGATGTCTGATAGTCGTCTGCCATTTCTTTCATATGGAATGTCGTTTATGAAGTTATTCCAAGAAGCAAATTATATAGACGTATATATTCATGTCCAAATGTAAACAAACCCGCACTGTCATATAACGGATCAAACTAATATATACTTATCACACCTCACGTCTTTCGCGGTGGTCGAAATCACAAGGAAATCAAGAAAGATTTTATGAAGATGTTCACGCTACATAATATGAGATGGAATGATGTTCCACGCGCATGACAGTATTTGAATTATTACCAAATGAATTATTATAATTACCCAATGAAGAATAAAATGAGATATCACTTTATATCGTTTATATCACCTGGAATGATAATGAAAAACTATATAAATCATTTATTGTTGATAAATGAAACAAAAAATCAGGTTCGATTTTGATGAATCAGCTTACTTGATAAATTATAAATATGGCTAATTGATTATGAACGAATTTGACGTTGACAAACATTTGATAATTATAACTGAAATTTTTTTTTCAGTGTAGCAAACTCGTTGACAGTCACATCAATCTACGTAAAAAAATCCTTGTTAACAGGCGATTCAGAAATGGATCCATCACAGAAGGGTTTGTAACCTAAATAGAGACAAATTCTCGAATAAGGTTCGCAACAAAAGTTTCAATGATCTTATGAATGATTACAACTGAATGATCAAATCAGTTTTGATTCACCACCTCAATCAAGAATTAATATACTTAATTTGGAAATTTTGTTCTAAAATTTGTTCTATCCGTCATTCGGTTGCCCCCTTACGAGCAACCCTCAAAAGTCTCCGAAAGTCTTGTGCGAGCAAGGAATGACGGGGGCCTTACCTTTTAACGTGTGATCCCAAACACTTTCTTGGGCCATCAGAAAAATTTCTGCAGTCGACGGGGATCGAACCCACGACCGGCAAGCGAATGCGAATTACAATATAGACACTCTGTCCGCACGGCTACCTGGCCACCCAATAATATAATTAAATTAATCTTCAGTCATTATTGAGTGAAAAGGAAACGCACGAACATGGCCGTGCATCGCTGTGAAATGAATCAACGGCGATATGGATTTGACTATTCCAATGCAGAATAGATATTGATGTACCTTAACGTTGAGAATACTATACAGAGTATCCCTGGAAGGTCTGCACACAACCCTAGCACATATTTCTGTGGTCAAAATAAGCCGATTTGAAGCAACTTACCCCAGTGCGAAATTGCTCCGAGTTACAGTGTGGTGAAGTGAAAGAATAAAATTCAAATTTTTTTCAAATTCAGGAACAAATTTTCACGAATCACTTTGGAAATTGACTTCCTGGGCTTTTTGAAATTTGAAACCCGAATACAAACACCTTTTCATTGTGGCCCTTAGGGCACTTCCAATGATTTAGAATGGTCATAACTTTTTTCTCAGTATAGTTTGTTACTTTTTCCGTTGCGAAAGTAATTACCTGTCCGCTGGAGTGAGCTATTTTCGAGATATTCCGGTCTTTTATGTTTGATGCCGCATCGGAATATTTGAATTATTTAAAAAAAATAATGTTTGCTGTTTCCTTTGTGGATGTGATTTCGTCAATCAATGAGCAGTTCGAAATGAATTATAAAAAAATACTTTCTCGAAATGTTCGTAGATGTCATATACAAAAATCCTTGTATTTTATGGATTCTCTCCATTAGTTAATTTTCTATCTAATCTAAGGGAGTCATATTCGGTGAGTGTGGTGGCCGGTTTACAGAAGCGTCAATTTCTCTACCGATATACCCGATGGGATAGTTTTGATGTAAAAAATTTTGAACAGTTGAAGCGAAATATGGTGGAACACCATCATGCATAAACCACATTTCTAGTTGAAGTTGTAAAGGCAAATCATCTAATGAATCTGGCAGCGTATTTTGTGAATGTTATGAGTAATCCACACCATTTAGTCGTGTCGGTAAAATGACAAGACCAATAATAAAATTGCCAATGATTCCTGCCCTCACATTGATTCTGAACTCATGTTGATAATGAGTTATTCACATGGCATGCTTCTTGTAAAACATGCTTCGTCAGTAAATAGAAATTGCTTAGTATAATTCGCGTTTTGCTGTCTTTATTCGGTGAAAGTTCTCGTATTCTCTGGATATGGTAAGGATGAAGTTGCTGTTTTTCTAAAGTTATATGAACTACATTCTTGGATACTCTTAACCTAAGCGTCGAGTGCTCAGTTTTGGATCTTCAGCGACTCTTTCCAGAATTTCTTCCTCAGCCTCAGGATGGTTTGGTATGCGCCTATTAGGATATCTAACCCTGTATACCCTAACACTTTTGCGGCCATTTCCTTTTTAATACTCAGAAACCAGAAGCATATCCGTCATTCCTGCAGAACTATATTCTTCAGCCATCTTTACAGTCAAATTGAAATATCACTGTTTCTGATGAAATATTCTCTGGATTATTTTCATCAGTTCTTCGACTCTTCATTGACAATTCATTCCTGTTATTTATTCATCTCATCATTATAACAACAACGATAATAGTCAAGTAGTATCTTCTATATCCAACAATTACTAAAGGAAATTTCTCTTCATCATTTTTTCCCTAGTGGAACTTCTTTACTCTATTCTCATTTTCCCTAGAGATTCTTGTTCAACCTTCCTCACATCGATTTGATAAAATTTCGTCACGGATATTCTGAATATACCAGTCGATGTTTATACTTCCACAATTCGTACCGCTTCATTTCTTTCAGGCCAAACCCTAAAGATCTCACCCATTGGCCATGTATTTTTTCGAAAAGTGAAATCGAGGATCATAACAATATCTTTTTCATCGGATCTGTCATTTCCAATCATTGATTTCTTCCATCCAGTACTTACTTTCGAACTCTTTCTCTCAATATACAAACATAACTCATTTGCTCAGAAATGTTTAAGAAATCATTCCTTCGATAAAAACTTTCTGCGAGATTCAATATTCGAATAATTGTATCAACAGTATCCAACCAGATGGCTCGGTAAAGGAAATTAAGCTTCTGTAAACTGGCCGCCACGATCACCGGATTTGACTACATTGAATTATTTCTCATGATGATCTTCGAACACAATGGAATACTCAAGATAGATTGATGATGTGGAGGAATTGGGGGATAGAATTCGAAATGACATACCTTCGGAGTTCTCCTATCATGATCTGGTTCTGGAAAATATCCCAACGAACGGATGAACTGGTCATCAGAAAATTATGTATCCAAAATTCTTTCGAGAAGTATTTGTAAGCACCGGCATCTTTCCCCAATGCGATAAACGGTTAAACCAAAAATACTGTTTTATTTCATTCTATTTATGCAAAGATTGTTATGTTATGGAATCAGGTGTACAGGGTGATTCACCATAAATGTCTCCTCCTCTCGCTCACTCATTTTTTAACCGATTCGAAAATTTTAAAAATCATCTGAAATGATTTTTGAGAAATTTTTTTCCCGTTGCATCAGAAAATACAGGGTGCTGGGAACAAACGATCTACAGAGTACTACTTGATTATTTCAAATGAAACACCTTGTATTTTATTGTATATTTCTATTCTTCCTGGAGAGCTGATTTCATCAATGCATCACACTTGGGGTCTAGCGAGAATGATTACAGAGATATAGGGTGTTCAAAATCGCGATTTTTCAACTTCAGTATTTTTTTGTGCCGAAACTATTCATTATTGGTCGAAACGGCTTCCATATCCCCATATCAACACTTGATTCACTATCTACTGACATTTAATTGGAACATATACAGTGTGTTTCAAGATTCAGAATTCTAATCACCATGTATCTATTCTAATTATTAAATGTCAGTAGATAGTAAATCAGAGGTTAACACACGGACATGACAGCCGTTTTGACCGATAATGGATAGTTTCGTCACAAAAAAATCCTAATCTTGAAAAATCTCGATTTTGAACACCCTATATCTCTGTAATCATTTTCTCTAGACCCAAAGTGTGATACATTGATGAAATCAGCTCTTCAAGAAGAATCTAAAAATACAATGGAAAATAGGGTGTTTTATTTAGAAAAATCAAACAGTACCCTGTAGATCGTTTGTTCCGAGCACCTTGTATTTTTTGATGTAGCAGAAAAAACTTTATCGAAAATCATTCAAGATGAGATTTCAAATTTTGAAATCGGTTCAAAGATAACTGAGCTAGAGGGGGGGACATTTATGGTGAATCACCCTGTACAACGTCCCTTTTGAGAGACACTCAATTTTGTTCTTACTAATGGATTTTGGTGAATTCTTCGACGAAAAGTATTTTATCTTTCATCTTGCAGCCCTACTTTTATGAAAAATAGGTGCATTTGCGAACGGCAGCTCTTCGTCAGTAGGCACTATATGGTTTCGAGTTATCAAAATGAGTTAAAATAGCAAAAATTCAGTTATCTAGCAATCATAAGGTTGAGCAAAAAAGATGGGGCGCCACTGCAACTTTTAATTCAAATGAAATGTTACCTGGAAAGTTGAGCAACCAGATAAAGAATAATATTAGTTGTTCTCCCAGACTAAAAGACCTAAATTTACCTTAGAGATGTTGTGAGTTGGAGTGTCATGTCAATAAACAAATAAAACAGTCATATACAATACCCAAACCATTTAATTATGATGATAGGACTCATATATCACATCACAGGTTTTGACAAATATGCATAATAGAAAATATTAGATACTTATATTCTGTTAAGAAACTACACTGTTGTTGCCTGCTATTATTTGGATGAAAATATGTATAAACCAACCTTATATTGTACTTGAAGAATCAAGAGCTCCTGTGAGTCGATTCAAAGTCATAGCAGATTTTCAAGAAATATTGAATATTGAATAATTCTACCAGCGCATAGTATACTATGTGGAGGGAAATTATATTTCACGTCCAGCCTTCGATATCACATTCTGTAGTACGCCCTGTCGATACTGCTACGCACAATATTTAAAGATTCTCGCTCTCCCTTTCTCCTGTTCTCCATCCCTAGGATACCGTTACTCCCATTTCTCATTCGTCTTGTTGTGCTCGTTGCGCGCACATGTCACTTGAACGTCGCTGGAAAAGTAAGTATAAATTAATTCTCTTTTCCACAGTAGCTCTCTCTTTTAGCATCGGAGATAGAGAAAAGAAGACATTCATCATCTAATGATGAATCCGAAGAGGATATATCAAACAAGGACTTGTTCAAACGAACATATAAACTGGGAAAGATATTGCGAAAACGAAATCGTCGAGACAGGAGCCGTTCGCGTGCCTCGAGCAGGCATGGTCAGTCACCCTCTCGTTCTCTAGTTCCCATGGTCCTCGACTTCTCGAATTCGGGTTCTTGGTTCTACTAGTTCGAGTTCGAGCCAAAATCGAAGCCGTTCGCGTGTCTCGAACAGGCATGGTCGGTCAACCTCCCGTTTTTGAAGCTGTTCACATGAGAGTGATAAGGCATTCAGTGATGCTCCCTCAGGCACTTAGATGATTGCCGAGATCTGCGCGATCCGGAATCATCACAGGCGACAGGGACAGAATCTAGTTGCACCGGCCGACCCCCGCGCGGGGCGGAGGGCTAAAATGAGAGCTGTTGGTGGTAGCCGAACTTTGAACAAGTCGGGATTACATCTGAGGGGGGAAGGAGAACCAGATAGTGAAGCTGAAGTATGGCAAAATGGCCAATATTTTTGATAGATAATGACGGTCATCTGCCAAAATTACAGGATGACGTTCTCACTATACTGAGTCGTTATTTCGGACACTGATTCGGAACAGAGATTCACCCTTCATGATGCGATAAGCTCAAGATGGAGTAATATTGTGCACGGGCTGCAAGGTAATGAATGGAATAATAAGGTTGAATCCAGAATTAGAATGCCTTCATATATCAGCCTTGTATCCTCCACCAATGAATGTAGGGGATTATAGCAATGCTATCTAAACCAAACCACACGAAAAATAACTTTCTTGCTGATCATCAGGATCAGTTGGGTTCTGGTCTAGCTGAAATAGGTAGGGGTCTAAATGTGATCCTGGAAAATAATGACAACATGCCTTAAACATATGAGAAACCTTATTATCTCAATTATGCGATTCTCACAAATTTATTTTACAATATTACAAAAGTAAGGCATGAACTAGTAACCTATGATCTCAACATAAAAGCCAAGGAAATGGCAGAGAAAACAACCCATTCCTGAATTCTTATTCGCAGCAGATTTGAAAGAAAAGATCAAAATAGCCAAACAACTCGAATTTTAAGGTGATGAATTCTAGATTTTCAACACCTTGTAGGGCAATGAAGAACATTTGCGATAAAAATGGGGGAGGGCGTCATAAGATGCTTAAACAAAACTCTTCTACAGATTTCGCCCGGTTCGCCGTCCACAAACGAACACATGGACACATGGAGGGAGTTGAACCAAATTGAAGGGCAAACCTCACGACAAGACAGGATTTATACGAATAAAACATACTAGTATCGGCCTTGAAGTGTGAATACTCAATGGTATCGGTAAGTCATATTAGTTCAGCCGGCCGGCTCAAACTATTCTTTGATGAATGGTTGAATTTTACTTCGAATCAAACTGTCTTGGGTGAATGGTTGCAGATTACCCTTCATCAAATTGCCTTCTCAAACGAAGTCGCTTACCACCCTTCTCACTGAGTGATACTCGATTGATGAGGAAACAATAAAATTGTTACTGTCGCAAGGTGCAGTGGTCAAAGGCATAGAAAAATCAAAAAATCTGTTCTTATCTAGAATCTTTCTAGCTGACAAGTCAAATGAAAAAAAAAAAGGTTTCATTTTGAACTCGAAGCCTCTCAATGACTCCATTGAGGCACCAAATTTCAGAATGAAAAACATTCAAACGGTTTCGAAATCAATTTCACAAAATTGTTACTTGGCATTTATAGATTTAGAGGACGCGAATCACTTGATTACAATACACAAGTCACAGAAAATATTTGCGATTTCCTCTTGATAATCAAATCTATATGAATTTACATGTCTTCCGCTTGGATCATCATCATCTACATATACCTTTTCGAAATTAATGAAACCAGTTAATAAAAATATTAGGAGGAAAGGTATATGATGCTGAACTACCAAGATGATTTCATTAGTTTTGGTAAAAACTACAACCACAGCCATTGTTATGGTAACACTTGAATAATTGCAAATTAAGGCTTCATCTTGAATCAACAGAAGAGTATTCTATAAGAGCCAATAAATCGGGCAAATTATATGGATTTGTTTTCAATAGCGACTCAATACAAATCACGCTTCTAGTTGAGCAAGAAAAAAACATTGTGAATTTCATAAATCACTCGAAATCAAGAACATCATGCGAGTTTCGAGAATTCACACAATTTGTTGGTTCATTGGTGTCTGGCTACACTCCTATAAAACTCTAGAGAGAGGAAAATATTTAGCTCTCTTGATCACCAACGATTATGTTGCTCATATGCGCCTACGGCCACTCTTATGATCTGATCTTGACTGTTGGCTAGATTACATTTGTATAGTGTAAAGCAACTTCAATAGATAATATTTTGATCTAGAAATATTCACAGATGTTTCACTGACCGGTTGGGGGGTTCACTCGAATGGGGGACGAACCCATGGACAGTGGACACCTGCTTGCAATATTTCACGATATTAGATGTTTCGCCATCCACATAGAAATTGCAATATTTTAATAAGAACAGATAACACCAAAGCTCTCTCGAATATCAATCTTATGAAGAGTGTCATGAGATACTAGAGCTTAGCCAATTGAAAGAAAAAACTGGCTTTGAGCCTATCAGCCTCATAATAATATATAGATTCCAAGGATAATAATTGGCAGGCTGACCAGGAATCCCGCGAAGTTCCACCCAGAACGGAGTGGTATTTAGCTTCATACGCATAAGAAAAAAAAAAACAGCGGTGGTAATCAGATTATTTCACGACGAGAAACAACTTCGAATGCACAACGTGTGTATCATGGCATAATGCTATCACACTCCCTAGGAGTGATATGATGTTTCATGCAATTCCTCTTTTTTGTAATCCAAAGAATTGTTCAGAATATCATCATTGAGGATTTTGAGTTTTCAACTAGTGTATATAATCAAGGATATCATACAAGACCAGGCGGAGGGGATATTAGTAGTACCGCCGACTCAGCCATGGTATCCCTTGTTGCTGAAATTGACGTCGGATGGCGCCGGTAATATTCAAACCGAAACGTGAATTGTTATCTTCTCCTCACAACACAATGCATTCATTCACTTTCAAGCATATCCTGGAGAATAACAGACCATCAGACAAGCATTACTACTAAAAAACTTTCCACCAAGCGCCATTAATACTGCGCTTTGCTCCTTGTCAGAATCTACGATAAGCCAATATATTTCTAGGTATTAACTCTGGTTGCAATTTTGCCTAAAAAAGAAGTTACTGCCGTTCGAAGGTAAGGCACATGATTGTATGAAGTTTCTTCAAGAATTGGTTGTTCAAGGAAACCGGAAATTTTTAACCTTCAGCGCCCACCGATTAGCCCTTTCATTATTTTGCCTATCGAAGAAGATGGAAGAAGTGGAAAATTCTTGAGAATTGTAGCTAAGCTCAGACAATATCCACCAAGATACACGACTATATGGGGTTGATCAGATGTTCTGAAGTACTTTTAGAACAAGCGAGAACATCAGGCTTGAAATCATTTTCTTTCAAACTAATCACTCTGCTCTTTCTGACCACAGGTCAAAGAATGCAAACTCCCTCACTGATTAAAATCGAGAACATGAAAAAGTCTCCGAAGGAGTTGCGAATCTGTATACCTGACAGAGTGAAAACCACGGCTATCGAAGAAATCCACTTCACTAGAGGATACCATTTTTTAAGGAAAACCAGAAATTATACGCTGCAATAGTGGTGAAAAATTACTAGGAAGAAACAAGGCCTATCCGAAGAATGCCTATAGGGAATGTATCTTTATCAACCATAAAAAACGTCACAAAATTGTATCTACGCAGACTTCGGGTAGATAGATGGGTAGGTGAAAATTGTCAGGCATAGACATGGAGAAATTCCTCATTCGACGAGACATGGGTCGACTTCCCTAGAAAAGGAAGAAAAATACAAAAAAAAAAAACAGGCGTGAGCCTGGACATCATCCAGCGAACGGCTGGATGGTCTTCTAATTCCCAAACGTTGATAAGTTGCAACGATAATTGTTGGAAGCACTAGCCAAAAGTCTATGGAAGAAACTTCAGCATTCATTCACAGTTTCATACTCAGAAGGTGAAGAATCTAACGAATTATGTTTAGTTCAATCATTGAACCAAATTGATATGTTTCAAAGGTGAATATTGTAACATGTATCCATGAGCACTCGTTTCCTTCGATAGAATATCACCTGCTTTGGTATGGTAGACACTATGTTATATAAATCATAGAAACCATACATCCTTCTTAAAGTGGTCCAATTTTTTTCAGTCGACAGAATTGGTGTTGTTTGTTTTTCTTCGACTATGTTATATGTTGAATAACATTTGACCAATAAAATGGTAGGAATCTTTCTAAAATGAGGAAGCAGTATGTACATGGCAGTACTCATCGTAACCTGTCTTTAAACAACTACAGAATGTGATATCGAAGGCTGGACGTGAAATATAATCGAACGATTAAACGAACTTACCTAAGTGAAGTTCAATCGTGATTATATGAAGCGTCCAGCCTGAAGATATCACCTCCCACCATCCCCTGAGCAAATACAAATACCCCATACATAGGTTACGATGACAGAACTTTAAAACAATGAGAAATGGGAGTAACGGTATCCTAGGGATGGAGAACAGGAGAAAGGGAGAGCGAGAATCTTTAAATATTGTGCGTAGCAGTATCGACAGGGCGTACTACAGAATGTGATATCTTCAGGCTGGACGCTTCATATAATCACGATTGAACTTCACTTAGGTAAGTTCGTTTAATCGTTCGAGTATATGTACCTTTCATGTGTGATTTCATAATTTTATGACCTAGCTATGATTTAAAAATGGTCCATTATACACACTAGCAATGGACAATATGAGTGAATGAAAATGAAAAATAAAAATATATTTTCATGTCAAAAACCTGTATGTTGTGTCCTACACCAGTTATCCAGAGCAGCAATAAATGGCTTCAGTGCTACCAAATGAAGCTGCTGAGGGAAAGGTTGGCGGAGAGCGGGATGCTGACTTCACATGAATGGATGTCAGATGACATTGACAGAGTTGTCGTATTTCTACCTTGAAAATCCATCATCAGGAAGAAGCAGGGGACGATATCCAGATTCCAGACTACCATACAGCCACTGATGGCCTTGTAGAATTGACAGATCCTGGTCGAGCAATTATACTCCTGGGAAGAATAGTGCTCCTGGTAGGATAACATCCGTTGTATAACTCCCAGTAAAGCTCCCGGTAAAAAACTCCCGGTAGAAAACCCTTAAATAATTCATGCAATGAGGTTCTGAATTTCTGGACTGCAGAGAGAAAAAACGAAATAATGCGAGACTCACCTTCTATGAAGGGTTGGGGATTGAAAAAACGATGAAGGTAGGCACGTGGCTGCCTGGGTGATGAACCATGAAGATCCTGCCTCTTAAACCAAAACCAGAAAAATCTGTAGAGTCCAGCAGTCCTTATAGATCAGCAACGAATCCAGGATATCCTGATGTGATCCAGAACGCCAGGCGGTACAGGACTTCAGAAGCCGGTTCACACCAAAAAAATGGTACTTGACCACCACGAAGAATTTTCTGAAGTGAGCTATTCTCTCACGACTGGAAGAGAAATCCCTCCTCCGAATTTTCAGAAACTTCGAGAACAAATTAATTGTTTCCGCTTCTCAAATTGGCGGAAAATTTGAATATCCAAAATAAAAGACGTTATTGCTACTCCCTCCAGAGACTTGATTCTTTCCAGATGTCTATCTGAACCAATCAGAATTGATGACTAAAATGACGTCACATCTTCTTCACGAATACTCGGCTGAATTCAAGGATTATAAACTCTACTCTCCTTGGGCTGAGTTGGCTTGGCGATAAATCAATCCGAATCGGCGTTTGGCGCATGACAAGTTTGACACTATTGACATGGTGTCATGACCGACAGCTAATTGACGTAAAGCGAAATAGCAGATCAACAAAATCAAAACATCAACCTGAATTTATCAAATGCATCAATCAAGAAAATAATGCCAAACGAAGTTAATTGATTCACAATGGTCGATTCCTAGTGAAACCATCCGCATCAGCATTCCTGGAAAATCCAATACCTATCGTCCTACTGTGATGAAGTTCCAAGTGGAAATAGCAGTGTGAAAAATGAGTATAAGAATGTCTCTGAAATGGTATTTCATATTACTTTATATTATTTATCTCTTTCAGATAAGTTCCTGTAAAAACCATCTGAATCATCCTTTTACTTGGATCACAACAAAGCAGATATAGCAAGGGATATCAACGTATTTATAGAAATAGTTTTTTTATTTTATGTACAGTGTGAAATCTCAGGTGTGTATCCACATATCAGGTTTGAGAATAGTTCAATAACAAAAAACAGATTGAGTTCAATTTATGTTATTGAAAAATGTAAACCGTGTAAGCAAAGTCGGGTTCGATGTGATCCTCATTTTACTATTGTTCACTTCCTATGTCAGGCTAAAATTGATACATTTCATCCAAAATTCTGTTTTTCTTTTTATTGTTCAATAAATTAATATCATAGAACAAATTGTATACAGGGTGTCCGAAAATGGGATTCCGATGTTATATAAATCTCCTACAAAAAACATATGCAGGAGAATTCCAGAGGACATACCACTCAAATGCTGTCTGAGGGAGATAATGACCCTCAGATTCAACAGAGGCGTTTCAGGTCTTGAATTTGATATTGAAATCCATAGAATTTTTGTGAAACTCAAGGATTAATTTCTTTCTAGAAAATATGCTTCGTGCTAGGTTTACAGGAACTTCTCTCCTATAAGAATGAGATTCTGTAATATCGGATATTCATTTTTGCATACTCTGTGGGTTGAATAGAATTAAAGTACTCATTTTCTGTTTCCTTGTCATGGTATGCGGAATAACACTTGTTCAGAGAGATTGAAATAAGTATATTATTCAACAAGCATATAATGAGGGCTATTATTCATGAAGGTTGAATTTTTGTCACAAGAGTAGTAATAGTAGAATACTATACTTTGTCCACGACTGCTATATGAATACATGTAATTCATCAAGCAAAACAATAGCTCTTTTTTGCAGCAGTGAAAAATAGCTAACATTTTGTTTGGGATAGTACAGCTCTATTGAAAAAAAAGCGTACATGTATGTAACAGAATGAAATTAACGTCATACTATCTGCGTGAAACGGGCTAATGAAAATGATTGTTTACCAAATGTTGACAGTGAAGTTGTCGAAGGTTCTCAAAAACACAAAGCATTGGCTGAGCCAGTTTTACATAACTAGAACTATGATGCCGTGAACCTCTCTTTTTAATACTCGTACGCTTCTTTATTGAATACGACATTACAAATATTATGAACATTTTATACAACAAATTTTATTTTGAACGGTCTTGCAGCAAAAATCACAGAATATCACAAGGTGATTAGTTCTCTCAGAACATATCCTTCATCTGGAGGTGATGACATTTTTCGATGAAAGAAAGTGTTTTCCATAGTGATGAATCTTAAAGCCTGTTTTTTTAGCAGAGAGACCCGAATTTCCAATTCCGAGGAAATTTGATGTTGTCAATTATCAATCATCTTTCATCGATAAAAAGTAAGGTACTTACCTATGTGAGGTATGTCAACAGGAACTCCAAATTACTTACGTCTTTGGATTGATCTATACCAGTTTTGCTCGATATTGAAACGTTTTGTTCAAGATGATGTTATCAAACTAAGAGTTCAAATATGTATACCGATGGAATTTCCCTTCTCATGAGTCCTGGAACTATATGTTCTTCGATAATGAAGTCTTGGAACTATAGAGTATGTTGAACTCAAGATTTTTATCATATGCATTTACACAAAGAACATCGATTGAGACTACTCAATCTCTTTACCTATTTTTCCAAAGGAACACAATATTTTTTGTCACATCAGTTTCCGAATGCATTTATTATAATATTATGCAACAACCATGCAAAGTCAAATATATTATCGTTTATGGCCAACTCGATATCACTAGGTAGATACTCGAGAAATATGTTTTAACACGAACAATGTTGTTTCGATGTCATGGGAATTATAATCAACAATGGAGAATGGATGATAACATACTGTATATATATATATATATATATATATATATATATATATATATAGGACTGCAGCAAAACGAAGGTGTACTCTTATAACATTATATTTCCAATATTTCGACAATGAATATTGTCATCATCAGGGAGCTACAATTTATGAAAATTTCTTTAGAAAGGCTCTGTAAAATTATCAGTAAAGTACTTACAATGTCAGTGAGAATGGTCGTTGAAAGATGGTAACAGTAGTAGATTCACAAGACACATCAGTAATTTGTAATACATTAAAACAGTGGACACAAGATCAATTTAAAATTGTAAAAGTTGAAAATAGTAAAATGAGATTTATTTTTTTATTGAATTTTATTTATAATTTTTATATTCGGCTGCCGAAACACATGGCCATGCTCGAATTTGTTGAGAAATTTGCGGGAACTTATATTGAGGTTAACTATGACAATTGTCAATTGACACTAAGTCAGTCATTTGTCAATTGTTACTGCTTGTGGGACATGTAGGTAGTATACAGTTGGTACAGTTACAGTTACTTCTAAAGATGAGATATTATCTAATATTGAATAAGTTATTATTAATTGTTATAGACTTTGATAGAAAAAATATATTGTTGGATGTATTTTAAAAGTTGAAATGTTGTTGAGAGCTCTGGGATTCTTATCTAACAAAAGTAGGTATGAATAAATTTCACTTAAATGATTCAGATCTGTTCTTTTATTCAAGCTGTTTGTAGATTGGGATATGAATGTCATTTCCAAAAAAATTCGTTTTGTATTGTTTTTTTCTTTTGCTAAGATTTTGGTGGAATTATAGTCCATGTTATGACCTTCTTTGAAAACATGTTCACTGAGAGCACATCTTTCAGGGTGCAGTCTGCTGTCACTTTTGTGGGATGTTATGCGGTCTTTGAGTAACCTAGAAGTCTGGCCTATGTATTCATGGTTGCAGTTTGAACAAGGAATGCAGTATATTACATTTGATTGATGTGGTATTGGAACTCTGTCTTTGACCACAGAAAATAAAGAGTTTATAGTTAACACTGTTTTTTGTGAGATTTTTAAATTTCCTAGTGTATTGAAAATTCTAGATAATTTTGGAGTGATTTCTGCAATAAATGGTAAAGAGATGTAGAGAAGATTATTTTGAGAGTTATTATTTGTATTGTTAACATTTTCAGGAACTATTTGATTGATCATTTGGTTAATGGGTGGAGTGCTATATAAAATCTTGTTCAGTAATGATGACGGGTATGCATTTTGTGAAAACAAGGTGTGAAGAATTTTCAGATTTTTTTGGTGGAAAGAAGGATCAGAGATATGTAACACTCGTTGCTTCATTTGCTTACATATCTCTGATCCTTCTTTCCACCAAAAAAATCTGAAAATTCTTCACACCTTGTTTTCACAAAATGCATACCCGTCATCATTACTGAACAAGATTTTATATAGCACTCCACCCATTAACCAAATGATCAATCAAATAGTTCCTGAAAATGTTAACAATACAAATAATAACTCTCAAAATAATCTTCTCTACATCTCTTTACCATTTATTGCAGAAATCACTCCAAAATTATCTAGAATTTTCAATACACTAGGAAATTTAAAAATCTCACAAAAAACAGTGTTAACTATAAACTCTTTATTTTCTGTGGTCAAAGACAGAGTTCCAATACCACATCAATCAAATGTAATATACTGCATTCCTTGTTCAAACTGCAACCATGAATACATAGGCCAGACTTCTAGGTTACTCAAAGACCGCATAACATCCCACAAAAGTGACAGCAGACTGCACCCTGAAAGATGTGCTCTCAGTGAACATGTTTTCAAAGAAGGTCATAACATGGACTATAATTCCACCAAAATCTTAGCAAAAGAAAAAAACAATACAAAACGAATTTTTTTGGAAATGACATTCATATCCCAATCTACAAACAGCTTGAATAAAAGAACAGATCTGAATCATTTAAGTGAAATTTATTCATACCTACTTTTGTTAGATAAGAATCCCAGAGCTCTCAACAACATTTCAACTTTTTAAATACATCCAACAATATATTTTTTCTATCAAAGTCTATAACAATTAATAATAACTTATTCAATATTAGATAATATCTCATCTTTAGAAGTAACTGTAACTGTACCAACTGTATACTACCTACATGTCCCACAAGCAGTAACAATTGACAAATGACTGACTTAGTGTCAATTGACAATTGTCATAGTTAACCTCAATATAAGTTCCCGCAAATTTCTCAACAAATTCGAGCATGGCCATGTGTTTCGGCAGCCGAATATAAAAATTATAAATAAAATTCAATAAAAAAATAAATCTCATTTTACTATTTTCAACTTTTACAATTTTAAATTGATCTTGTGTCCACTGTTTTAATGTATTACAAATTACTGATGTGTCTTGTGAATCTACTACTGTTACCATCTTTCAACGACCATTCTCACTGACATTGTAAGTACTTTACTGATAATTTTACAGAGCCTTTCTAAAGAAATTTTCATAAATTGTAGCTCCCTGATGATGACAATATTCATTGTCGAAATATTGGAAATATAATGTTATAAGAGTACACCTTCGTTTTGCTGCAGTCCCAAATAATTTAAGAGTTTTTAACCAACTAGTCAGCAAAAGACTACCCTTCTGCTTCTATATATATATATATATGGTGTAACGAAAAATTGAATTTGTCGTTACATTTCTACTAATCACATCTCTGTATTCTGTGCCTCTAGTCCGATAGTGCGTTTCATGTAGTGCAGTACCCACAAATATCCTTTACTCTCGCCAATAGTTCTGTGACACCGTAAGTATCATCTCCAATTTCAAGATTGCTAACGTTTGCCAGGCGAATGACTCCCACTGCTTGAAATATCCGCAAGTTCCATGAGTTTGATTTATGTTCCGTGGTCAATCTATCATCTTGGTTTCGTGTTCTGTGTCAAAACATAATTTATTTGTTGGGTTGGTAAACGGAGGATTGTCCATCTCCCTTCATCAGATAGAGTATGATATTTGGAAAAAGTAAACATCAAATTTATGAAAAAAACCTTTTTTTTTTTTGGAATCGATATGATGGAGAATTGAAGATTTTAGCTCTCTCTTGATTTGGCTCTCGACTGGGAGAGTTGACTTGAAGGTTTGTGACTTGAGACAGGTAAAACCATTCCCTTCTGCACTTTCTTAATTTTCAATCATTGTCTGAATACTAGCTGTTAATTGTTTGCAGTTTCTCGTATAGTAGCAAATTTGGTAGTTATTTTTTTCTTTTCCTGCCAGTTTGGAGAAATTGATTTTTTTCCAGATCAGGCATGGTCACACATGTCTGACTTATGATTTGAGTAAAGATCATTGAGTTCACAGAATGTTCCTTGCACATAACTTTTTGAATTAAATATCATTCCTGCCTGGCTTTCACTCAACGTTAAATTTATTAGTTTGCACGTGCTTTTCATTTATATGATGATAGAGGTTTCTGGGACTGAATAAAAACCATTTTTCTGATATCATTGCAATTTTTTTTAGACAGCTACTGTGCCATAGATTTGTTCTGTCGTTGTGATCATTTTTCAGTGCTATCCATGTGCTCTCTGAGGTACTATCCACGTGCTATCTGAAGTACTACACATGTGCTATTTGAAGTGTTATCAGACAGAAGGGATTATAATCCAAGGAGAGATTCTGGAAAATTTTAACCCAAGGAGTGTGTAACCAGGAAAGGACCTATTGAAGTACTACGCTGAGTGTAAGGTGAGTGGATTTTCAATTTAATAAGCAATCATTAGTAGATCAAACAATTTCACGGATCATATCCATAAGTGAGACTCCACTCTCCTACACGACAGACGTAGTTGTCCGTCCTGTTGGCATAACTTGCACGTTTCACTGATTTCATATACTAGGGTTCATATCGTTTTCTTGATGAAGTATTCACAGAGTTCATATAATTGGGGCATTCACATACATTTATTAAAGTTCTTCGTTTGTACTGGTGAATTATTTAAAGTTGGTATAATATCTTTGATAAAGTTGTATTCACATTCTTCAGTATAGCATATTTCATAGAGTTTTTTTGGTGAATTATTCACATCTTGTGATATTGTCAGGAAACTGTCCTTTGCAGGCCTGAGTCGGCGTTTTGGTAGTGAGCATCAGCCTCTAGAGTTTCAAGTTCAGATACTGCCTATTTGTAGGTTATGGTACCGGCTAATTGCCACATTTGGAGGGCTTGAAATTCATTCCGGTGGTGTTTTCTGCTAGAACCCTGATTCACTACTGTACTTGGTGGTTCCTCTGTGTTATTACATTTCGAGACACTGCAAGATAAAGTTAACAGCTGTGTAATGGTCACCTGTCTCAAAGTGCAAACCCTTTAACCGATTTTCTTGAGCTATCCTTGAGAAATATTTCTTTATCTTTTCAATATAATTTTTATATGAAATAACTCCTATTATTTCAGTGATCCTCATTTTAATCCAAGAATACCAGAAATTGTCTTGAGATCAGTTATTTCCTTGTGGAATTTTGTATGTGAATTTTTCTCGCTAGTTATCAATTTTCTTGATATAATTTCCTCATTTTTCTAGAAGTGCCTCGTTATCTTGAATTATTTTCAAATTCACTATCAATTATTTGATGTTATTTTCCTCACTTTTGAAGAAGTACTTCACTCTTTCGAATAGAATCTTCACATATTGAGTGATATCAATTTTATCCAATTGATCTAAGACAATTTTTGCTATTTCATGGATAGTTTCCTTTGAACATTATTTGTTTAAGTAACAGATATACTCAATTATTACCATTTCAGTCCATGGTCATAATTTGAACCTAATCAGTAATTTTGTATCATCAGTAATTTTTACTATTATCAGCCATTTTCTTTCAATTGGAAAAAAATATATTGAGAGTACAATTTTTCCTACCACAGCAATTTCAATCACTTGATAAATTTCAATAAGTCGAACTATTTTTTTATTCTCAGTTGAAATTTGTGAAAATCGTAGGATATAATTCATAGAATCGATTCTATAAATTTATTTTCTTGTAGATTATATATTTCCTTATATACATTATCATTTCATATTATATAAAGTTCATATAAAATTTCTAATTATTGGATCCATAGTTAGTTGTATCACTTTGGATTATTTCTTCCATTCCTGCATCCTTCCTCTGAATCTTGCTCATACTGCTTCACGTTTATTTCATGACACACCTTGTGAGACACAACCACAATTGAAGAAGACCAACGACCTGTGTGCAGCTCAATCACCAGCTCACGGTTTTGGGGAAGAGAAACCTGATGTCAATAGTCTAAAGGTAGCCTGAAAAGCCAGTCCTAGAGCCTTACCAACGGTGCCAGTTAGATCATCAACCTAGCAGTTATATTTGCTGGTATATCTGTGAAGGAAGCCTGTTCTACCAGTCTTGAGACAGGAGTGAATCCGTGTGGAAGCTACCAGGTATTCTCTGACCACTATCCAGAGTAATTTCAAGGTGTCAAACTGAACAGCAGTATATCTTTTCAATCCTATTCAGCCTTCCTACTTTTTTATTAGCTTTTTGTAAAATTTTTGAATTGTTCAAATTTCTTGATTAATTACTAAATCATTATAACTAACTTTTCTAACTCCGGTTGAAAAATTGTAGTCGAAATTACCGATTGTGAGCTGAACTAACATACTGATTAAATTGTTACTCTTGTTGTTGAAAAGTTGTATATTATTGCTCTCCCACATTTGCAACATATAAATTTGAAATAGTTTTTAAAGTGTCACAACTTTAAGGATTATTTCTGGCGCCCTCCCTAGTGAAAGTAAGACTGACAATCATTGTACATCAAGACCTCTCCTAAACAACTTAATTACAAATTTGCTAGTTGTTATAAGGATTCTTCCCTTACCCATCCCTAATTATTTCTCATGCTCGAGTGTTTTGTTATAATGGGTGCAAGACAGTCTGTTTCAGCTCGCCAAGCATCATCAGTTGCACTAGGCCAATCGACAATCCACTCACGGACCGGTCACTATTTGAAGACCAACATGTAGTCTTTAACAGTGCGGAATACGGATGTTTGGTACAGTGCCACCTACTAGCACTAGAGAGAAACGTGCTTTTCGGGCAGCGACGTAGGAGTACAGATATCTCTGTTACTACACCTACGTGCCCCGAGTGCACCTCGATAGTGTGGATGACCACAGGACAGAGTAAAGAAGAAGAAAGATATTGTGTATGAACACAGAGCAAGAGTATAAAGTAAAATATTGTAGGTTTAATCCGTTCCGTGAGTGGAATGTCAATTGGTGCAAGACAGCCTGTTTCAGCTGCGCCATGTAGTCTTCAACTGTTGAAGACTACATGTTGGTAGTCAAATAGTGACCGGTCCGTGAGTGGATTGTCGATTGGCCTAGTGCAACTGATGATGCTTGGCGAGCTGAAACAGACTGTCTTGCACCAATTGACATTCCACTCACGGAACGGATTAAACCTACAATCTTTTACTTCATACTCTTGCTCTGTGTTCATACACAATATCTTTCTTCTTCTATATATATATATATATATATATATTTTCTTTGTGATCGAAAGAAATCACTGACTCATAGAGAAGAATAAGAAATAATGTTTGAAATCACTCGGTATAGATAACTTCTGAATAGGACCATGGAAAAGTCTCATCTCGACATTGAATTTCTAAGTATTCTTATTTTTCAACGGACATATGCGCGGTTATTTCCAGGAAGGTCTACTGTCTCAGAAGTATGCGATTGACGATCAAAATCAGATGAAGAAAAAACGGCAATTCACTTTTATTAATCAATTGAAACAACAAGCTATTGTGGCAACTTTCGGATATTTCTTCACGTATTTTTTCACAGATTCCCACATATTTTTCAGAATCAGTATTCTCGTATTCTTCTCAAGTACCATAGAAGGGAAGATTTGTATTTCGTGCAAGATAATTTATCCAAAATATTAATAGCAGAGCGCTTTCGACTGTTAAGTTATCATCAGTGCGTACCTGTTAGTAAGTAATCTTGAGTGTTGAACCATGAATTGAAAATTTTCATTTCTGGACTCACGAAATAGACCATACAACGATTTTCAGAAGCCAATAATTTCGAGAAAAGAGCAAGAAATCTCGCGTATATCTTATTTTCCATCAAACAGTCCGTTTCGAATCGATTGAGACTACAAGTAGGTCGCTAGGACCTATAGTATTTGAGATATCAATGATCAAAATCAGATAAAAAATCAGCAATTCACTTTCTTCAATCATTTGAAACATCAGCAAGTTCTTGTAAAAGAATTCGGATATTCATTCGCATACTTTAGCTTCGCAGTTTCAAATCTGTTTCCGCGAATTCTCCTAGAATTCTGATACGTGAATTAGAAAATTTCATTTTTGAACTAGCGAAATAAATCGAGAATGCTTCATTAGACCATACAACGATTTCCAGATGCCAAACGATTTCAGAAAAAAGCTAATATCTTATTTTCTAGTGAACAGGCTATTCTGAATCGATTGAGACCACGAGTTGGACGCTAACACCAATATTTTTCGAAATATCGACGATCCAAATCAGATATTCACTTTATTCAATTGATCAAAACACCAGCAATTTATTGTGGCAGAATTTGGATATTTCTCGACATATTTTTGCTTTACAGTTCTGAATCATTCTCCTCGATTTCCTTCTAAATTCTGATACGTGAATTGAAAAATTTCATTTTTGAACTTGCGAAATAAATCGAGACTGCTTCGATAGACCATACAACGATTTTCAGGTGCCAATAATCTTCAGAAAAAAGCGAAAAATCTCGTGAATATCTCATTTTCTGATGAAACAGGCCATTTTGAATCGATTGAGATAACGAGTGAGTTGATTTTTCACGATATTTCATATTGGTTTCGATCATATTGAGAGGGTGTTACAATATCTCTTCAAATATACAGGCCCTAACAACACAGGGATGTCCTAGATACGTCCTTTTTTTGTCCCGTGGTACAAGGACATGATTGGGGCCTCCAGGGGATGTCGCGCAGTGGTTGTCCAGTGGACATCCCGCCCTAGGTTATCCTATTCGTGTCCCTGGAATATCTGATATCCATTCACACCAGAGTCATTGAATTTCATCGAAGTATTGAGTTGCATTTTTTTGAAAATGTTTGTTTCTCTTCCGGAAAATATACGTAATGAAAATAAAGAATAAAGTTTCAGAACTTCTTGAGGAATTACCATTTTTCGCAAACAGAAATCGTACATGCATAATGCCCCAAATTTTTGAACACCCAAGAATGATATAATAATTAAACCCAAATCCTAACAAAGTTGTAATTATTCAGGTATCTCTAGTTAAGTCCTATTCATGAATCTGTTTAGTACATAAATCTTCAGGAGGCTCAATAGCCAATAGAGTAAGATGCGTGCCTGATAAGCCAAAGGTCCCGGGTTCAATCCGTACTCGACCTAAATTTTTTTGTCGAAGGGATGTCCCTGGAATATCCTTGGGATGTCCTAGGGATATTGTTCCCTCGTACTTGGTTCATCCCAGGGACGTACCAGGAGGACATCCCTAGGATGCATCTTTTTGTGAAAAGCGGATGTCCCTTGGACATCCCTAGTATGTACCATGTCCCGACACAGGATATCCCAGGGACGCCCTCGTAGAAATGAAGGACGTCCTTGATAAACCTTCAATTTGGGTTACTTTTCTTCGACGTCAGGATATTTCATATTTATCATACAACTTCTAGTTCCTGGTCATATTTTCATGACACGTATAGTGATATACACGATTTTATAAATCGTTCAGTTACAGACCATACATATCAAGAAACATATACCTGTCGACGGTTGAGGTGTCTGCCACCTGATATGGTTCTTGTTTTCATTGATTGAAAAATCGAATTCTATGATCCTATTACCTGGCCTGGTAAACGTTGTTATGCCATGAAAACAAGACACATAAGTAATCAACCACAGTTACCATCTTTTAACGATCATTCTCACTGACATTGTAAGTTTTTAACTAATAATTTTACATACAGAGCCAAGGAAAACTGCCGCCAGATATTCCACCCGTTGAGAGTCGAATGCCCGAAATCTTCTTCCGTCAACGCACTATCATACGAATTTTGCTTGGTCTCAAAACGAATAAGGCTAACGGTCCTGATGAAATTCCACCCATTATCCTCAAAAAATGTGCACCAGAATTAACACCGATTCTCTGCAAGTTGTTTACCATCTCGTACAGGTCGGGTATTTTTCCATCATGCTGAAAGACAGCTAGAGTCCAACCAATTTCCAAGGAAGGGAACTAGAACCTGCTCAACAACTACAGGCCCATTGCCCTGTTATCAGTAATCTCCAAAGTGATGAAGAAAGCCATCACTATTGAGCTTATCAAATATCTGAAGAGCTCAGGAATCATCAATGATAGACAATACGGCTTTCGCCACCGAAGATCTACTGGAGATCTACTTGCCTACGTCACCCATTCATGGCAATCTTTAAAAGAAAAACACGGGGAATCTCTAGCTGTCGCGTTGGATATATCGAGAGCATTCGACCGTGTTTGACACGAAGGACTCCTCCACAAACTACCATCATACGGTTTACCACCTCAGCTATACCATCTCTTATCGAGTTTTCTTTCAGGCAGATCGCTTCACGTGGTGGTGTACGGTGTATCGTCTGATACCATTGGCATCAATTCCGGCGTTCCACAAGGATCAATTTTGGCACCAACATTATTCCTGCTTCATATCAATGATCTGTTCGGAGTAACAACTTGCCCCATCCACAGCTTTGCAGATTATAGTACCCTCCATACTGCGTTCTCTTCCAGAATTCCCATTTCTTTCCAGGAAACTAAGAACTCACGGCGCAGGCAGGTCAATGCTGTCAATGAAGATCTTGCTGAAATCACAGCCTGGGGAACAAACAACCTAGTTGAATTCAACGCCACCAAAACTCAAGCCTGCATTTTCTCTAGAAAGGCGGAACTCAGTATGCCCGATATTGTAATGTCTGGCTCCACCATCCCCACCAAGCCCACCATATCTATGCTCGGTATTTCCATCAGCAACACTCTTCCATGGGATAATCATGTCAGATCCATCGCAAAAGCTGCTTCACAAAAACTCGGATTCTTGCTCCGTGCGAAAAGCTACTTTACACCTCAACAGCTTCTCATGATCTACAAAGCGCAGATACGGCCTGTTCTAGAATACTGTTTCCACATATTGGGTTCAGCACCAAAACATACGCTGATGCTCTCAGATTCCATCCAGAGAAGAGTCATTCGCCTGGTGGGTGACGCCACACTCACTCACTCTTTGACATCATTGGAACACCGTAGAAAGGTCGGCGACCTTTCACTTTTCTATCGATACTTCCACGGGAAATGTTCTTCGGAAATCTCTGCTATCATCCCTTCACTAGCAATACCAATCAGACGAACTAGACAAGCCCAGTCAGCACATCCTTTCGTTGTCAACCTCGAAAGATGTCGAACAACACTTTATCAAGACTCCTTCATCCATTGAACGGCTAGGCTCTGGAATTCATTGCCTGTGGAAGTATTTCCGACAACATATAATCTCCAAAAGTTCAGAAAAAATTCCAATACAGGAGGTTCCCTATCCTCCCTAGGAACGCACGATGTTCTTTGAACATTATAGGGATTTCCTTTCGTGCGCTCCAAGCGATATAAAAAAAAGAAAATAATGGAGTTTCATCATAAATTGTGGCTCCCTGATGATGACAATATTCATTGTCGAAGTATTGGAAATATAATGTTATAAGAGTACACCTTTGTTTTGCTGCAGTCCCAAATAATATATTTATAAAAATAGTATTTGGTAATTCGTGAGCCAAAGCCAGTTGAACTATGGCAATGTTACGTATTCTGTTTCCAAACTGGATGGTTATTCGAACTTCTCAATATTTTGGTTACCTTCCGTGATATCGGTTTCATTGATATTCCTATAGTTCAACGAGATGACATTATATGAATTCGAACTTCGCCATTCATTTTTCTTTGTTTTCTTCAGACATTATATATTTTTTGATATACTTTTTATTCCTCGATGGTTTCAATTGCACAATAGTACATTTATGGAGTTCGTATTTGAGTATATGATGGAGATTTCTCCATAACCTTGACATGAGAACAATACCAATGGAATTTATAATGCATTTGAAAGTTAAATATTCAAATACTTATAGTAGAAACATGAACTGCCAATTTCCAGTCAATTTCAAAATAGAACTAATAAACACCACGCAGAATCTAGAGTCGATATGAATAATGAATATATTATATTGCATTGGTGAGATGCTATTACGTCTTTTATACATCTAACCTAATAGTGAAAAGATGCAGAGAAGCATAACCATGTGTCTTAAGACGGCCACAATGTCCAAGTGCACCATGTAAACTGCCGTATTTTCAACAAGAAAGGACCGAAGGGTTGACTCATTTCCTGACCGACGATTGATTAATGATGGTTAATAACTACGCTAGAAGCACCATTCTGAATGTTTCGTATTAGTTTTAGAATTGTGTTCTTGAAGGATAATATTTTTATCCAGATGTGCGTCTTAAACCTTGAATCGGCATTTGTCAGTCATATTCAACTAAAATTCTTATTAATGACGTCCACTATTCATATCTTTCCGTCTCTTCTCTTTTTGAACCTTCCATCTTCTGAGATTAATAACATCATTCCTCATCTTAATAACTTTGTAGTCAAATACCTTCACTACAATGTCTGAATTCCATGAGATAGATATTTCCATTTGTTGTCTTTGAATCGGTATGAAGCCGGATACATAATAAACATGAAAAAACTACCCTTATTGTCTTTAATGACTTCTATGAACGCAGATTCTCGTCGTCCGTTCAATTTTTGCCGCTTGCGTTGAAGTATAACTTTTCTAGCAATAATTGTAAGGTGAATGAGTTAATGGTTTCAATTTATTGCATTGAAACATCTACTGCTGATTTGTTATGAAATTTGGTCGATTCATGTATAGATATAATTATGATGGTTGACACCTTTCGTCACATCATTCCATTCATACACTAATGATTTTCTTTATGCTGATTCCATATCGATTTTTATGTTGATAATTATTCCATTGATGTATTTGTATACAGGATGAGGCTCTCTAAATTGATCCCCTCTCAAAGTTTTTCATAGATATGGAATAATTTTGAATTCGGAATTTGTTTCAAATGACTCAAATCTTCATTTGGTTATTTCATTCTATATACAGGGTCATTCGGTTTTACGGAAAGGACATCAACTCTGATATTTTTGATGGAACCCATTTATATTTTTTCAGATGTCCATATAGCCTGCTCTACTGATTTCGAGTACATTGAAAAGTTGCATATGTGGATGAAAAATAATGAAGTTATTGATTATCAGAGTTTATCGAAATATCGCATCATGAATTTTTACTTCATCTCACATTCGAACATATAGTTTATAGTATCTTTGACTGCGCCTTATCATTCGAATCAACCTTCTTATTGATAACTATCAATTCTTTTTGTTTCTCCTGATTCACGTTCTGGCCGCGATGAACAGGAGTTCAATTCAAAATTCAATTTAACTTCTTTAGATCTTCACAAATTTGACTAATTATTAGTTGTTAACGGTCTGCAACAAGCGCTCCTAGGAATTTTCGGATCGAGATTCCTAGACATTGTGATCGTCTATAATTATTTTTCCTTTTTATGCCAAAACATACTCAGAGAAGTCAGGAAAAAAATCTCAATATACAGGGTGTCCACTAAAAGGAGGTCAATCCATTAACCATATTTTATATTCCTTGAACAAAACCAATATGAGTTTCTGAATACCATTTCTCATTTCAGCTCTTCATATTCGATATACAGGGTGTCAAAGTTGGATATTAAAAACTGTTTTTTTTTTAATTACTCGCGTATTTATTAAGATATTTCTCTCAAAATTGATACATTACTTCAGCACAAAGAGTGTGATCGTGTGAGGAAAACAAAATAGAAAATACCTGTCAAATATTCAAAATACTGGGGGTCAAGTGAACACTCACCCCCATATTTTTTTTCAACGTGCTATGATGACTCACTTATGATAAATGAGTAACTAGGTTATCAATATCAATAATTGTATTTTTTGCTTCCTCACATACACAAGGATGTGTCAGGAAGTATCACTTATGCAAATTAATGCGAATTGTTAGGTATAGAACCCAAGAGCGTAATATGGAATTAGTCAGAATATACCGGGCCAATGTGAATCCACTACTGTGATTGTGATCTGATGCAACCATTTATATACAGGGTGTTGCGAAATTCGACCGACAACGGTTGACAGGTAATAGCCCTCATGATTTCATAATCATTGTGTTAGGGACATACGGTCTTCAAGTGTTCAGCTCTCGAGATACAGGGCGTTGGAATTCAGAAATTTATATAGGTTCTTTCGCAATACCTCAAGAAGAATTGAATATAATGCATTCAAATTCGGTATATGGTGTCATCATCGTCCAATGGTTAATTTTTTGACCTGAAAGACATTCCGAGAATTTCACCCAGAGGTACAGAGGGTTGTGATAAAGTTTCCTTCCCTATTTTCTACGCCACTGATGAAATTTTGATTATATCCAATTTCTCGAATTGATTGCTCAATTATGTTGAAAAACTGCATCATCTTCAACTGAGCTGAAAAGAACAGTTATCAGAATATTTGACTCAAAATAGAAGTTTACATAGTAACTCTTCATCTCCTCCAGTAGTAGGTAGAAGATTACAAAAATTGTTGTTTTTTTTTATGCGTGGAATAACCATGGCTGTTCAACAACAGAATGATATATGAATAGTATCTAATCTACTCAACACCAGGAAATTATTTTTGCAATTTTCAACTTTTGAAAATGATGAAATATTACTATGCAATCTTCTAATTTGGGTCGAAAATCTCGAAAACTGTTCAGTTCAGCTCATTTGAGGGTGTTGCATTTTTTGAACAAAATTGAACAATGAATTCGAGGAACTGGAAATAATTGAAATTCAATCAGTGGCGTAGAAAATATGGGAGGAAAAGATGCCACACCCCCCTGTAGGGCACCACTGGATGAAATGTCCGGAATGGCTTCCTGGTCGAAGAATGGCCTATTCGAAGGTGAAACCATACAGAAGTTGAATGCATTATATTCAAGTTTTCTTGAGATATTGCGAAACAACTATTTTCATTTCTAAACTTTAACGCCCTGTATCTCGAGAACTGAACACTTGAAGACAGAATGTTCATATGCCAGTGATCATGAAATCACAAAGGCCATCACCTATCAAGCGTTGTCGGTCGAATTTCGCAACACCCTGTATATATAACCGAAGTAATATTGAGCGAGCTGCATTCACTCTGATGGTTCCAGAATAACTGACTTGATAAATTGCTTATTAAGCTAGAAAGGTACAGTGCGTCCCAAATGAATCTGTTGGTCGAATTCAAATATTTTTTCAGAGCACATGTACTTATGCATTGTCTAGAAACGAACTACGTTCTCCTCATCTGCATTTTATGACCTGCTTCGCGCTCTGTAGTGGTATTATAGGATGTCTTCAGAGGTGTTATAATAATTATTCGAAAGTGGAAAATAACAATGACATGGTTTTTCTCTGGTCACTATCAATCTGAACTGCCCTACTATCTGGCCGGTAGTTACAAATTCTTTGTTTTTTTTTATGTATGCAACTTTCATGTACATAATGATTTTCACCAATTGAACTCCAAACGAAATTTGAAGATTTCGAACGATTAGTAAATGCATGAGTCTATATATATATATATATGAAATTATCAAAATATCACAGAACACGAAAGAAACTTATGAATGATGTGAAAATTGAATCATAATTCTCATTTCTTGTCCTACGGAAGGGTAAATTATGTGAGAATCAATAGAATTTGGATATACCAAAAATATTTATGCAATAAAGTAAAACCTTTCATATGATCATATTGTTCTACATGTGTTTTTTCCTAATTTCCAGGCAGTATCAAGCGACAAACCGACTGGTATCATTTATACATTACAAATAGGCAAGTACGTTGCAGAAATATGTCTCACTATTTTTGAATCTTATAATTCAGGGAACTGAGTTGTAATAAACTCAGTTATCCTCTCAGGTTCCTTTATTTTAAGTGTCAGATCCATCGCGAAAGACGCTTTACAAAAACTCGGATTCTTGTTCCGTGCGAAAAGCTACTTTACACCTCAATAGCTTCTCATGATCTACCAAAGCGCAGATACGGCCTGTTCTAGAATACTGTTCCCACATGTGGGGTACAGCACCAAAACAACAACAAATAATCTCCAGAAGTTCAGAAAAAATTCCTATACCTACCTCCTGTCCCTATCCTCCCTAGGAACGCACGATGTTCTTTGAACATTATAGGGATTTCCATTCGTGCGCTCCAAGCGACGAAGAAAAAGTTGGAGAGATAAGAAATAAAACATCTCTAAGTTGATTGATTTCGTCTATCAGTTAGACCGAAGTCAAGAATCAAATCCCCTCACATTGTGCCCTAAATCTGAATAGGAACCATGTTTCATCAACTTTACATAAACAACTTACCTAATTACTAATATCGAAACAATATGAATCGAGGAGAGCTGTACATAGCAGTTCCGTGGTATTCTAGATAATTTGTTTAGAATATAAAAATCGTACAGACCTCTCAGAAACTTAACAAATATAGATAGATAGATAGATAGATTTTTATTGAAATAGGAATATCCTAGTATACAAACAAACTAGAAAATATAAAGTAAAATAGGTATGTGGTACATATTGAAATGATTTGAAATATATGACAAACATTGGATGAATACATTATAAAGTTGTTGAACACAAGCATAATCGTCCCTGTCCAAGCAATGTAACGTAAGCGACATTTTTGAGAAAATGAGTTTCTGGTGTCAATGGATTCCTTGAAAGACGCACCAAATGGGCGTACTATCGTAAGCTCCAAAAAATTGTTCAATAGTCAAAATAATACAAACAGTTTCGCATCGTATGCGCCGTTGAATTCGTGAAATATCTCAAGCTCCAAAAATTATCATCTAAACCACCGTAGCTTGTATAATGTATAATTCAAATTATCGCACCCGCCTCACTATTCCATCAAAAATGTCGTGAGCGGTGGTCGCATACGTTTTTGTCATGTTCAAACCTGCGAAATTCGATGAGCCTTTGAATGAAATATCGTATGCGCCTGGCGCTTACGATAGATTTCAGGTCCAAACTCGTATCAGTTATGGCAATTCTTGTAGTAAAAAAATCGTAAACGCCACTTCGTTTCGTTATAATATCGTATGCTCCTGTCGTTTACGATATTTTTGAGGTGAAAAATGATAGACCCCATGATGTAGTTTTGTTTCATGAATTATAACAAATCGTAACCACCTCAGTGCTCAATTAGAATCCAGAGTGTGCGGTCGTGAAAACTGTCTCGTGGGTTGAAATGTTTAGAATTATGTTCTGTCAAACCATTCAATTCAATTTCATCTGAAGATGGCGAAGATTCTCATAAAGGCATACAGGGAGGATTAATACCAGAACGGCTTCTCGAAAAAGACACGGAGGTAAATTTCAGTAGATTTCAGTTAGAATTATTACAGTGAATAATAATGTATCATTTCCCATTTTCTTGTAAGGATCATTATTTCAGTCATCTATTCCGATTCAACCTAGTGGAACAGACAATCCAAATCTAGGCAACTCTGATGATTCAAGAATCAATACTACTTACGCAGTTTTGGAAACAATGGAAGAACCAAAAACCTATGAGCATGACGTCAATATCAATGAAAAAAAAAAAAGATGAATCAGTGGCTCTAAACCAAAATCAGACAGATTTACAGTTCACCTCAGTGCATTCAACAGATAATACAGACTCAAACTTGAATTTCTAATTTTGCACAGTACTATCAGTAGTTGGTAAGAGATGAATGTGGTACATAGAATTATGAATTTCGATGTAGTAATAACATTATTATATCATACGGGATTCGCCCTAATACCGCGAAATTTTTAATTTCAGCTGATCTAGACTCCACCAGTATTCCCAAAACTGATGTGTTATTGACAGATGAAGACTTACAGAAAACTTGTGCTGAAGCCTCTACTCTTGGAAACTACATCATGACTTTTCCTTGTAATGATGATGACGAAAATCTTGAAAATCCTGAAAATCAGTTGCAGGTAGGACTCAATACGTTAAGTTTTCCAGGTACCTACATAATTATATTATTAGGAAATGTTGCCTCCGAAATGAACTCATCATAGAAAGTCGTCAAATTATCTGGACATGCTGATAATAACATCGAATTATTATATTCATTATTCTGTTTCAGCAAATTACAGAAACTCATTCATATGGTAACGGGTCTGCACAAGTATTATCAACGGTTCTTCCAGTTCAACAAAACAATGAATGTTCAACTTAGTGCAGTTTTCATATCCAACTTCAGGTGAGTCATTATAATAATACTGATATTATTCATATCATCCTCACTTTATGTTTCAACTTTCGATTCACTCCGAAAGAAGATTTCTTGAAAATATAATGATGAATTATCTTTCAGGCAATGCATGAAGAGGATCCAGTTAATGTGTTGACTGAAGGAACACGATCAATAGAAGGAAATGAGTATTCACATAATATTGTCACCACTCAAAATGACACTGGTTTGTCCAAATTGAAAATCAAAAAAATCAACAAGAGGTTGGAAAAAAAGAAATTGAGGGATGCTGGCGCTCATAAGAAAATCAGGACAAACCCATGTTTGAACACAAAATGTCGAAACACTTGTAAGAATGTGAGCGAAAGTGATAGACAACTAATATTTGATGAGTATCACAAATCCAGTTCCTACGAGGAAAAGAAAACTTACCTATCGCGGTGTATGAAGGTGAAAAATGTGGGACGGAAGCGAACGAAGGAAGTTCACTCCAAACGAAACAAGACAGTAGAGTATGGAATAGTAATACAGAACGAATATAGAGATATAGATATAGAGATAGAGTTTGTCAACAGTTTTTACTGAAGACTCTCGACATCAGTCAGATGACACTTCGACAATCTTTAGACAATGTTTCTGAAACAGGAAGGATCAAAAAAAATTCTCGTGGTCGGAGTGCACCTAAAAATAAAAAAAGAAGGTGACATCGAAACTGTGAAGGAATTCATTGAAAAAATACCGGTTGTGCCATCCCACTACTGTCGTCCCAAATCGAAGAAGCTGTACATGTCATCAGATATAGGAATTTTTTCAAATCTATATAGGTTATACAAGGAGAACTGTCATAATATAGTGAAGAAGACTGCAGTGGAAGATCTACTTTTTTCAGGGTATTCAAAGAATATAATTTGGGTATTCATGTTCCTAAAAAGGACAAGTGCAGTCATTGCGAGAAAGTCAAAAACATTGGCGAATGCAATTTGAATCAACAGGACAAGCAAACTTACAAACGCCATAAAGATGAGATTGAAAAAAGTCGTATTAAGTTCAAGAATGACCAAGAAAATTCTGACCTAAATTTCCTGTGTGCTTCTTTTGATCTCCAAAAAGTTCTTACCACACCACATGGAAATAGCGTTTCATTCTATTATGGCCCTGTACAATTTCACTGTCTAAGAGGGACAAGAAACAACAACTTGTGGAATGAATCATTGGGAAAAAAAAGGTTCGAACGAAATATGCACAGCACTCAACATGTATCAATATGTTAGATCAAAAGAAGTCTCCTGAAATCTATGAACTATCGTTGTACTGCGATAATTGCAGTGGACGAAATAAAAACAAACAAATTCTGGCGATGATTCATATATTTCTCAGAAGACCAAACCATATAAAGAAAATTTCGATTAATTACCTGATCGCAGGTCATACATACATGCCTGTAGACTCTATGCACTCTACAATAGAATCATTCATATCAAAGAAAACGATCTATGCACCATCCATGTGGTCAGCTGCTATTCGTCTTGCAAGACACAATCCCCAACCTTACTGTGTGTATTCGTTGAATTATAAAGAATTTGATGACTATTCAACAATCGTTGAAATTATTCCCAATCAGTCTAACCCCATAGTAACTGAGACCAGAGATACAGTAGGATTTGAAGAATCTTCCCAGAATATGAGATCAAAATTAAAAAGAAAAAGGAAAGATGATGTGAATCAGACGAATGATAATAGGAAGAAAAATCAGTCAGCCAAAGGAAAGCCTCTTCAAATATCAAAAGTGCAGATTGTTGAAATGGAAGCAGAAGATGCCAATATGCTAGTTTGGTACAGCTATATCGATGAGTTTGGAGATCAGCAAATATTTACTCTTCAAGACGATGATAAAGAACTGAAGAAGTGTTATACTTCGATATTGCCAATATCAGCAGCAAAGTATAAGGATCTCATGGAACTTTGTAAGCAAACGGCAATAACCAGCGATTATTATACCGAGTATGAGACTCTTCCACATGCCAAAGAAATTATTGATGTACTACCAGATACAGACGAGGAAGATGAAGTCTAATGATAAGAGTCAATCCAACAACGAAATATTTAATGTATAAGTCCACAACTCGTCTGACCTATCTTAGTTTTGTTCTATTTTTGATAATATATATTTTTTAAATCTATGTAGTTTTTTTAATGTTTCAATGCACTAATTAACAATTCATTTTCACAATATAAAAATAAGTCAATTACTTAGTCAATTACTTCTCACTGAAAATAAAGGAATGTTGGCGTTTACGATGCCCCTAGAAGAAAAGTTATAATCGATGAATGTCTTAAGCGACGTCAGAAATATCGTAAGCTCGAGAATAACAGCAAAATATCAATGATTAGTATCGTTAGCGCCAATTATTTCTTCTCAGATAGAAAAATACCATAAAACTAGTGATATAACCAAATGGTATCACATGACATAACATGAAACGAATAAATTAACGATAATCTCTTGAAGAACATAAAGAATACCAATTTTTTTCATCTCCTGTGAAATTATAGAAATGGTACATACGATACTTCGCCTGAACAGGGCGAAGAATCGATATGGATTTCTTCAGTTCGTTTCTGAAAATGTTCAAAGATGGGCTATTCTTAATTGCATTTGGTAATCTGTTGAATTGATAAAAACCCTTGAAAAATAAAGAGATCATAGTGCTTTTGTGATTCGTTCTATTTATATTTATATAAATTATTATTATTTCGAGTGAAGTGGTGGTGAATATCATGATGGAAGACAATGTACTGTTTGAAATAAGATGGTCCTAAATTGTTTAATATTTTATATTTGAATATCATTGTGAAATAAAACAGTATTTGAGAAACAGATTGCCAATTCAAAACATTGAGCATAATAGTAATTGGAGTATCTCTACCGCACTTCAAAATGATCTTTATACTACGATTCTGAAGTCTTCAGAGCTGAGACAATTCAGTCTGATTGAAAAGATATAGGATAGATGAACTGATGAACAGTAGTCAAAGTGTGGCTAAACAATTGACTTGTAAACTGTGATTCTTGACTCAGTTGAAAGGTTATTGGAAATCCTGGAGAAGAAGAATAATTTCTTTGAAATTTTCTAATGAATATACTCAAAGTGTTCATCAAACGATAAAGTGTTATCTACCTGAAATCCCAGATATTGAGTTGTTTTAACTCCTTCAATTCTTTCATCATCAATGTTCAGGTTGATATTTTTTGAGTTTATTCGGCTGTATTTATATTTGGTGGTGATAATCATTGCTTTTGTTCTCAACACATTCAACTTAAGTTTATTAATTTTCGAGTACCTGTTGACACTTGCTAAAGTAGTATTCAATTGGTGTATAGCCATTTCCAGGTTCTCATCACTGCATGCCAATAGTGAATCATCTGCAAAAAAATTCATGAATTCACATGCAACAAACAATGGCATGTCATTTAAATATAGTATGAATAGAAGGGGACCCATTTTACTACCCTAGGGAACTTCAACATCATTTTCTATTGCACAAGAGGATATATGTTTTACTCTTACCCGTTGTTTTCTGTTGGTCAAATAATTAGATAACCAATTGTATACTGTGCCATCTATTCCATATCTGTGTTGTTTCACAAATATATAATTCTTGTGAAATGTGAAAAGGAAAGAAGCAATTTCATCGAGTCCTCTTTCAGAACGATCGCTCCATGTGGTGGTGGACAGAATATCGTCTGATACCATTGCCATCATCTCCAGAAGGATCAATTTTGGCACCAAAATTGTTTCAACTCCAAATCAACAATCTATTGGGAGCAACCACTTGCCCTATGCACAACTTTGCAGGAGAAAAGACTCTCCATATGTTGCGTTTTCTTCTAGAATTCTCATGTCTTTCTAGGAAACCAATAACTAACAACGACAGCAGGCCAAAGCTGTCGATGCAGATTTTGCGGAAATTTCAGCCTGGGGTAACAAGAACTTAGTTGAATACAACGCCACCAAAACTGAAACATATATTATCCTCTGAAGGGCGAAACTCAGTATGCCTGATATAACAATATCTGGTTCCTCCAATACCACCAAAATCTTTGCTTGGTATCACCATCAGCAATACTCTCCGCAGAAGCTGCCTCAAAACAACTAGGATTCTCATTTCGTGCGAAAATCGACTTCACTCCTCAACAGCTTGATCTACACTGAGAGAAACTGAATATTAAAAATATCTTCCAGCTCTGATTGTAATAACCATTATGAAAATATCTCCTATTCCTGATCATTTTATGATCACAACAGTATTCTCTCCATTCTGTAACTATACAAAACGCTTTCTTAAACCGTTTGTAATATTCTTGAATAGACATCGAAGTACATGGAGTTATAATAGACTCCAAGCTCACTTGGAATGAGCACATTGCAAACCGCACTAAGAAGGCTGTATGCTGCTTCTGGGCATGCAGACGAGCCTTTGGAAAAACATGGGGTCTCACACCCAAGACCCTTCACTGGATATACACGGCAGTAATACGCCCAACACTTACGTACGGGTCCATTGTATGGTGGACCAGTACCAATAAGGACAAGACCAACAGAGAACTGGATAAAGTCCAGCGACTGGCCTGCCTGGGAATAACAGGTGCTTTGAGAACGACGCCTACCAGAGCCTACCTTGAAGTTCTGTTAGGTCTGCCGCCTCTACACCTGTTCATACAATACGAAGCCATGAGAACTGCTTACCGACTCAACGGTGCAAACCAGTGGGTCGGAACAGAAGCAGATCATGGACACTCCCTCATATGGAATAAGGCAAAGGAAAACTGTCCCATCCTCATGATGAGAAGGGATAATACCTTGCCAATTCTGAATTTCAACAAAGCCCCAAACACTGTCATCCCTACGAGGGGAGAATGGAATGACACAACACCTAGCGTGCCCCCTCCTAATGAGTCAATCTGGTACACGGATGGCTCAAGATTTGGGGGCGGTTCAGGTGCAGGGGTATACAATGAAGAAACAGGTACAGAAATTTCAGTTCCTTTGGGCGAATATGCCTCAGTGTTCCAGGCAGAAGTACTTGCAATACTCACTTGCGTCCAAGAAAACCTAATTATGAGAGGTCGTAGACCAATCACTATATGCTCGGACAGCAAATCTGCAATACTGGCTTTGAAATCCAATAGGATCACATCCAAATTGGTGTCCGAGTGCAGAAAAGCCTCGGAAAACCTGGCAAAATCAAGAAAAATCAGCCTCATGTGGGTCCCGGGACATTCGGGAATACCCGGAAACGAGGGGGCAGACAGACTGGCAAAGATCGGTTCCATGCGGACCTCGGTCGGACCAGAACCAATCTTGGGAATACCAAATAGCCTGGCAATGTCCTCTATAGAGGAACAGCTGCAAAAGCATTTCCTCAAAATATGGCAGGACACACCAGGAATGAGACAATCGAAGCTCCACATAAAGGAACCTTCGAAGAGGCTCGCAAAAGAGGTTTTATTCCTAAACAGGCGAAACCTGAAAATGGTAGTGGGGCTCCTAACGGGGCACAACCACCTCAATAGGCACCTAGAGCTTATTGGGATCAAGGATGACTCCCTTTGCAGATGGTGCCTGGAAGATGACGAAACGTCATCACATGTCCTCACTGAGTGTCCAGCACTGACGCACCAGAGGAGGTCTGTCCTTGGCCACATAATTTTGAGGCCAGAGGACGTAAAAGAGATTCAGCTGAGGAAGCTGCTGAACTTTTCCGAGGCAGTCGGCATACCCAGCTGAATGTCGTAACATGTGGGCGCACAATGGGCCCGAATAAGGAGGCCCACGTGCAGGGGGTTCGCCCGCCCAACAGTGCTTCGAAGAAGAAGTAGAAGAAGACATTTGCTACCATCATAACGCGAGTGAGTTATGACATTATGAGAATTTTATAAATTCTAGTCTCTTTAGATTTTTCATTGACAAAGCTCGTTTCGTGAATCATGCTCAATGGTGAAATCAGATAATGTTTGTCCCAATAATCATAGCTGTTTGGGTTTCTAGCATTGAACGTTGACGAGTAACTATAGCTATTCACTTGTATGACGGTTATCAGACAATCGACAATCGTAATTCGGCTCATTTCTCTCTAGTTCTCCATTAGGTTCAGGGGTTACAAAGCTACAGATCGCGTTCATTTCAACTTCTGTTCTCAGTCATGGGTGCCCGTGTTCAATTATAGTTCAATGGTTTCAATCGTTCGAATCGATAGAGCCGTTACCATCGAGACAACGATGGTAACGATAGAGCCGTGTCTTGTGGGTGAATGTGTGTGATGTAGCAAAATTTTGTTTTTGTGCTGGCTGTGAGCCGAGGTGTGAAATACACCGTGCATTTCATTACTGCAATGAAAAAAATATTCTCCATGCTTACTTTTCATGGCCTAAAATGGTTTATTCTGAAAAACAAAATGATCGATGAGATTATCATCATAACTCCGAAGGAAGAGTAAATATAAGCATTCAACTTCTCATTTCCTAATAAGTTCGTCAGTATGCATATAGATGATATTTCTCCGAGAAAATCTATGAGTAATGTCAAAAAAACTTCCATAGAATCCTAGATATTTCAATTCAGAGACATATCGTATTTTTGGTTTTTGAAAAAAAAATAACTTTGGATCATGAAAAGTTAGTGCGGATAGGATGATTATTTTCATTGCAGTGATTCAAAGCACGGTTCCATAATGCATACCATCGAACAATGTTGATCAGATAACCTAATTACCACTGTTTGATGAATATAGTAGAGTAGAAAAATATTGGGATAACTGTTGAAAATGAGCTATATTACAATAGCATGTTGAAATGTCAGGTTTAATTCAGATTTAGATAACTAATGAAATGAGACGAATTACTGCGTTACCTCAAGATGGTTGTGCCAGTAGTGAAAACAGGCTGTTTTATGACGATAGTCGAATGTCCACTGTAGAGTTGATTAGTTACTGCAAGATTTATTTAGGAATAATTTCTATTCGACACTCTGTGTTATCATAGAAACAAGAACAAGTGGTAGTTATTCAGCAGCTGTGTTTATACAAGATTGCGAATTGAATATGCTGCCATAACTACACGCCACCTGAAAATTCACTTAATCTATGTTATCAAATGAACACATCTGTCCTCTACTTATTGCAGATATCGTAATAACGGTTATCAGATCTCCCAATTATGATAACTCAAGTTTTCTCTCAGTGTACAAAGCACAGATAAGGCAATTCTAGAATAATAATCTTAGATTTCATCCAGAGGAGAGCCATTTTCCTGGTTGGTCATGCCACACTCACTAACTATTTGATTCCATCCGAACATCGTAGAAGAGTCGACGACCTTTCACTCGTCTATTGATACTTCCACGAGAAATGTATCTCAGAAATCTCTGCTTTAATTGCATTACTAGCAATACCAGTCAAACAAACTCGACAGGCCCAGTGGGCACATCTGTTCGTCGTTAACCTTGAAAAATATGGAACAACACTTTACCAAAACTCGTTCGCCTTTAGAACGGCTACACTGTTTTACCACTAACCAAACCGATTTCTTAACGCCTCGACCCGTGTTCCGGTAACTATGTTAGCAACAACAAGCGTTAAAAAATCGGTTTGGTTGAGGTAAAACAGTGTAGTGTGTTATCAAGATACTAGATATTATGTGTAATCTGAAGTATAGTTACATTATCACGAATCCCTTGTACTGATTTAGTTTATTTGATGAGGAGAATGAAACTCTCCTTGAGCTCGTTTCAGTTCTGAGAAACCTCCGTCAACTTTGCTATGCGCCTCAATATATATTTAGTGAATTTCCCAATGAAAAAGCTGCATTGAATATAGAAAAAGTATGCCATTCAAAATTTCTGATATGGTAACAGATACTTAATTCTCAACCCCTCTCCCGATGCAAGTGGTGAAGCGCGCGTCGGCAATTGCCACGACGCTTGGCGTCCCCAAGTATTTAATAGCGCTTGGAACCCCATGCGCTATCATTTTAATCCTGTCTGTCTTCGCCAATCTGTTATTATTCGAATCGGAATTACCATGATTCAAAAGACTGCTCTTTATAATTTCAGTCTATTGGTGATTATACAACATTGTCTGGTGAGGTGCTTTCAGCATATGTAATACAGAGGATTAACTTGATACCTACATACCGTAATCTAGTTCGTTGGGCTTAGTGATTTTGAATGTGGAATGCATTGGTGAGGCATCGGTATTTTTTCATACAATCTACCTGGTAATTGCCAGACAGGTCGTCATGCTAACATAAAGACCGCCTCTCTATGACCGGAGCCAGCCCACAGAGCTATACACGCCGCGCTGCTATTGGCTCCCGCTGCGACCACGTGATCAGCCGTCATCCTCCTCAATAAGAAAGAAACAAAAACAACCATCACTAACAGTTACTACGGACGGGTACGTAACAATCGTTTCCTATTTCTCGTGGAGGGTTGCTTGCGATTCGCGTTTTTTCCTGTGAGATTTTCCGCGAAATTTGCGTGCATTTTAATGGCATAGTGACCGTATTGACTCCATTATCAGTGAATCAGTGATGATAAGTGAAGAAGGAACTTGTTGTTCGAGCCAATGAGATTGAAACACCAAGTCCGGATGCAGACGGGACACTTAGATGAAGACGAGTTCGTAGCTACAAAGACGAGATCCAATACACCAGAAGGAGTTGCGGCTGGCGGTAGCGGAGCTAGTACATTCTGGTTATCCGCTGTGTCAGCCGCAGCACAACCTCTTGAAGGTTGCAATGAGACCGGATTCATCAGCAGTCAACCATCGATGGCAGAATTCATGACAGCATTGCCTCATATATCTGGCGAGGTTCCTCATGGACCACAAATGAGCCCTCAAACTCCACCTACTACTGGATTCCCTATGGATATTCCGCATGGAATAGGATCACCTGGTGTCAATGTGCCAGAATATCCTTGGATGAAAGAAAAGAAGACCACACGGAAGAATAGTCAACAAGGTAATTAAATGCACGAAAATTGAACTTATATATACCTATATCATTTGAAAGATTGATTTCTAAGAATCTAAAGTAATTTTTAACATAATATTCTTGAATAACATATTTGGCAAGATTCTTGATGTACTATATTCTGCATCGATCGTGAAGAATGAACAGAAGACGCGTATCCCTTAGAAAAGCGCACTCCTATTCTGAGGACTCGCAAATACTTGCTTATATATTCGTAGACCTACTTACGCCTTTGATCAACATATATTATTTCTACTGAATCGAAGTTTTTGAATCAGATGAGCCTATAGCATGTACGGAATTTCGAAGAATATGAGTCTCAGCAAAATAATCAAAATACTTGCCTTGACTATCATTACAAACGTTTCATCGAGCGTTTCCTACACTATTTATGTGATTGAAGTGAACGATGAAATCAGTAGATCTGTCAACTGATCCAACGACGCATGACGGTAGTGAATATGTCTCAACAATTCCAGCAAAATGTTGATATTCGCCTTCTTTGTCAGACAAACTAATACAAAATGTTGACTAGCATTATCTAGATGTGCATCGGGTATTGTCCGCGGAAGCCTGGCCCGTAGGCGTCTCCCCAAGAACCCATGACGTGCGCAAAACCAACGAATTCCTCTGATCCGAGCTCTGATCTCACCAAATATGTACGAAATACTCATTTGCTAACGTTCGCAAACTGATTTTTCAGGAAAACTTGCGTGAATGTTTTGGTAGTTCAAATACTGTTGATGGAGACATAACTCGCTGATGACGAATTTCCGAATAATTCTTGATTTTTTTATGAAATATTTATGTAAGTTGTTTGGATAACGTTGTGTGATTGTCCTGCTCTGAAAAATATGAAAAATAGACTACTCAATCACGGTTACGTGACTTTCGCTACATGTCAAATTAATCGCTGAAAATGGGCTTTTTTGTTCAAATTCTGAAAAATTACACGACAAAAAGTGGTTTCCATTCAAATTTCACACACGTGTCTCGAATTCGAACGCTTTATAACAACTTTTAGATCTCTTTTTCAATTCCTACGATATATCTGCGATATTAAAAAAATCAACACCGACTAAACTAAATAATTCTATATATCAGCTTCATCATGCTACATATTTTCAATCACTAAATATTGACAGAGATTTGATTTCATTCAGAAAATAATAGTCCCTGCATAAAATTATTGTTATGATTGTTGCGACGTTCATGTATCAATCATTCAGAAGCGAAAATCATTCAAGATGATTTTTTCAGTACTGAAATGATGCCAAAGTCATCTATCAAAATATTATCAAACAACTTCACGTATCTTAATAAAGAAAAGGACAGTTTTCTTGAAGTCACAATTAGGAGAATTTTAAAAATATCAATAAATAAATGTTGCAAACTCGAAACACATAATAATATGGATGATTGAAATAAAAACGACCCTTCTTGGTATATTAGTTCCATTTTCAGCTGCTAATTCGAAAAATGTAGCGAAAGTCACGTGAGTTCTACCGGGTAGGCCATTTTTCCCCTTTTTGGAAGCTACACTCAACGCTCAAGACAAATTTCATAATGAATTATAATTGAGAGTTCCTTCCGTATTATGCTAATTTTAGGGATGACACGGTATAGACTGTTCTGTTCGGAAAAAATATAGCGGACGTCATAACCCAAAAGTAGATCACGCAGTATATTCAATTTTCCGCAATGAATGTAGAGAGTTCAAAACAAAAATCGGCATGTTTCAGAAAATTTCCCATAATGGACAGTTTGCCTGGATATGAATTTATCCACTACTTTACGATGACACTGAATTGAATTTTACAGACACACTATGTGGCCTAGAAATGAATTTATTGAGTACGAAAGCACTGTATTTAGTTTTGCTGCCACTAGGTAGGCCTATCAACTAATGTCATCATTAACCGATACGAAAAATTCGATGTTTCGTTGTTGAATGAGATAATATTTTCTTTTCTGATAATGTATCAAACTGAAGCTAAAAGTATGCAATCTATTTATTTATGAAGCAAGACTTGATTACCATTGAAAATCAACAAATTATAGCAATCACAATACCTCTCTACGATACGAACAAATTTCTAAACTTCGTTGCATCTTTTTGAGCGCACGAATGTAGATCCCTATTGTGTTCTCAGAACATCGTGCGCACCTGCATATAGGATAGGAATATAAAGAAGAGAATGGAAAGATATGAAGGAATTGAAATCTCCTGAACTTTTCGAGGTATTATTACTATTATAAGATTTAAGAACATTGAACAATATAAATTTAAATAAATCGATAAAACGATCAAGATTATGTATTACCCATTTTTATCCTACAATGTTTCGATGAAACATTCGCGTAAGCCGTTCTTTGCTTCATCATCCTGTCCAGTTTTTTTGAGACTCCTCTCGACATGGATTCGATGGTGGGAGAACCTTCGTTCGAACTTGCCTTGGAAGACATCCTGATACTTTTTTGAGCCTTGACAGTCTGATCGAGGAATTTCTCGTACACTTCGTGGGAAATAACGAGAAAATGGAGGAATTTCCGAAATTTCGACGAATTTCTGGGAATTCAGAGGAATTTCGGGGGATTTAAGGGAATTTCCAGGAAATGACGGAATTTCGAGGCATTTCAGAGAAATTGGGGCAGTGGGCAAGACGCCCTAATCGCTGGTTCGCTGTCTAGTCTAGTATGGTAGGCGAATGAATTGTTTGGTTGAAGGCGGGAGTCATGATATCAATCCTGTCCGCTTATCGGATTCCTCAGAAGTAGTTCTGTTTTCGCTTCAAAGTGTATGAGTCCCGTTCTACTTAACCCCGTACAAGTTTTGATTTTGAAGAGGTAAACAATCAGTTCCCTCCAAAATCCCATCCCGTGGTTGCGGGGCTGTGTACTCTGAACTAAAATCGTTCTAGAATTGTTCTATTTGTCATTCGGTTGCCCCCTTACGAGACACACTCAGAAGCGAGCTCAGAAGTCTGCGAGAGTCTTGTGCGAGCAAGGAATGGTAGGGGTCTTACCTTTTAACGTGTAATCCGAAACACTTTCTTGGGCCATCAGAAAAATGTCTGCAGTCGCTGGAAATTGAACCCACGACCAAGAAGCGAATGCGGATTAGAATAATGACACTCTGTCCGCACGGCTAACTGGCCCCCTGCGGGGCTTTGTACAACAGATATGACAAAAATTCTAACTAGGTATTGGTGAATTCAAGAGGGCGAAAATCCAATACGCCGGTCGAGTTTTGTATTTAGTTCTAATTTGTATCTTAGTCAGGGATCATGATTTTTTCAACAAAATTCAAGATTACGGATACAATATGGTACGAGTTTTGTGATTATAAGATCCGATTTTATTAAAAATTAGTATCTGGGGGTTTTCGGGGTCAATGATTCTTTCGTCAAACTTGGGAACTTGCAAAAACACTACTAGAAAATGCTCGAGAAAATGAGTAGTAGAATAATATTGGGCAGGTAGTCGCGCGGACGAAGCGTCAATATTCTAATCCGCGACCGCTTGCCGGTCGTTGGTTCAATTCAATATCAGCGGTGAAGCCCAATTTCGCTCCTTCAGGTGTATCCACAAAGGGCAGTCGATAGTTGGTCGTTGGGAAACATTAATTCAGATTCTCTGCTTTATTTGGAACATTTTGGACATTTTTTTCGAAAACTATGGATCTCGAGATGAATGCAAAATATAATGTACTCGTGAGAAAACTTTATTTTTCAATCACACTCTATTTGACTTTTCTTAATAATTGAATAGGAGACTTAGAATGATCAAAAGCTTTCTTAAGATGTGTTAATGAAACTCAGTGGCAGAACTAGAAAAACACAAAAAATATAGGTATAAACATATCACCCCACTTGTATATAGGGCTTCAACGCATATTTATGTTTATATGAGATTCTTATCGTAAAATAGTATTATCTTCAACTTGTAGAAGTCCTGCTACAAAAAACTGACTCACCCTTTATATTATCTATACCGACATAATATTATGGTATCGAAAAAATTGAATTGAATTTTACAAATCAAATTTCCTCTCGAACTATCAAATTCTTCAAAACTCAAAACAGATTCTTTAATAATTTTCAAAATATACCTATGAAACGGTAATGGATGATATTACATCATTAAGAAATTCATTTATTTGAGTGCGCCTTTGACCTCTGATTCTGATCGTCTTTTCGAATGGAAGGAAACAACAGGGAAAGGGAGGAATCTCGGGCAAATGCAAAGACTTAGAGGAATGTTCATGAAATAAATTGTATATGAAGAAAATGCATGGGAAATAGAGGCAGTTTGGGGAAATGCGAGGAATTAAGAAGGAAATAAAGGAAATGGATGTGAATCAAAGGAATTCAGAGGAATTGTTAGGAATTATAGGAATTTTCGGGAAATGAATAGGAAATGAAAGAAATGAAGGAAATAAACAGAGAAAAAGAATTTTTTGTACACCGTTCAGGCTGTGGCCAACCCCTCGAGTCTGATGGTTTGTTGGCGAATCGAACGATGACACCTCGGATGACACGCATTGTAGCACTGACATATCAGATATATATATATATATATATATAGAGAGAAGGGAAGTCGTTGCTGACAAGTTAGAGATGAAACTTAGTAGTGGGGAAGCAGCAAGTAAAAGTGAAACTCATGCAAGTTCGTCCAAGCTTTCGGAAAGTTATATTTCCATCATCAGGGCCAGACTACAAAATGTTATAACAATTATAAGCAAAGCTAGTTGACTAAGTGGTGCAGTACTTACAACTCATTGAGGTTGGTTACATTGATGTTACTAACAAGTGATGTATAAATATATATGCATGCATTCTGCATGATATATATATATATATATATATATATATATATCATGCAGAATGGTATGAAGGATGGTCTCAGTGAAAGAAATTTATTTCTTCAGGAAGCTAGCTACCATTCCTTGTAAGTCTTTCATATAAGTTGGTTAAGAATAGGAGAGGTCCGCCAACAGTGACCATAGCAAGTACAGTGGCCATCCCCTAGTATTATCAGACTATGATGCATATTTGTTGCGTCATCTCGTGTTGAGCTTGCGAGGAATACCGATATATCTGATCTAATGTTCAGTCTGCTGATCTTGATCGGTGAAAGTTATTTATATATATCAGTGTATTTCCCAGTGAATGAAATCATGTTCAATTAGTTTACTATTGGTAATTTATATTTACCATGAAACTATATTCATTGGGACTGCATGAAGAGGTGATAATGTAAAAAATCAAACTATCAATGATCATGCCTCTACAAACACCAAAATATCCTGGATCAATCGAAAAGGTCCCTTCAGGAACTATGAGAAATTCACTTTGTAGCATAAGAGAACATGGATTCTTTGTGAAAGCAGCTGCGATAAGTAACAATATTCCTAGAACTACCAGAATATGCTACACAATTCGAAGAATTTGATGATTTACTCAGCGAATGTAACTACAGAATTAACTTCAAATTATGCAGTTTACCGTATATTCTCAACTTCAGAAGAACAAGAGCTGTTCAATTATCATCAAATTTGTGCAAAATTGCATCATGTGCTGACACGTGAGAATGTTCTTAAAAAATTTGCAATTCTATTGGCACAGGCAACCAACAAGCAAATTCCGCAGTCTAACCAAATGACGGGGAAATATTAGATGACCAATCATCTGAGAAAATTGGATTCAATAAAGCAATCATTGTTCATAGGATTTGAGCGAGGTCGAAATTGTGTACACCAAACCTGAAATTCACAAAGAATTCCAAGGAATTCCAGGGAATTCCAGTTCTTTGTACACCTGAATTATACTGTATTTCACACAAGAAATTCCAAGAAACTTCAAGGGAATCCAAGGAATATCAATACATTCCGATGAATTTCTCATAGAATTCCAAGGAAATTCAAGGAAATCAGAGGAATTCCAAAGAAATCTGAGGAAATCCACGGTAATTCAAGAAATTCCAAGGAATTTCGAGGAATTTCAAGAAAACCAAAAAAAATCGAAGGAATTCCAAGGAAATCACAGGCATTCCAAGAAAATCCAAGGAATTCCAAGAAAATACAAGGAATCACAGTTTTTGGTACACCAGAACTACACCGTACGTCACTCAAAGAATTCCAAGGAAATCCAAAGAATTCCAAGAAAATCCAAGGAAATCAAAGAAAATCCAAGAAATTCTAAAAAAAATTCGAGGAGTTTCAATTGTTTGTAGACCAGGAATAAACCGCACTTCACGCAAGGAGAATCCCGAGAAAATTCAAGGAATCACAAGGAAATCCAAGGAATTCCGAGGCATTCTAAGGAATTCTGAGGAATTACAAGGAAATCCAAGGAATTTCACCAGAATTCCACCGTGATTTTCCTTTCGGATTTGAGAGAATTTTGAACAAGTTTTTGAAGATCATCAATTCAGGTTTCACAGAATATTTATTGTCGATGGAACAGCTCTCACCACAGTTCAAGTGGCAGGAACAGTGATTGCAATGAGAGGACAGCGACAAGCTGATCAGATAATGGCAACTGGAAGGCGGGGATCCTTAAGACAATGTATGGTGCAATTGATGTAGATGTCAATTATATACCACTCTCATCGATATTTTTGAGGAATGACGAAATCATCGGAAAATGAAACATACTCAGTAAACACAAGACAATAATATGATGTCCATTCTTATGCTCCATATGAACATAAACACTGAATGGTCATCTAATGGATGTCCTTCAACCTCTAGTACAAGCGTTTAGGGGCATTCACTAGATATTTAATTCTCGTCCATATTGAACGTGAAGAATTGAATGGTCGACGTCAAATGGACTCTCCCTGTACATATTTTGGTCAAATCGAAATCTACCATGATTTATACCATTTGCCAATCGATGGATTCTTTATATTCGGATAGAGGGTTGATTATATTTTCAATTCCATGTGATATTAAGGAGGAACAAAATTAAAAGGCAGCAGAAGTCTCGTAGCGGTACCTATTTCATTGGCAAAGAAACTGCGGAATATGCCTCCTAGAATAAAATCCCACTGGAAAATATTGGACGTCCTATGGATAATCAGAATGTTCATTGTGCATGGTCATCCATCGGACGTCTATTGTATGTACGTGTGTTATATGGATAAGGTAAGGCATCATCCTCAGGTTTGATGACGTAGGGAATAATATTAGTTCAATGGCTGCAACATTCTATATCCCATACTCAACCAACACAAGAATCACCAGTATCCATCGAATGTCCCACTGAACAATATCGATCGTCCAATGAATATTCGTAATATCCATTATGCATGGTCATCCATCGCACGTCCATCGTATGAACGTGTGTTATATGGATCAGATGAGGTATCACCCTCAGGTTCAATGACGTCAAGAATATCAGTTCAATGGCTGCAACATTCTATATCTTATGCCCAACCAACACTATAGAATTACCAGTTCTTCTTCTAATGGATATCCACATCAGCCACATTTTCGACACAATAATGAAAACGGCTCGAGAAAATCCTGAAACTTTACTTACATGACCCCCTCACACAAGCCATATGCTAAAGCCACTGGATAGAACAGTTCATGATGGTCCCCTGAAATTGCACTATATTACAGAGCATGCCGATGCTGGTATTCTGGGCGAAACCTATTCCTCAAAATCACCAACAAAAAATTGTTCATCAGGATTCTAGGTCACGGAAATTCAGTCATACAATTTCAACATTTCCATCGATGATGATTTCATTGCAGACCAAATTATGGGCATGCCTCTAGAACAAAGCCTTAGAGATAGAAATGCGACTCCCAGCCAAAACCCTCGCCAAAACTCTATTATAATTGCACCACAGTTATAACATCTAGGTGAGCAATTCAATCAAGAAGCGAGTGCAAGCTGTAGAATTCCACAAATCATCGAAACTAATGAGAATTCACAAATTCACTCGCAAATTCATCAAGCCACTTCAAGCCCTGAGGCTCTAAGGAAATCCCCAAAAGTGACTAATGAGGATAATGTGAAATAATACAAAATTCGAAAATAATCTACGAAGGAATTGACCTTCACAAGTCCACTAAGAGCTAATAAGTTATTCTGAGCAGGTTCATATGGAACAGGCATTCTATGTCGAATCTCTTCAGCCTCCAAATATTTTTCGAACTGTACACTCGTATACTTGCCTCCTTCATCAGTCCTGAGAACTTTTACCTCCCTTCCACATGCATTCTCTGCAATAGCTCTGAATGACACGAATATTTCTATAACTTGACTCTTGTTATCAAGGAAGTAGATGAAGATTTTCCGGGGGTAATTATCAATAAATGTCACAAAGTACCTCGATCTGCCCCAAGAACTGATTTGAAAAGGTACAACAACATCAGATGGTATCAGATCTAACTTGTTCTTTCCCATGTTCTTGTCATTGAGAACGAAAGATGCTCTCGTTTGCTTCCCTATTTCAGGTCCTTCTAGTTTAAGTGTCCTAATCCCAGATGCCAGGTGTTTCCGCATCATCAGAAGTTACTGAAAAACCGAAATTCTTCGTAAAGTCTGATTTTTCAGTTGAATTTTTGGCAGATTCGACGTTCAAACAATACACTCCGTCAACATTCTTCGCCGTCGCTATAACTTTCATCCAAGATTTCACACCCGCTCGCATCAAATGTGACCGAATATGCTTTTTCAGTCAGAACACTTACTGATAGCAGGTTCGCAGCAAGTCCAGATACGTAAACAACGTTGGAGATACTTAAGATGTTTCCTCCGTCGACTTCAATAGAGATATTTCCTGACCCAGCACTGATCAGTTTTTCACCGTTGGCTATACTAATTGGTATCGCTTTTCCTCCATCACAAAATTTGGTCATTGCATCTTTTCTTTCTGACATAATATGTTAATCAGCTGCACTATAAATGTATCATTTTTTATAATCATCCTTGCAGTAAAAAGAGCTCCCTACTCTTTCACATCCCAAGAAAACGAATGTTCTTTCTCCTCTGCATTGTCCGAAGACGATTCAGACATTCTGTCTGGGCAATCACGAGGAAGATGCAAGGCCTTCTTGCAGATCTAACATTTCGGTTTCGATTTAGGTTCCTCCTCGGGTTCCTCCGATGAGGATGACATAATCATTTTGTGATAAGTCATCAGGGCAGAGTTAGCACATGAACTTGAACTCCCTCTGGACGAATTGCACTTGTCATCCGACAACAACTTCGTCTTGATGGAATCGCATAAAATTTCAGTTGATGAACTTTCGATGGCCATTACCATACAAGTGACGGTAAACCTTGCAATGAAATAATACCGATAAATCCGTCATTCATTGATAGTTATAACCATCGCCGCAAGCTGTTGGGTCAAATCCATCACTTCATTTATTCAGTCTCCCATTTTCCCAAATTACTCAAGTTCCAGGGAAAATAATTTGCGAAGCAATCCCAATCGACGAATGTCCTCGAACGCCTCCTCGAGAGCTGTCCAGGCTATATATGCATTCTTCGCATTGATTACATACGGGAAAACGCATCATTTATCAACCATCAGATTGATCTTGCAGAGCGCCTTTGCATCTCGATGGGTTTTCACATCCGCAGCATCCGCTGCAGTTTTGTTCCCCACCGGATACCCAATAACAACGATACGCTTTTTACGGCAAACACGTTTTTTCTGGGCCCATAACCTGTTAGAAATTCTTGGTAACAACATTATCTCCATTCACGGAGCTCAACATATACTCAATTACAATGGCATTCAAGTTATCTAATTATATACCTCGTTATATACAATATAAATATGTGATCTAATGAAATCGAGTTGAACATTCAGTATGTCGAGTGGAAAGAATCGATGAAAAAATAGGGATTTTGTTGTCAGTTTTCTACGTAGGAGACAGGAAAACAGGTTATCAATGCCTGACGTCTCATTTCAGTCACCTATCGTTATGGAGGATGTATTAGGTTCATCCATGAATGACTCACTTTTTATTGAGATAGGTATTCTTATAAAAAAATATATATCTCTAGTATATATTGAATTCATGAATATTGTACCATTCGTTTCTGGCCACTGTACCACACTCATCATTGGGAACCGTGGCCACAAACCTAATATTTTTCCGAAAGCCGTCCAACTGGATATTTTGAATTTTCTTCATTATAATTGATTCAATCCGCTCTTATGTATCTATTTTAACTTTTATTGACCTAAACCACTATTATAAATGTGAAATTGATAAAATCAGCGGAGGAGAATCTGACACGGATAAACCTCTCGAAAAATATTGAATATTGGTGATTATGCCTTGGGAAGCGTACATTCGATTTTTGTTTCCATTTCGTTCAATTTACTCAGTTTTTTCAATATGTAGCTCAAGGTGTTTCCTCATGAGATGTTCAAAAACTGAAATTATCATATATATATGTTATGTTCGAAAACTTTGCACCATATACTCGTAGAAATTGTTTACGCGTTTTTTCACAGAATTCTAAACTGCTGGAAGTTGATGGTGGAGCACTATCTGTATATTCAAAAATCATATATGAGATTTTACCACTTGATATGAAGTGTACAGGGGGATGAAAAGAGAAAAACTGATGGAGTTATAAATTCCTCATACCGTATCTTAGACTTATAACGAATTTTCGAATTCAGAATGAATTGGGAGCATATTAGCCTGATGATTCGGTATTCTTTCTGAAGCGTTCCCATTCAATAACCATCCTACCATCTGTCAAATTAGAGAATGAATAATCATGTTTTTTGGTTTTCATGAAGTATTCACTTCATATATTTCTAATATTTTATGTTTTCATTCATTCTATTTTTGTTAATAAAAGAGTACAAATTGATATAAAATTTAAAAAAATGGTATACGACCCACGTTATATTATATATATTGTCGCAATACATTTTTTGGAGTATCACCTGATGGCTTCGCTCGTGGTATTCCAAACAACGCGTATGATGAAATAGTGTATTATAGAACTTGTATACCAATACAAATATTAATATTGTTCCCTAATATCATTATATGATGTCTCAGATTGTATTGGTTGTATCGAAATGAATACATATGAACACAACCATCATTCTATCAAGTGTGCGACATTTTACTTCGGTAACTGAAAACTAATTTTTTTAACGAGGCGCAGTCTAGTTGAAGAAATAGTCGAGAGGACCAAAGTATTTTGCGCACAAGTGGCAGACAACATTTCATCTACAAACGTCAAAAACATGGTTCTTGAGTGATAATATGCTTAGCTCGATATGGAAAATAGTGTTGAACTGACTTGAAAGGCATCAGTTATTGCGAAAAATTCAGAAATGAATGATTTCTTGAATGTTTGCCCGATTGTGGACCATGAAGATCAAATTGCTGAATCTGATAAATCTCATAATCATAGTTTACATACAATGTGCGAAGTATGTACTCCGCAAATTGTTTTATTCTGGCACTGTTAAGCAAATGGTGTCGTGGTATAACGTAGGTTACAGAAATAAGTGCCACTAGGCAAATTGTTATCAATGCGCGAACCTTATTATTTTTTGACGTTCGTAGAAAAAAACGCGCATTGTATGATGAGATTTTTGTTGTTGAACTTCATCAAATATAATAGCTTCACAAACGAAAAGATTCCCACAAAAATCACAAAATATTGTGGAAATCTCATCGCTTGTAAAGTATTCACAATTGTTATGGATTTTCATCAAGTAATCACCCAGTCAATTGAAACAAAACTTTTTTGTCCTCAATCAAGCAAACATCCAAGAGATCATCAATTCCTGAATTGAGGTCTTTGAAGCCAGTTCAACACTTTTTCATATCAAGCTGAGCATGTGACTACTCAAAAACTATATTTTTTGACGTTCGTTGAAAAAATTTTGTTAGCAACTCGTGCGCGAAATACTTTGGTCATCTCAATAGTAGCATTTCGCGCACTAGGTACAGAGATAATTATTATGAACAGGTACACGGAAAAAAAGGAATTGTTGAATCAAGCAAAATTTAATTGAATGGAGCAAATAAAAGTGTCATATATGCACGACAAAATATAATCTTGAAATGAGTAAATCTATATCTTGTTTCAGAGCGAATTTGAAGTTTGAATCAAGTAAATATGTCTTGCATGAACTCTGGATCTTCTTCAATCAAGCACATCCATGAATTGTTCATGAAGAGATATTGAATTGACTCAAACAAACATTTTGTTTGATTCAAAATAACAAGATATTGATTCAATCAAATATTAAGTTGATTCAACAAAATATTTGGTTGATTCAAACGAATATTTGGTTGATTCAATTAAATATTTGGTTGATTCAATGAAATATTTGATTAATTCAATGAAATATTTTGTTGATTCAAGGAAAACTATATATCCATTCGACAAATTGTTTTGTTGAATCAAATTCAATATTCGGGAATTTTCTGAAATTTCACGTCAATAGAATAAACAAAACTAGGAAACTAGTCGACTCCTAGCATAGATCTCTAGTCTTTACTTCTCTTTAGCTGATGCAAAACTATTTCGGATAGCTAATCATCCTAAGTTCGACTCATCCAGCCGATATTTCAAACACGAATAATCAGGCTTCACGTATATAATGAACTCGAGGCAGGCATAGACAAAGCGAAATGATCGCCATCTAGAGGCGGAAATTCAAGTTGATGTAGAATGAACAAAAGATTTCATTGATATTACATATTTCGTTGCTCTATTCAAGCAAATGATCCGTTCGAAACGAGTTCATTGATACATCGGAATAAGACAACTTGTATGTTGTTTCAAAGATAAAATCTCATCAAAATGATCATTGTTTGATCAAATCAAGGAAATGATTATAGTTGAATCAACATCGACATTATTTTGGATCGACATAGTTTGTTTTTGAAGAAACCATATATTTTGTTGATGGAATTGATATTGTTGATTCAATTAGACTACATTCTTGATTTGAACAAGCTGCTTCCATGGAATAATCATGTATCTGGTCGATTCAACAAAAAATTGTTCAGTCCAACAAGAATAACTCAAGCATAAATAATTTGTTGATGAACAAATATATTGATAGCATGTCGTTCATATTATTTCGATCGACAAACAGGGTATGGTACCTACCGAGGGTAAATCACGGCGAAAAAAATTGTACACCAAACTTCCCATGGGTCAAAACTTCCCAAACTTCCTCGAACTTCCTCGAACTTCCTCAAACTTCCTCGAACTTCCTCGAACTTCCTCAAACTTCCTCGAACTTCCTCAAACTTCCCCGAACTTCCTAAAACTTCCCAAACTTCCTCGAACTTCCCAAACTTCCTCGAACTTCCTCAAACTTCCCCGAACTTCCCAAACTTCCTCGAACTTCCCAAACTACCTCGAACTTCCTAAACTTCCCGAAACGTTTCATCAAACGTCACAAACCAAGTACTTATAAGCAATTTAGTATTGTAGGTAGATATATAGGGTGGTCCGGTTTGTTATACAAAAATTCAACAGTGTGGTGTTCTCGTTTAAATAATGAAATACTTTTATTGCATGCATTATACATAATCTTCGTTTCATCTTATAGAGCTTAAAAAGTTTAGTATCTTGGGTAATTTTGTGGATTTATCTCCAACCGTTTCGAACTTTTCGTCAAAAAACAATATTCAGACTCGTATTTTAAACACCCTATATCTCGGAAACAAAGCGTTTGAAAGTATATGTTTATATGATTTTTCTTATAATTTCAACCGAGTACAACACACTGTTGAATATTTTGTATTACAAACCAGATCACATTGTATAGGTAGGTATCACCTACGTATATGTATAGGTGGGTACCTAAACTTGAAAGTACTTTACTGGAAGGAATTTGAAACTGAGTGTCATGAATATCTGCACTGTATTTCAATACAAAATGGAATTCCACTTTATTACAATTTTGATTAATCCACCGACAGAAATCAACTATCAAACTAATTACATAATATGCAATGCAGGTTTTCTGTGCCACGAATTTTTAGGTTGGTAGTCACTATTGACTTATCCGAGGACTTATCTAATAGCATCTGTTGAAAGTTCCGAAATAATAATGAACTCTTTGAAATTATGTGAAATATTATTTCTATACAGGGTGTTTCAGAGTTGTGTCGACAAAAGCCTTGACAGAAGCCTCTAGCAATAATAAAAAAACCCATAATTCTTTCAACTTGGACACCCTGTATCTCGGAAACGAAGCATTTTCGGACCCATTTTCATATGAACTTGATTTCATAATTTGTTGAGAGGAATCTCCCCTAGGCTTTTGTCACCACAGCTCTGTATATCCTGAGATATTAAGTTTCTTGGATTATCTTGCCAAAGATTTTTCCCGACCGGCTCCGCCCACACGTTCACAGACATCCTACAGCTTGCTTGGTCTTTCGCGAGGTCTTTCGGAAACTTCCCAAACATCCTCGAACCTCCAAAACTACCTGAACATCACGAAATGTCTCAGACTCCGCCTTCCCAAACTTCCCCAAATCACCAAAACTTCCTCGAACTTCCCCAAACTTCCTCGAACTTCCCAAAACTTCCCAAACTTCCCAAAACTTCCTCGAACTTCCCCAAACTTCCTCGAACTTCCCAAAACTTCCTCGGACTTCCCAAACTTCCTCGAACTTCCCAAACTTCCTCGAACTTCCCCAAACTTCCTCAAACTTCCTTGAACTTCCCAAAACTTCCTCGCACTTCCCAAACTTCCTCGAACTTCCCCAAACTTCCTCGAACTTCCCAAAACTTCCTCGAACTTCCCAAACTTCCTCGAACTACCCAAACTTCCTCGAACTTCCTAAACTTCCCGAAACTTTTCAAACTTCACAAACCAGGTAAGCAATTTAGTATTGATTGATTCAACTTTTTTTCCTTTCCCTATGGTAGGTTCAGTTAGATGCAAAGAAAATATCGCGGTTGGATGGTGTTAGCGCTCTTATTGCAGAGGTGACTAGATAGGTGCCATCACCGCCCTAGTGCGACATGTTCATTGCATCTGACTGTACGTATATGTATAGGCAGGTATAAGTGAGTATACCTTAACTCAAAAGTACTTTACTGGAAGGGATTTGAAACTGAATGTCATGAATATCTGCATTGTAATTCAATACAAAATGAAATTAGACTTACAACTTTGAATAATCCACCAACAGAAATCAACCTTTTAACTAATTACCGATCTAATTACCTATGCAATGCAATTTTTCAGTATGTACCACGAATTTTCAGGTAGGTAGGTATTATTGAGTTATCTAACAGCATCTCTATCATTTGCTGAAATGAGAAAATCGAGAAATGAATATCCGACTAATCATTGCTTTCTGTTCTCAAAAATACCTAAACATCACGAAATGTTTCAAACTCTTCCCGAAATTCCCCAAACTTCTCCGAACATCCCAAACTTCCTCGAACTTCCTCGAACTTCCCAAACTTCCTCGAACTTCCCCAAACTTCCTCGAACTTCCCAAACTTCCTCGAACTTCCCCAAACTTCCTCGAACTTCCCAAACTTCCTCGAACTTCCCCAAACTTCCTCGAACTTCCCCAAACTTCCTCGAACTTCCTTGTGTCTGTACACCAAACTTCCCACGTGATTTACCCCTCGGTACCTACCTACATATTCTGAGTAATGTTGTGAACGAAATCAATCGAACCCCTCCTCATTTCAAAACTGATCACATTCCAGTACACTTTCCAATATTTGTATCTGATTTCATAAAATGAAAAGAATTGAGGCTGGTAATACTAAGGTTATTGTACCTATATGAATTAATCATATATTCACATGAATAATAATATTATATTCTATATGAATATTATTTTATATTCAATCATCATTACATTGTATATATCTACAAAAATGTTACTGTATTTGAAATTATCAAATTACAAAGAAACTGAAGAGAGGTCGATATATCGTGCAGATCTGTCAACGCCTACCGAACCATTGCATGATATAACATCATAAAATGTAGATATCGTTTCGAATTATTAAAAAAAAACGCACCATTCAGACATCAGGCGTATGAACGGATTTATGGAAGTGCACGTAATACATAAACAATGAACAATGGCCAAAATATCTACTCACATAAATATAACATCAAATGAGATGACAATTTTCAAATTCAATTCCAATACTCTTCAAACCATCTCTGGTGAAACGGTCTTCTTCTTGACAAGAAAAAGAATATCAGGAATATCAAGTAGTTGCCCAAGATTCATTTTTGTAAAAACTTTTCATCATCTGTAGTCACTGAGGTAAGTGACAACGTATAACTTTTGATATCAATCTTTTAATCATATTGTCGGCAGAATTAAGGTTAACAAAAGCTTTAAGGTATGGTTTCTTCACGCCGTCAGCGGCTGCCGTTGGAAGCATACCGCTGAAGGTTGCCGCTGACGGTTTGATTGGCTGGTTTTCCCTACACCGTCGACAATATATATTTTATCTTTAATCAACGTCCATGGATGGTTGTATTTTGTCGCCGGGGTGCAAAATGAGGAATGATCAGAAAAGAAAAGCTATTTGCCTCGTTTTGCTACAAGATGAGGAGGAAGATGAATTTTTATAATCCTTATTCTCACTATTATATATGCAAGGATGTGAAGCCATTGCATGAACTGAATTTTCATCTTCGCGTGCCAAAAATTTCAGTATGGAAGACATTTTATCAAGTCGACTACAAAATGATACACACCGCGGCGACTTTGCGATGCGTTTTGACTTCGACTCCCCGACCAGCAGTGCAATCGCCGACGCACGCTGTCTGCGGTCGCTTCTAGCGAACGCGCTGCGTCGTGGAAACCGCTTGTACGTATTTTCAATTCGAGTAGTGGATGCGTTTGGCTGCATGCTTTCAACGGCAGCCGCTGACGTCGTGAAGAAAACCATACCTTTTCGACAACGAGAATGAGAATATCAATGATTCATCTCAAACAATGGGATCATTTTATTTGTGATAATCTCCGAGTATATTATGTAGGTATTTATTCTGTCTTAAAAATATTTCGAAATAACTTTTTGATTTTTCTCAAATTAGGTAAGTTACCCTCTGAAAACATTACATCATGAATGCCTGCTCCACTGACATGGAGATAATCCTGCATGCAGTAGGACGCCTCCTTGGCAAGCCAATGGAAGCAGAGTTTCGAAAATACATCTACACTTATAGGTAGGTAGCATTATATGATCAAGAATCTAGATAGATTTTGAATAAGCGTTTTGCTAAAGTGTCAGACAGCAACATCATTCCCACATTCTCTATAGGTAGACATATAGACTTCTGAAATCAAACATTTCTCGAATATGGGAATATTAGATATTTTCAGTATTTTATAATCATCAGTAACTTCCGGTTTCATAGTGAATAACCCTAAGGACGAAATAGACGATGAATGCCTGGTATTTCTCAAAATTTTTTTAACCTGGTGCAAATATGGGGATTCACTAAGTTTTGAAAACAATGTTAGCTCACTAGATTTCAAGAATGCCCATTAGATGACTATAACTGACGAAATAGCATCGAATAGTAATTATATGACAAAACACTCATAGGTTGAGTCGAATGAATGTGAACGTTATCGTGATCGGCACAAAAAACATTTGAAAATTGAAATGATTCAGAAGTGTCTGGTGAGCTTTTTTGTCAAAACTATGCACTGAAAAAAAATTGAGTGAAATTTCACTACGCAATAATGAGTCAATTTCGGTCAACGCCTGATTGAGTTGAAATTTCACCCTACTTGACTGTGTAAAATGGTAATTCATGAACCGATTCAATCAAATTTGTTATAAACATTCTCATTCTCATGAGAACTTGATGAAATATCTAGTTTGAGTTGAGAATTCACTCAAAAATTTCTATCACTAAATTCACTTACAACCACATATTCATTCACTCAGTGAAATTTTCTGTGTGTGATTCCAAATAGCACAATGCCACTTATATAACGTTCATAGGTCCATCTCCGAGAATATTCGAATATTCCCATAAAAGTATATTTGAACGATGTCAAAATATTCCTAGAATATTTTGTACTGTCCAAAATCCAGAATCCAATATCAAAGTGTGTCGGAAAGAATACAAAATATATGATTTGAATTCCAAGGATTGAAATCGAAAGTAATTGAAAAGTCCCCAGAATCTATCGAAACTATATAATTAGTTCAACTCTAGAGCCTTCGTATTGACCTAAATATCTACGTACAAATTTAATTATATATAATTTGAGAGAAGGTTATTCATATTCAGAGGCTCCTGATTTCTGAGAACCATTTTTCTTGCTCATTTTGAATTTTGTCACATTGAATTTCCACAATTGATTCTTTCTAGATACATGATATACTCGTATATATTCACATGAACTTATGCATATGCATATCCATCGGAGTCTTGATGAAAGTATTTTGGACCCAACGATGTCGAGATTCAATGGTGTCAGAGCTCTTATTTCAGACGTTATTAAGGGTGCTATCGTCGTGCATGTGCGACATATTTTCTGAAGAAAACTGCACCAAGAATACAGAAAAAAAAACGAAAAATATAATAATTTCATAATGGTTCTCTTTTGATTCCAAACTTTGACTCACACTAAACTTGAATGCATTTTCAGGTACACTGAGGAAAACTTTTTGTCGTTAACGAATCGATCTATTCAGGCCTCTTTAGTTTGATATTGACGACATTCATTTAGTATTACGAACAGTCATTGAATATTATCCAAAAATGCAAAAAAAAACAGTCCAAAACAATTAACAAATGATTCGTTTACAACTCATTGCTTTGTTATCAATTATCCTGTTCATACTAAACTAATTTGTTGATTATTAATTCATCGCAAATTGACATTTTCACCATAAGCATTGCATTTTCAACAGTTAACTTATATTTCCCACGATTCAATGCATAAAATGAAAGTAAATGAATCAGAACTATTTATTAACGAACATACATCATCTCCTGATGAAAGAAATCACGTGCTGAATTTGCACCAATTATATTACGCTATGCTCTCGAACGAGCTTCACCTCTGGTCTGTGGACATTTCAGTTCATTCAGTGGACGATTGATCACCTCGTTTTAGCAAAAATAAAGAAAAGTTGTCTGTACTATTCGTAATACCTATACTACATAAATGAATAAACAAGCGGGTATGTATTTTTATTTCATTTTTTCAACATGCTCAATACAATTTATTTCGATGTAATTCGAATCAAACCGTGAAATTGTGATCGCTTGAGTGTGAAGCTTGTTGCTTGTTATGAATCATAATCTTTTGATACATATGTATAGGTGGGAGAAGGATATTATATTAGTACTCAACATAGAGAATACGTATATAAACTTTTATTGACTTCGGTAGTGGTGCCCGCGAGAGTCTCGAATGGTCTCGGACAAGACGAGACGAGACTTCCATTGGTCTCGTCTCGATTCTCGTGCAAGACTTCTCGTGTCTCGTGCGAGAGTCTCGCAGGTAAATATTTCTGCGTGTCGACTGCACACTTGAGAATTTCATTCATAATAAAACATATTTAGGAAGAATTCTATAAGAAAACATCGGAATCGCCTTAACAATGAATCTGCACGATGTTTGTTATGTCCTAACGACTGGGTGGAAAACAAAAACATTTGCGATCGTGAAGGCTGATCTGACTGATAAAGGTTTTTTTCTCCAAGCGGCAGGATGGTGTTTTTTCCTACCGCTTAACAGGCAGAAATGGTGTACTTTTCCTGCCTAGGCAGGAAAAGTTTGTTGCTATGCAACGTTCCAAGAAATTCTAATGAAATTTGTAATCAAAATTGACATTGACATAATTATGGTGAACACAAAATGATGGAGTTTTCAATAAAAAAATTACACAAAATTGGTTTTATATCATTGGGAAAGACAATTCTATGTTTCACACGACAGAAAATCTAGATTAACTACTTTTCTGCCTATAGTAAAACAAATAACTATTTTCTTAGAAACCTATTTCTCAAATAAGTGAAATAATGTTGGATTTAAGTTTTTGTTTTGTTTATTTGTTTAGAATATACGTGTTATTTTTATTTTATTTTTATAACTTTCGAATATATTATGCTATGTTTTTTTTCTTGTTTAGATGTATGATGTAAGTATGTACCTATTAGGTACTTACTTTTCCATAAATAATGTTATTTTTGTTGTAATTTTCTCTTCCTATTTCTACATTATACCTAAAAAGCAGGCTGAGGTAAATATCCCGTACTAAACTGGAACAAGATTATGCATGACGAAATTGCGATACTATTGCGAGACTCTCGTACGAGACGCGAGACAAGACGAGACTCGGGGCTGCGAGACGAGACTCGAGACAAGACTTCATAATTCATCGGCGAGACAAGACGAGACTTTATCAAAGTCTCGTCTCGTTGGTCTCGTGTGAATCACTAGACTTCGTTTATGGGTAGTAAGTTGATTGATGTACTATAATCGTATGGTGAATATTCATATCACGATACTAGTATAGTAAATACCCATAAGTATTTTCAATATCTAGATGTCTACTGTCACCACGACTAACAAGAATTATTCGTTCTTCCCTATACGCATGAACAGCAAATGAAGATAACAATCATCATTCAAAATGTATGCGAGGGCTTATTGATACGTAAAATAGATGTACATTATCGACAACTATGAGAGAGTAGTTGTTGAAAAATGTCTTTTAATACTACGATCAATATGAAGTAGGAGATATGACCCATTTTTTTAATCAAATCAATAATTGAGTAAAATTGAGAAAAGCTGGCCAGTATTTTAGATTGTGCTGATTTAAACTAAAAATCAACTTGAATTTTCTCCTAAAGATGCTAACAGAGGTAGTGGAACACGTGTCGAGGCAGTCGAGGTGTAAAAAGTTGGTTTGGTTAGTGGTGAAAAAGTGTGTAGTGTATTATCGAGCCAAGAAGGTTGCACTCTTCGATATGTCATATTATATTTAGTACATAGGTAGTCAGTGGAACTCATGTGGATCTAGTCATCATTTTTGTTCAAGCGTTGATGATAATCAGAAGGAATAACGGTACTTACGTAACTAGTTAGGAAACGCATGTTTTGTAACTCTTTGTTTCGCGGGATCTTGCATCGCAAAATCCCATCGTCACACAAAATGACGCGTTTTTCAACTTTTTACGTGAATATCTATTGAATCAAGTCAAATCTGACCGTGAACATCAAGATGTCACCACGACCATCCATCCAAAGCAACATTCAAGATTTCAACCAGATTTCCCATAAATCTTCCTATATTATATTTGTTCCAGTATATTAGAATTCTCTAGGAATAATTTGAAATATTCTAGAATATCTGTAATATTCTCTGAATATTCAAATGGAAATTCCTCAGATATTCATATAAGTCCGAGAGAATATTCTATCGATCCCTGAAATACATTCTATAAAACTTAATCAGAATTTCTTGATTTTTCTGGAATGCCCTAACCACTAGACTTTTCAGAATCGATAAACACTTCCTGTTTTAGAATTCCGTTACATACATCATAAATGCTTGAGGTCACATCTCTGAAATAATCATGAGTGTTCATGTAATACCATATCATTGAAAAACATGGAAATATTATGGGATATTCACATCAGAGAATAGTCAGTTGGGAATAATCCTGGAACGATTCAACTAGAATGAGGATATGCATTTCTACTGAAATATTCCTTGAAATATTTTCTGAATGTTTCAGAGGCATGTATCTATTCTAGGAATAGTCGGAAATAAAATAAGGGGTGTTTAATTCAATAACTATGATCTTGTTTCAGAAAAAAATTGCACTGTGAACTATATATATGAAAGTGAAGAGACCATCACTGATCGCGAACGATAATGGAATTTATTGAGAATTATTCAGGGCCAGACTGGCCCGCCGGGCTCATTTTTGTCCCACTTGCCTGGGCCTTCTTGTTGGAGCTTTATTTTAATCCTGATATTTGGTAGCAAACTCAAATTTCATACAAACGCATATTCATTCAACCCTGATCCAGAAAAGGTATATAGATATTCATTGACGTGTCTATTTCACAAGTTGCATGTGAATATGTAAGAAGTAATTTACTAAATTGAAATGAATTTCAAATAGAGTGAGAAACTGTCTGTCTCAAGATCACGTGGTCGCTTCAATATTAATATCTTTTGGAATAGTTATTAATGTATCAAGGGCGTGATGTAGGCATCAGCCAAGGCCATGTCACGCCAAGAACCGCCAAGAACTGACAAAACTGCAGCAGAAGTATCTAATCTGTGGAAATGTTGCGATTTGGAGAGTCTTGGAGTGAAGGAATTGAAAAACCATCAACAATAATGTGATTTACATATTCATTCAATTGTCCTACCGAATAACACTCGAGCATTTTTTCAGGTCAAAGTGAACTTGGCATTAAAAAATTCGATTTTTTTCGCTATTAGGAAATTTGAATTTTCAGTTGTATCTGAGATAATTTTTTCCCACCTTTATGATACCCTTCTGACAAAGCAAACTATCAATTTGAATGCATTCGATCTTGGACAACAAAAAAATTCGGCTGCGGCGCTTTTTTGATTTCTGTCACCCCCGTGGCACGAATTAACTTCACTTCTCCTATCGAACAAAGCTGATGTATACGCGCCTGTTTCATTTCCATTGGTTTCATTGAATTTTGTTTATTGTTCTTGGTATCAAAGGAGTGTATTCATTCTGTTTCATCTTTCTTCTATAAAAATACATTTCATTTTTGAAAATGTGGAATCTGCAACAAAACAACTACTCGACGAAGTCTCGATATTATTGGTGGTGAATATTCTAACATTGCATATATTGAGCTATGTCGACCTTGAAATTGAAGAAAAAAAAAACGCCTGCAACGCACACTTCTTGACAGGTAAATTGACCTTCTTTGGGGAATACGCCCGGCCCGTTTCGTACCTCCAGTTCGACCCTGGAATTAATCAAAATCTCTTTTCTGAGAACATTCTTCAATATTGAAAGAGTCGCATGATAGTTAAATCTTTCAAATTGTTTAGTGTGTCATTCACCTCGTATATTAATCCACGTGTCATGAATTCTCATCATATCCGGAGAAACCGATTTGATATCAATGCATAGATATTATCGAACATTGTTTGCCAATAATATCAAAATACTCATACCTGAACCATTCATGGAAAATATATATATTTCATTTCAGAAATCATTTGAAACTTTCATGATCACCGAATGGATTGAACACTATAGAACCTGTCATAAAGTAATACTAATGATACGACAGTCATAGCGGGGGGTAACATCATTCAATTAACAATGTCTGGCATAATGGCCTGTAGTAAAACGGTGCTACTGATTTAATGAGGTTAATAAATAGGATTCCACAGGTCCATTCATACAATGAAACGTTTCAGATTGTTGATGTGTATACAGATATGCATTTCACTGGCTCGTTGGTAGGAAACTATTATTCTGTGTTGAACTTTTCCGAAATTATAATATGTTGGTGCACTGAAAGGAACCATCACAATCTCATGATTGTTCAATCTCAATGTTCTTAATATCCTGACTGCTATTTTCCCGAAACAAAATAAGAGGAAATCATCACTGATATTTACTTCTTTGAGCATCAAAGGAAGCAAATCACGAAACAAGCGGCGGCACGCATATTTCAGAATCATTGGAGAAAGTATGACCTGAGGACAAACTTCTTCTACGAGTATTGAATAGAAAATAGGTATCTATTCAAATTCTTTTCATCAGTTTAGAGGTGTACCCAATTTTATTCGCAAGAATAGTGTATGTACCTTGAATATGTCGAATGTTCTCAAAAAAATCAGTGAGTTGATTAAAAAGACAATATATAGGACCACACCAGCTTTTTATCAGATAATCAACAGTTAGCAATATTAGTAACTCCATCAACTAGCTAGGGACAGAAAGGTTAGAATAAAGCATTATAAAATGATACTGAATATTCGATAACTTGTTATGGATATAAAATATATTTGAAACATGAGGAACTGAATACATTTGAGGAAATACATCTAGAATTTCGCACCCTCTATCTGATGAAGATTTATTTTTCGGTATAGTGTAAAGTGGGTGGATATTCCGCATTGGGTGATACGCCACAATTACATATTGTCGTTCCAAGTCAACATTTGGCAACAATGTTCATTCAGCCATATGAGTACCATCCTGGGGACGTCCTTGACTATCTACGTGGACGTCCCTGGAATATCCATTGTCTGGCGAAGTGTGAACTGAGGACGACCTAGGGACATCCGATTCTAGGCAAAAATAAGTACATCCAAAAGATGTCCTTTCGGTACTCTCCTGGGATATACTTATTTCCATCAAGGGACCAGAATAAAACATTCAAGGGACCTCCGAAGGACGTTCCTCGCATGTCCCTTTCCTTTCTCATGAATTTGCATCATTGGAAGAAGGAATCAAATATACTCTATATAAACGAAATTGATTGATAACACTATATAAACAATTCATCAAGGAATGAAAAGACTACTGATATACCCAATAGTTGATTGATCATTGGCCCGCCTGAAGACTTTGGTTACTGCCTCCTCGATTCCTCTTCTACATTTATATACATAAGACCTATCATTAGATCGATGATTCTTCGTTTAAGTATTCACCGGAACATAGATCATAATAACATAATTGTTACACAGTAAAAAGTGAATGTTTAGAGAAGATAGTGCACTTGTTTGAAAATAATTTCTTTGGTAAAGAGTTTACTTCTTCAGGTCAAATATTCCATATTTAATTGAAGAGACCCAATCTCTTACATCGAGAAAATTATTTTCTTGATCAACAGAACACTCGAATTACTTCTCCGAAATCAAAAGACTCTGAAAGAACATCGGTGATTTTCATTTCGAAACGGACTAGCACTTCGGAGTGACGAATGAAATATTTCCTACTGATAATATGAACAACTTGATCTGGGTAAAGATATGTTGGTCCAATGCAAGTATTTCATCGTCTTCGTTCATAACAAGACACTTGAAAATCTTGAAAAGAGAGCAGTGCATATCGCTCTAGACAAAAAATCATAATTCTTCTTCTGATTCAACAGTGATATCTGTTTTGAGGAAATATGTCTCATTTCAATATAACATATGGATTTTGTTTGGAAGATCTCGCTCTCATTATTTCAAGAAATCGAGATTATTCCTAAGAGCGTGGAGATTTCTTGTCTGAAGGAAATTCGGTTTTTGATAGTGAAAATTGTAAGAGTGGGGGACGACACGTCCACTCGTACGCGGTAAACAAGTGCCATAGACTATAGAAGAACTATTAGGTGATCTTTGCAAGTGCATTCGTTATCGTGTGTGTCGTGAAGTTCTGTGGTTCGGGGTGGTTTGGTGTTGTTTGGTGTGGTTTGGATCTGAGCGATAGCAGATAATTATGAGTGAACTTCTCCGAGAGTGAACATTTCAGGAACTTATGGAATATAAATCAAAAATCTTAGGTTAGTGATAATAGGTACACTCTCCTTCACAGATCATGTCGCACATGGACGGTTTTATCAGCTCTATCGATCACCGCTGCAATAAGAGTTCAACCCCGAAGTTCTCTGGAAACGAGAGTACCTATATACCTATGATATTGGTATAAGACCGCATTCTAGGACCTATAATCCGTTCTTTCTATCTATATATCATCAATACGTTGCGTTAGAGCGTTAGTTGTAAAGAAATATCGGCATGCTGATAATTGGTACTTTTTTCCTTCGACGAAATACGTATAGCGACCTCTGTGGCGACGTGCGGAGGTCGAATTTATAATTTAACATCGAGTAGGCAAAATCGTCTCCAGAAAACATGTCACGGTTGGACGGTGTAAGCGCCCTTATTGCAGCAATGATTTCGACAGCACACACCGTCCATGTGCTACATGTTCACTGAAGCCGAATGAATAAGATGGTTTATTTGATTATATAGGTTTGAAAGTGGAATACTGTCATGAAATCGGTATAGACATATGATTTAGAAACCAATAATAATCAAATTAGGTTTACGAATTCAAGTCAAGAATGCTATTCTCTTATTCCAATAGGTATTGTATGTTTTCGAAAGAAAAGAAAGATTTATGTATCTTCCATTCAAGAATTGCATTTCCTTTTATGAGTATGTATTATCAGAAGGAAATATTATCTTGTTGAGTTACAGGAGCACATAATCTACAATGATAAGAAACTGATTTGTCTTATCATAAGATACCAACTGAATTTCTCAAATACACAGAATAGATGATGTGTCTCAATGATTTGAGTGAATGAGAGAATAAGTTTTCAAACAAGAGAATAAGGTGATCTTGATTCGACATCTAGTAAAGCTGCTGATCAATTCCATCAGAAGTTTTCGCAGTTCCTAATAGAGGCAGTCTCGGAGGCAGTGAAATCTCTCAATTCGAATGAATTGCAAATTTTTATAAGGAAAAAGCTGCAAATTTCAAAACGAGAGCATCGTTATTTTTGAAATGAGTATTTAGATCTCTCCAAATGAGCAATACACTGAATTCGACAAAGATTCATTATATTCTTGTTCAGACTACTTGTTTGATCTTTCCAAACATGTGATGTGAATTTGAGTTAAGTTTCGAATTGAGATGAATTATTTCTCAGTTCAATGAAATATTCCTCCATGGATACAGGAGAGTATGTCTTTGGTTCGACATGTTCTTTGAAGAAGATTGTACACAAAGACAACCAGTGCGTGTCTTGTGGTGGCAGCCTTCGAACTGAATTTGAATATGATTTGAATGTGATATAGTTTTCATGAATCTAAATGTTCATATATTGTGCTGAATATATCGAGGAAATAGCTTTTTTTTATTGATATAGTCCAATCAATCAATTCGACAATGGGAAGGCAATAATGTGGAACGATTTCGTTACAGCCACCATATGGAATTTCACTAAATTCAGAGAGGAATTATAATTTCTCTTCGTGTGTGTGCAGCTTAATTTGAATATATACATGGAAGATACATGCATGCAGAGTTTTATTCTCTATTACGAATGGAACTGTTTCTTCTATTTTGTAATTGCATGAAAAATTGCTCGGACCAATAAGGGCGCTTGATTCACAGTTCTTTGAGACGCCACTCTGATATTCTTCGATTCAAGGGGAAAATCATTTCCAGACGTGTCCCATAGCTCAATTGGAGCACAAATATGGAATATACATGCATGCCAAGGCTTTCCAATAACGCTTTGCGATAGCCAAGGGTTACTTTTTGATTCAGGGAATCAAGGCTGATACTGCGATACTGTCAAATCATTTTATTTATTGAGGAGATTATCAAATAGGAATATTTTCCGATATTTTATGAACGTGAAGAATGAGGGTACATTCGAAGAAATTCATTGTGATGAAAATATTAATTATCTCTCAGTGTATTCAAGAGAAAACAAAGAATTTCCTGGCAATATGACGAATATTGAATTTTATCCATATTGAACACACACGATTAAAATAACTGTCGAAATATCTAAGAGAAAACAAACACAATTTGAAAAATACTTATCTATTTATCATTATCTAGAATCAATTCGGATCGAATTTATGAAACTATGTATGATTGTAATGTTCCATTCACTAAAAAACAATATTCGTGATATGAGAAGGCATCTCTAACAAAAAGATCTGCTGTGATTTTCGGTCGACTGAACAAGCTCTTGCTCTCATCAGGAAGATCACAGAACATGCAAATAACAAATCCTGATACATTCGTTTCATGATTGATGAGATGAAAATAGTTTGCCATCCCTTGACATACAACGGCAAAGCTCTTGAATTTTTTGCCAATATAATATGAAAGTATTCCCGAGAACTCATATCACTCCCCAGAAGTTTAAAATAAATTCTAACACCTTGCTCCTCTCTCTATCTCCCCTAGGTACGCACAATATGTTTTTCGAACATAATTGGCATTTCCTTTCGTGCGCCCCAAGAGTTGATAAAAAGGAATGAGTTCAATGTGTCGATATTGTAATATGAACAACTCACTTTGCGAAATATAATATCTATACCTCAAAATGTGATATCAATTCAAATTATCATTGATATCTCGGGAAAAACACATTGAGTGTGGGTTCAAGTGAAAAGAGACTTCATAAAAAATTCGAATCAATGCGTCACATATACAAAACCCAGTATAATATTATGTTTGTATAAGCAATTCTGAAACCGTCAAAGCAATATATTGCATGTTGGATGGGTGAAAATCTCCACTCACGGCCCTGCTTCGACCTTTTTCAACCGACAACAAAGCTAAACATCGCAATGGGACCAGCGGTGCCCAGCGGGAGAGCCCTTATGTCGGCAGGAGGGCCCGTTAACACGACGTAGCGTACGGCGTCCCGACGCGCCACAGCGGAATGAATTATGGCCGCGCTCGACATCCGACACTCCATTTACAGATCATTCTGGTGAGCCACTGCCCGCCTGGCCACTTCATCTTCTGCAACATTGTAAGCACGTCGTTAAAGGTTCGTCAGTTGCCCTCCTTCTAAACGTCTTGATAATACATCATTTGTTAGGTTTATTGGTTTATTTATCGGCAGTTGTTGCTGCTCTCATCTCATCTGCTCAACGTGAACGATACGCAATCCATCGAGTCGTACTATCCCAGTAAACACACTCACGTCGAAATAACGTAGTGAAATAAAATTACCACTCATCGATTGAGATAACGTTTAATGGAATCTTTTGATCACGTTGATTAAACGTGAAAATGTCGCTGACATCCAACCAGTACAAAAATTAGATAAAAAAATATTAAACATCACAAGAGAGAGACAGTGGTGAATGACAAGACTGACAATAACACTAGTCGTGGCTATTTGAATAACAAAACAGAAAATGGTTCGTTTCAAAACTAAAATAGTCACAGATGAATAGGTATTGTTAGTTGGAAATGAGGTGACGAAAACTTGCGCGGAAGTGAAACTTCATTCGGCATTATCTTATTCTTATTTTTAACTTCTTGTGTTTGTTATGAGAAATGCGTACTGTTTTCGACAGCAAACCAAATTGAATGACGTATCCTCCTTTTCCAAATCAAATTCACCAAAACAAAAACTTATGAAGGGACAGGTCAATAATGTCGATATGATGACGCGTCACCTTGGGGATACAGATTGATTTATGACGGGTCAGGATTAATTAACGGCATAGAGGGACAAATCCTGCAGCTCCCTATTTTGAACATCCCGACCACTGTCGACTGCTGTCGCAGGGCGATCATAATTGTTTCTTGCATGGTACAATTCAGTCATTAATCACTGAGACGTTTTCGGATATATTCACGAGCAGCAACCGAATGATTTTTTTCTAGTTGATCAGCAAATGATGTGGAATATTTTTGAAACATACCTTATTCAGAATCAGCTTTATTTCGGAGAAATCAATCAACTAGAAAACAATTGATACGCATTCAAAGGAAACTAATGAAGACTATATAACCTCTCTATAATCAATTCAGAGATTGCGTTGAAATTTAAGATCCATCTTTTTATTTCCGTCTATATATTGAGTAAAATGTTCTCCAAGGGTTTGTAACTGAATTTGTTGATGTTTTTCGTGTACAGTCAGGAGCAAAGAACATGTCGTGGTTGGATGGTGTTAGTGATCTTATTGTAAAAGTGACATGAGGTACAATCATTGCCCATAAGCGACATATTCATCGTATCTGACTGTACCTAGAACCTATCAAGATGTCAAGCATTTTTTTCTGTTCGATCTAGACTCTGGCGGCAGTCACGAGTATTTTACCATTTGTCTTTTTCTATAATTATTAAAAGGCCAATGCGTTGCCATAACGAAGCTGACTATCAGTAAGAGATTACAATATTTCAATATTCCACTCGGCATTAACCATTTCATCGTTCATGAACTGTGATTCTCGATATTTCTTATGAACAAATGAATATAGATTCATACTAATTTATATAATTGATTGTTTCGTTGCGTTCTCTGATGGAACTCATATAATCTGTTGGGTTGATTTCAACCTTGCTATCAAGGGGACGAGCGATTTCAACATATTCACTATTTTTGGCATTTCTCAAAAGTTCTTCTGCTTCTGTCAAATGAATCCGAAGCAGTAAACTGGGATTCGGGTTTCACCTCAACCCAACGATATTTAAGGATGCAATGTGTGAGCTTTCGACCTTCCGGGTTTCATCAGTTAGGCCAAGAAGCCTAAGAGCTAATTTGATCATTATTTGATCTAGTTGGTTTAAGAAGTAGTTCTCAAACGCAAAGAACAATGTTTGTTCATATTGTCGAAGACACAAAGGCTGTGCCAGTGTCGGCATCTGCGGAGTTCTACAATTTCGAGCGACTTTTGTCTTTTGTGCTTAGCACTTTTGACTTTTGTCTTTGCTCAAATCCATTCTGTAGATTAACTTCTGAAACAGAAAAATTCCAATGTCTCAGGGTACTTTCCCTGACTGAAGAAGACGAACCGAAGTCGAAACAAGCCACAAACTTAACAGGTTTTCTAACCAAAGAATACTTTTGCTTCTTTGGATTCTCAGACTTTTGCTTTCGAACGAAAGGGTCAAACGAGCCACAAAATTCGTGGAGATTTGCGAAATCCCAGAAGTTCTTCTGCTTTCGTCAAATGAATCCCAAGCAGTAAACTGGTATTCGGGTTTCGCCTTAACCCAACGATATTTTAGGGTGCAATGTGTGAGCTTTCGACCTTCTGGGTCTCATCAGTTAGGCGAAAAAGCCTAAGAGCTAATTTGATTATTATTCAATCTAGTTGGTTCAAGAAGTAGTTCTCAAACGCAAAGAACAATGTTTGTTCATATTGCCGAAGACACAAAGGCTGTGCCAGTGTCGGCATCTGCGGAGTTCTACAATTTCGATCGACTTTTGTCTTTGATCAAAGCCATTCTGTAGATAACATTTATGTTCAAGTTATGTTTTCATGTTTAGTGGAATATGCTTGTGCTATACATATCCTACGCAAAAAATGGCATACCGCTTGTGCATGTCCTAGCACACCTAAACCGTGAAAACATGCTTTGATGCATAAAGATCCCTGAAGCATTCTTTCGTGTTTCATGTTTCAAAATCAATATATATATAATAATTCCCTTTAAGAAGACAAACTGGGTTGAATCACATACGGAAATCTGTCACTACCTGTCGGTCTATGTTTTAGGGAATATCAATGAAGTTCGAAGTCATTCGCGCATCTAACACTGTTTGAAATACACATTCTCTTCCTTAAACGATTAGAAATTGTAACATTCTTAGAGCCATTGCATAACATTGAACATTGATATCACCATTGGTGAAAGCTATAGTAGCATTGCCTGAAATGTGCTACATGCTTCCGTCAGAAGTTATGTTAAGTGTTTTCTCCTATACCTATATTTCATCCCTTACAGCTGTGAGGAAACTCATGCCTATGTTATATGTTTTGAATAATGAAACCGATGGATTGCTTATATTCAAATTGTTTTCGTTATTCCTAGTATAAAATAATTATGGGATATTCTTTATTATGAAAATCGGATATAATTGTTACTTCAATGTCAGCTTGCGCTTCTTGAGTTGAATGTAACAAATTAATGTATTCTGTGACTCACTAACAGTGAACACTGTGATTGACTTCCAGAGTACGAAGTGGCTACGTTGAGGTTTGATTGGATTCTCGAAGTGATCCGAAATTCTCGAATATGCCACGTTATATAGGTGAGGGAGCAAACTGAAAAAGCGTCATCAACCTTTCTTACCACAGAAATGAGGTATAAAAAACAACAATATTCCAATATTTGCAATGATCTGAAGGCAACAAGATGAATAATTATGCAGAAAATAGTCTACTGTAATTTTATTTCCACTTCATAACAAATCATGGAGAGCTTCGAAACATGGGTCTACATACGCGATGCTGCAAACAATGACTGGAATGAGGGACAATATCGATAGTAATATCCAAATCGGATTGAGATTATCCTTGAATGAATCATTATTACTCATCGTGTCCTATATACTATGAATATAACATAAAGGGATATTCCGATTTCAGGAGGTAAATGGTGGTCTCTCTATGGTGTGGCTACTGAAAACATTCTACGAGAGATCTGGCACATGATTACAGCCAAACTGAATTATATGGGAGTTTCCTCCTAATTATCTACTTCAATCATTTTATACTTCTGCTTAGGTAATCTGAGAAAGGAATAAATGCTGAAAAGACGTCTTTCCTCCTTTCTCCATGCTAGCACATAGTCTTCATCAAAATTATAGAACACAATGCTCATGGTCGAGCTTTTGCCAACAGAAATTCATCTTTCTGCCTCCTGTTTATTCTTTGGAGAAACATATATGCAGGAATATCGTCAGTCGGCAAAGGAAACACCATCAGATGCAGTATTAGAGGAGAGCTCTCTGACTGCCTCAGTGAAAAAGAATTGTTTTGGTATGTAGTTGATACCGTGGAAAGAATAACCAGTGTGAAAACTGCAACACAACATCATTCAGCAACAAATGAGATCTCCGAAGGCATCAGGACGCGGAGAAAAGATGTCGATAAAACTCGCTGGTATTGAGTCAGAAGTAGAAATATTATGAATGATTCATTTTACTGTGATGAATGAAAAACTGTTCACTGAATACAACATCAGATAGTAGTCTGATTTTGTAGCGATGTTTCTACCCCTCTCAGCTCTTATCGAAACAATTAAAATTCCAACTTAGGGCTGAGCAATGAGATTCTTGATGAAGTTTTCTTGAAAAAGGAGTTCAATAAACGTCTCAAAGACGATTGAATAGTCGTCTGATTTTGAAGCACACATTCCACCCTCCTCCATTTTCTTTCCAAAATGATTCAAATTATAACTCAGCTGTCATGAATGAATTTTCGAATGTTTTCTTTTTGATAGATGAACGCGAGGATGAACGATAGCTTGCTGAACATTATCAGATAGTTGTCAGATTATTTCGAATCGGTTGTGCCCCTTTTCCACATTTTTATCAGAATAATTTAAATTACAACTCAGAGCTCAGGAATGAATATTCGGGTGAGTTTGTTATCAAATAATTGATGACGTTACTAGAAGGAACTTGAGTTCTACCAATAGTATTGCTCCAAAATTCTACACTGTTTCAAAAATTCACAGACCTACATTATCTGTGAGACCCATCGTAGCATCAATAGGAGCATCCTCTTCTTTCAAACCTTCTTTTCTGACTGATATTTTGACTAAAGCCTACAATTTCGACAACAAATATTACATCAAAAACTCTTCTGGGGTCTCTTTGGAGTTCAAAGATATGAAACTTCCAGACAACCATGTTCTTGCTAGTTTAGATGTTGTTCCTTTATTAAGCAATGGTTATTTGGACTCTTGACTGAGAGTCTTAAATGAAATCTGGGAATGTATCAGTGGTATTGTTGATATTGATGAAGATTTATTCATGAAACTCATAACTTTCCTCTTCAATAGTACCTACTTATTTTTCATTTGAAGGATAATTTTTTAACAAACTTCCGGAACACCTATGGAAGCCTGTAAATCCCCCATCCTGGCATCATAGACACTTTCAACGGTTACGATCCATACATTCAATCCACACTAGGAGAAGAAAACGCAGAATGCAGCGCCCCATTCCTTGACACAAGGTTAACGGGAACTGTGGACAATATTGTCAAAGTGGACTTGTACATGAAATCTTGCAATCCAGAAAGATATATGAATTCCCATTCATACCAGAAAATTCCTAGCAAGTTAAATTCAGTGAAGAAGATGGAGAATAGAGTACTCATGATCTCTGACAACTCCTATCATGAAAAAAATTTGGAAATACTTTCGAATCTCTTCATTGAAAATGATTCCTCTCCCAAATTAGTTGAAAATATTTTATTCAACACACCAAACATTCCAATCAACTCACCTGATAATAATATCAATATACCTGATACTCATTCAGCCAACAACATCAATAATATTGATGTTTCCACCACCTTACCTCATTTCAAGGAACTTGCTCCAAAATTGTCAAGAATATCCTCTTCCATTTCAAATATTATCATGAAAATTGTTTACAAGAATGACCAATAAAATCGATTTTTCCAGTACTGAAGGATAAAGTCCCACTGACATCTCAATCACATGTTGTTTACTGTATGCCCCGTCAGGATTGTGACAAAAAATATATTGGTCAATCTAGAATGTTTGTCTAATAGAATAACTCTCCACAAGAGTGACATCAGGCTGCATCCTGAGAGATGTGCTTTGCCTTGTCCTGTCAATGATTTTGACCACGAAATGAGCTATGTATCTGTGTGAATTTTAGCAAAGGAGAGTCAATACACTGGAAGGATTCTTCTAGAAATAGCTTTCATCTCTCAAGAACCAAAATGCATCAATGAAAAAACTGACGTAGATTAGTTGAGTGAAATTTTTGCATACGTGTTGCCAGTAGACAATGACTCAACATGAATTGAGAATCAGAATTGATCGAAATTTTTGAAAAAATCTTCCACTTAAACAAATTTTCCTGGATATTTGAAGAAAAATCACCCAGACCCTGAGGTCACGTCATCACGGAGGCAGCTAGCTACCTGCGTGACATCCGTGTCCAGGGGTACAAACAATGAGATGTAAGTTATATTGAGAGAACTGTGAAGGGACAAGAAACAGATCATTGGAGATAACCCTCACGAAGAGATAAGCGTATACATGTGTCTCAGGATTTTGGCCCTCATCAGTACGGTGGAAGGAATTGCAGAGGATAAGCAGTACTCATTGGTAAAAAACGAAACAACAAATAAGCGGAGTCAACAAACAGAAGCCGACCGCACATTCGTGGTTTTGGTCAGCAGACCCTGAGGTCTCAGGGAAATAGCCTACGTCACCTCAGAGGCAGCTATAGCTACCTGCGAGACATCCCTGTTCAAGAGTACAAACAATGAGATGGAAGTTATATTGAGAGAACTTTGAAGTGACAAGGAAGAGATTATTGGACATAGCCCTCACGAAGAGATAACCGTATACATGTGTTACGGACTTTCGGCTCTCATCAGTAGGTACGCTGTACAGGTTCTCGTACTGTTCCACCCATGTAAGCAATGATGCAATTTTCCTTCAGATATCAGAGATATATCAATTGAGTAATTAGTTTATTCTTTCTATGCTGTATCTTTTGATAGATTTGAATTTCTAGAATCATCCTCATTACAAATGAATATAGATATTGTTAGCGGCGAAGTTGAAATCATTCCTCAACTGGCAAGAACGCCTAAGGACTGCCTCATCATCATCGGCAGCTGACGAGACGGTCGTTTGTTGAATTCAATAAAATATCATCTTCATATAAGTCATCTTGAGCAAACGAGTGTGTTCAAGTTTGTTCATTTACTGGTTCCCCCGAAAAGGAATATCCTGTAATGTTCAGAGAACATCGTGAGAACCAACGGAAATGAAGTAGGATTTGGTGTTCTCCTTAAATTTCTAGAGGTTATATGCCTCGGAGAACACCTCCCTTGGCAATGTGTTCTAGAGCCTCGCTGTTCGTTGAATTCACGGGTATTTGAAAAGAGATGTTCTGCGAGTCTCCAAAGTGATCACGAAGGGGTGCGAAGCGTCAACGCGAAGGGTAAATGTGTGAGTTTCAGAGTATTTTTGGGTGCTGCACTCCAAATATGGGAACAGTATTCCAGGACAGGTCGGATCTGTGCCTTATCCCAGGAAACATTTTGGAATAGGGCATCAATGGCCTAATATATTTTTCTCATACCTGACATCAGCAGCCCAGTAAATGGTCCCATATGCAGGACTCTATATATCATCACACTGCGGCTGGCAGCTGGTCCTAGTGCTGCGTATCCAGCAATCATATTCAGTTCCCCGTCAAAAGGCCAGTACAACATCATCGACACATTGAGTTCCCCATAGCAAGCCCAACATTCACATGGATGATGGGACTTTGATGGCCAATTAACGACATTGGTCCAATAGATCTGAAAGTTCTAGTAGGTAACTCGTTATTCCACAATATAATCCTCTCATTATAAATCAGACACATACCAGATTTCAAGAAATCAATTTTATGAATGACACAATGATATTTTTTTATCGCTTGGAGCGCACGAAAGGGAATCCCTATAATGTTCAAAGAGCATCATGCTTCCTTAGGAAGGATAGGGATAGGAGGAAGGTATTGGAATTTTTTTTGAACTCCTGGAGATTATATGTTGTTGGGAATACTTCCTCAGGCGATGAATTCCAGAGCCTAGCCTAGTTTGTGGTATCTACATCTAATTGGGTAGCATTCCTTCAAAGTAAATCCTTCGTTGTGAGGCAATTCTGATATATACAATGCATCATTAGTTATATATTAGTGGCCTATGAGTTGCATGAGTTTATAACTTGATAATATAGTCTGATGACGTGATAACATGGATCTTTTCGATTCTCATTATTTTCTTGGCACAGGTGTTTCTGTAGCTGAAACCTTATTGTTATTCAGTTCCTCAATATAGAGACAGGTTCACATAACCTAAGATTGCTCATGATAGCAACGAACGAGTTGATAATGATAGTTGCTTTTGGAAAAGTAACAACTCCAATTATCATGCTCATTAGGTATATGAAGTAACGAGATACCAAACACATGCATTTAATGATGAAATGTAGGTAGATTGATACTCACTCAATATCATTATGATTGAAGAATCCGTCTTCTATTATCATCAATTGGGAATACTCCTGCCCTCATAATCACCAGTTAAAGAGAGGACCACATTGATTCGACATAAACAAACAAGTGCGCGATCACCACTCATCACCACGCACGAGCCATCTTAGATAGATCATAAGTAGCTGACTGGCAGAGGACTAGCTCCTGGTCCGAAAGAGGAAACCAAGTTTTTGGTATGCACTTTTAGCAATTGATCTCATATGATTTTCTCAAGAAAGGTTATTGCTGATAGTGATACCTCGATTTAGAATCTAATATCAGAAGTGAGATCCACCCATCTCTACGTTACATCGATGAAATATCAAAAATCCGTAGGCCAAGAATCTGAAGATGATCGAATCCAAGAGATGATCCACTTTCTGTGGTTTGCACATTTCTGGATCCAATGAGAATATCAGCACTGGCTACGGTATATAATTGAGAACATAGATATTTGGATAATTGAATTTGAGAGAATCCTGAAGAGTAGAAAGACAACTTCACTATCCTACGAGTTTGATATCGTGGTATGAAAAGTAGTTAATTTGATCATCAATCAATTGATGCACGATACATCATAATGTATCCTTCCTCATTATCTCATTCAAATGATTGCCTCAGTGTTGTACTCCGAATTTGATCAGATAAATATTTTTGAGTATTCCAGAATGTTATATTCATGATTTTCTTGTATTGCTGTTATATCAGATCTCATATTCACATTAGGATGAAATGAACAAATACAGAGCTTACATTCCTCATTCTTTGCTCAAAGGAAAATGTCATTCACTTTCAAAAATTTTCAAATTATGTCATCAAAGAAGATAAATTGCTGATGAAAATTTCCATGTACCAAGTGATGAGAATTCATTGGGAACTGCGGAAATTCAATCTTCAGTATTTAATGAAAATTCGAGAAAAAATTTGAGTATTCACGGGTTTTGAATTTAACATAAAAATCAATGCTATTGAAAGGTCAGCCAGATAGCTTTATGATATATGCGAACTCATATATTGAATGTTCAATTCTTCTGATAAACTCCAATCGGATCTTGAAACTTCTTTATTTTGTGGGAACAAGAAAATAAACTTCAATTCTTGAATTCTGAAAGAATTTCAACCGACGATATAATAAAAACGATACTGTAATAATCAGGCATATTTTCATAATTGCAGAAATTCGATTATTCAATTCAATATCAGATAATCAACAAAGGAATGAAGAAAATTTGAAAAAGTATTCAAAATTTTTATGAGTCATATGCCAAAGGCCAAAGTTCTGAAATTGAAGAATTCTTAAAACATTCAGATTCATCAAAATTGCTGGTTTCGAAAATTCAGTTAAAATCATCTTCTGTACTTAGTAATGGAGTTGGTTGTAAACTTCTCAATTGAGCAAAAAAAGCTGAAACAAAATGGCTGAACGTGTTATGAAAAGTACAGATTTCCTTGAATATCTCGATGATTCCGAAAGCAACATAAGAATACCAGGATACATATCTGTAAACATCTTCATGAAGCTGCTCACTGATATGAATGAGGGCAAGTGAGTTTCTTCAACCCGCCTGTGTGTGTCATTATTTTCGCTCGTGGTAAGACGAACGTAGGTACGTTCAGGGTGTTTGTTTTCATTGTTCAAGTTTGTGAATCGAAATGAGAGAGAGAAGAAACACAACCTGATTACAACAGAGGAGAAGACTATGGACGGTAGAAAGATAAGGAGACGGTGTACATCTTGTTATGAGAAGCGTGTGAATGAAGGCGATAGGGCTTTGGCAGTAAAAAAGCCTAAGTTAGTCTCGACTCTTTGTGATTCATGTATTAAATATATGTGTTTCACTTTATTCACTGAGAAACATTAGTTTTTATAATTTTTATCTGTAGATACACAATGTATCACCGGTGATACACGTGGCCCATACATGAAAGCAAATAACTGGTGTGCCATGTGGATCACCGGGGATTTTTCACATTTTTTGTAAAAAAAATATATTTTTATTCTTTTTGTATGTCTCCATATCCAATAAAATTATGAAAAATAAATTTGCTTGATTACCACAGCTTGGCCCTTGACGAAGCGCTTCAACTCTGTTATGGTGGCAGTCAACGTGTTAATGGAATCATCGTAGTAGTCACCCCCGCGAACTATTTGAAACGAAATGGAATAAATTGACGAGATCAAGAGCGCCAAAGCATATCCATAAAACTACTGAAATAGTTACCCCTAGAGTCACTGGATGGTATTAGTTAAATGGAAGTTCGGACTCAGCTAAACTTCTGTCCTTCTCTTCTTTCTATATCACAATGGTTTGAGTGAATGAAACAATAAGACATGTATTATTCGGCTTTTTGTCTCCTTGATTTCCCTGATAGCGCCTGATTATCAGATACAGATACAGCAGAGGTTGAATATCCCATCATCAATCATAGCCGCATATGGAAGATTGAAATGGGGAATAAACACCTACTCCAATTTATAGCGATACATTTTCAACAGACGAACAGTTATGAACATGTGAAGAATACATGTAACAACATTTTATCTTGACAAGATAGACACATATGGATATACTTATTGCTACTTCCTCATTGAATGTGAAACTGTACCCGAGTGATGGAGTTTGGAACATGAAGATTGTTTTGGTTTTCCACTTTCAGCTGCATTCACGTCCTCCTGTTACATTTTGAATTTGGTTTACCTAATTCACTCAGTTTCATTCGCAAATTTTTGATTTTATTACGTAATTCTGCAACAATTTCTCTTTCTCAGAGATGATTTCGTTTTGCATTCCGTGTGATGATGCAGATTCTCTCAAACGGATCGCAAAATGTCCTGTTTCAAAATGGGTCTAATATATGATCTAACTCTAATCTGCTGATATAAAATATGAAATTCAATGTATGTACCTCACAAATTTTGCTCGTCTTCAAATTATTTCATATCCAGGTCGTTCCATTGATTCCTTATCAGGAAATGGTTGATTTCTCCTTTGTGAATTTGAAGAAATGAAATCAATCCTCTTCAGAGTTTCCACAATTCATTACTAAGCAGGACATATCCATTTCTGCTTCTTTCTCAATAGTTCATGAAATTTCATTCCAATACTGACGTTCATAGAATTCATTGTCAAATTCAAAAAGAACGACTATGGTACTCTTGTCACAATGCAAGGTGTGTAACATGATGAATCGAAACATTCGAGACCACCATCAGTTATTATTTCTGTGTTAGAACACTTGTCTCACTAAGTGACTCTAGTCACTTCTAGCCCCACAGATTATGTGGAACGAACTGAAGCTAATAAAAAAGAACAAGAGCGTCATTGCAGCCAAAGATTGTCTGAGAATAATTCGAAGAACTAACTACTGAGGATGATTGACAACAAGATCGTCACGGCCACAAAGGAACGACTTGGAACATGGACTGACTCTTGAACTGGAGTGTCTCTGTCGACGATAATGATATCGCTCAGGATATCGCTTGGTTTGGTCAGAAGCGATGAAAAATATTGATGGTGGTATCTTGGTTTTATTCATGCAAGTTCCGATTTGGGATTTGATGTTTTTTCGTCAACCCATGTATTTCAATCATGTTCTGTTCTTGACTGATTGATGCGTTATGCCTATCTTGTTCCGTAGTGACTTGATGGATGTTTGCCCAAGTTAGTTGGTGATTCAAGTTTTGAGGTTTCTCAGTCATTTCACATTCTTTCATGGCTGATGCATCTCAAGATCATATCATTTTTTTTTTCTCATTTGTCTCATCACGTGTGTTTTCGATCAGATCATTAGAAAAAGCTGTCAAAAAAAATCGAATGATTATCAAAATACACGTTGCTTCATTTGAAAAATCATAAGTATAAGTCAAATTCCAAAAACCATACTAAAAAAAGTGTGAGTGTCCTACTAGCTGGATTCTGGGTTGAATTCTCTATATAGAATAAGATTTCAATTGAACATTTTCACTGAGGAACGTAAATATAGGAGAAGTTCAAATATTCTTTGAATTGACTCGGCCGTTATTTGATATAAATCCATGGAAAATGTGAGAAGTTCACAAAAGATTAGATTTCCACAAAATTCTCAATCACACGACATGTTTTGCTAACACAGTATAGCTTCATCAGGTGGAATACTGGTACAATGAACCCAGTTCATAAGGATCATTTTGGAGAAAAAGGTATCTCTCCCATATAGAGGGTTTGATTGAACAAGGATTCGGAATTTTTTCGACAGAAAACATCAAGCTACATGAATATGGTCGAGGAAAAGAATCTCTAAAATATTTCTTCAAACGAGAACGTAACGACATCGCTGCAATTCCACACTACAGCAAAAATCATCCTGTAGATCGTTCATCTGCAATATTTGTAGTCGCAAATTGCTCTGACGAGTAACTGAAAAATTGGACTGGCCAACTGTAGAAACCGAAATGAAATTACCTAGTTATGGAATCCATGAGTCATTCATAATATCAAACCGTTGCAATGATAGGCCTACCTAGAGGGAGTTCAATAATTTCAGATGACTGATATATATATCACCCTAGAAGTGATTAATAGTGAAACGGGGAATTTACATCGAGCCTGGAGAAACCTGGAGAAAATAAGTCGATCAAATCCTAGCCACTATGATACGAAGAACATAGATGTTTCGGTACAGAGATGATAGCATTATTAATAGATGGTGTCTGCTTCTCGGTTATGTGCAAGTCATTCTACGTCACTTCTCTACCGTATATTTTTCGTGATCGATACTGCTAACTTCTCGTGTCATCGCGAAACCATCCCATCATCCACGACTCTCTGTCAGTGGCGTATACAATGATTTATTTTCTAATTTTAATGTAGTGTCATATAATTCACAATCTATATATAATTTAATTTTGAAATTTAATGAATAATATATGGACACTTGTTCGAATATATGAGATTCATATAGAGTCCAGCATTGATTTGAGATTCGAGTGCGATTGAACATATAAAAAACGAGCAGGCCTGCAAGAATTCTCATACCATTGTTGACCAACCATGGAAACTGAGAAGCTTCCTGGGAAAATCAGTAAACTTCACATAATTTCATTGAAAATGTATGCAAAATATAGACCTTGAAGTTAAATTGAAGAGAATGTTTGGGTAATTGCAAGGCATTTGTGTGAAAATCAAGCTCTCGTCATTGTGGGTAATCCATGCTTCAGTATGCTGAATGACAATAAACGTGAAACAAAATATTCATGTGAGGAGAATTATGCAATCAGAATATAGATAGAGACCTGAGAAATCGATTACTTCGATATCTCAGCGAATTAAAGAGTTTTTATCATCTACCTCAGATGATAACTTCTGATAAACAAAGGTTATTGAGCAAGCCATTCATGTATTCTTACCATACCTGGCCACATCTACAACCATATATCACTTATTGATATCTCGTTGTTTGCATGCAGGTGCATAGAATTTTGTATAATGATCTTGTCGAAGGGAGAAATTATGAGTTTGTTAAAAGATTATTGTATGTAACGAGTAAACAAACTCTTCTAGACGCTCGTTTATTGAACACTCGCTCCGCTCTGCTGCGCTTTTGCTTGAAATACTCGTTACTAAAAGGACGTTCATAACACTTGTTACATAATTCACTATTATTCGAGGACAACAAAGTTTTATTATGTTTCAGATGACGATGAAGAAATCGACATTAGCAACAGTATACTTCTCAGATTTTATCGAACCATCGAGTTCGTTTTTTGATGAGAAATGGCAGAGCCATATAAAGTTAACGGGGTTTTTCATTTGACAGGTCACATGAGGAGTGGTATGTTTTTCGTAACTGTAACCGTAATCAACTTGTCATTGGATGTATAAATATGACAATTATAAAATAAAAACTAGTATCATCACAGGGAAATGAAATGGTCGACATCTTCTTTATCCAGAATGTTTTGAAAATACTCGTCGTTTACGTTCTCGAAACGTCCAGTCCAAAGATAAGGAGAAATTATATTCATCCGATGAATCATTATTTTTTCCCTTCATGTAACATTTTTCAAAACAATGTGTCACTGACAATCGTTCAAATATTGTTTTTGGATCTCTCACAATCAAACTTTTGAACGCAGTGACATTTTGAAGAGAATCATCTGATTCGTCCTCACTACACTCATACTTTGAGATAAAAATTTATAGAAACGAGAAGGAAAAATCGCAGAATATCTGAAAAAAATTCCACTTTCCTGATTATCCTACAGACAATATTTGAAAAATGAGAAGTTTGACTTATTTCAATTTGTCTGAATTATTTTGATGTTTTTCTAGAACCAAGGACCACTCAGAAGTTACAGAGTCATATGTCCATGGGGAGTCGTTCCAGCATTTTGATCACTTCTGACGTCTTGTCCAATAACCTTCTCCCATATTTTGATCATCATTGTGAGAAGAAATATCTGATTCATTATAATGAACGTTAATCTGTTAAGTAGAACATATAAGTTCGATGGTGCTATAAACGTTCTCTGGATGTTAAAATATTTGAATATATCATGACCTGCTTGACAGTCAATGAAAATAAAAAAAAATTCTATATGGATGTTGTTGAGAAGGGGTTTTTTCCCGTTAGCTACCTACATCTTCTTCGACCAGGTCTAGGTTTTCATATTCTCATGCATATGTGTCATGTTCGAATACCTACACTTTTGTTAAACAAAAAACACAATCGACATACGAAGAACTGAACACATGAAGGTGATAAATCATTCGAAAACCGTCGAAATGAAGGGATAAGTCTCTGCGTAGATTGGAGAAGTGAGAGTTCGGCTAGATACGTGAGCGTAGGTCACTAGGAGGGCAGCACGCGGATCAATTCATTACATTTCAGAGAGGGTCTGAATTTGCACTATCATCTCCAAGTTTTCGAAAAGCGATCCCCAGAAAATAATCTCATTGTTGCTTTGAGGAATAGAACATCTTTCTATCGATTTATGTATAACTCAGGTGTGTGATTGAACTTTTGAGATGATACTAATCTAGAGTGATCTGATGATATTATGTGGATTTAAATAATATTCCTTCACCTCATATATAGAACAATAGTTATTTATTATACAAAAAACAATAAGTACATTTCAGCTCCAGGTTGTCACCTGGAAATTAATATTCTTTCCGTTTATAAAACATTTTTTTTTGTGACAGGAAAAAGGTCGAATCAATACTGAGAAAATATTACATGATAATTTTTGTAATCAGACTATCATCAACGTGAAATTTGAAGTTTTGATCAGAAATGACATCTCTGCTGCAGCTGTCTTTCTGCAGGCATCTTTATCATTTTTTTGAAGTAATCAGATATCTGTCAGCCCCATTATTATAACCTAGATTTAACCTATGTTCTGAATTTGATCTGAATATCTGGAAAACTAAAGAGCTATAAAGAAATAAATCTTGAAATTTCAACTCTGTAGATCGAAAAGGAAGAGTTTGTGACACATATTTATAGAAAAAAGTATTATCTTGATCTGAAAGATATTTCTCTGATATCTCAATACTGAATTTTGAAACACCCTGCATACAGGGCAGGTGATATCTTTCTGAAATATGTCAAAAATAAAAACTGAAAAGATAATGATAATGCTTATCAGGCAAATCAAAAGTTCATTTAGTTGAACTACTTGGAGACAAGTAGAAATTTATGTTACCTACTGTATGTAGATGTGTGTGGTGTGTGGCAAGTAGTAAAAAAAGAAACAATGTCGTCACTCATTTTAATGAAAAAAATTTAAATCATCTCAAATTCATTGTTGGAATATCAAGGAGTACAAATACCAAACTGAAACCTTGAAGATATGAAAATAGCAGATCATAAATAGGATATCTATTTCACAGTAAAGTCCATAAGTAATTGGTATCTCAGTGGAGTGATCAATTCAACAAAGGAAGAAAACACAAGGTTGTCTCCACAAAACTCATCAATTGGATATAGTTCATGTTTTGACCTATATGGGCTCATCTCCAGCTAGTAGTGATATTGTGGGGAGGCTCATCCTGTCAGACAAAAGTGGATCCCCATGGGCCCTTGTTGCTAGTCATCTTCAGCTAAACATTAATGCACAATTCTACAACAGAAAAAAATATGTTAGATAATGGTATAATCTGTTTTCCTCTTAATGAGTACAAAAGTACTACCACAATCACCATTATTATCAGTACTTTCTTCTTGAAAACACTTTTCTCATAATTTTTTTCTGAAACTTGAATGAACACAAAAAAAAGGTTCCATGTGAAAAATTGTATTTTCCATTCAAACTAAAAAAACACAGAGATGCTCAATTATTGCTTTTTTTGTTCTTCGATCTTGGAGTGTGTTAAAAATACTGCAAGTTTGCAAAATTTGAATGATTTTGTATCTTCAATAATGACAGTTACCAATGGTGGACACGTGATCTGGATAACTAACTTTGTCTATTTACACCATCAAAAAACATCAAGTTTTCAACTTCTTTTCCTTGCTCCCTTCACTCATGGTTTTTGATAAACTCTTTCAGACTGGGTATTTTTGGATGCTAAATCCTCTTGTTTTCACTTATAGAGAGCTTTTTTTGTCAAACTGAACTTGACATTTAGATGAGAATTATATTTCCTGAAAATTAAAGAAAAAAATATGTTTTCAGAAGATTAGAAGTTTTCTGTCAGTTTTATGAGTTGGATTTTCTGAAGGAAACCAAACAAACTGTATAGAAAATGTCAAGTTCACTTTGACCAAAAAAAAAATGGTTGAGTGTAATCAAAAATGCTTGAGTAACAGAATTTAATGAAATTTATAGAGAATCTTGCAGACATCTTTTAAATAAACTCAGAATCTTCACTCCCCTGTCACTCTTCACAGGGTCAATGAAATTCACAAAAAATCTCCAATATTAACAACCCATTCAGATGTTCATCACCATGGTACCAGAGGAGCAAAAATGATCAGATAACCTAGATATTTTCGATTTTTGTTCCTAGCCTCTCTAGGTATTTTTGGAGGACAAATCCAAGGATAAATAATCTAATTTTCTATTACCTAGTCATAAATATACAGGAGAAAGTTTGTAGGTCTCCTAGAAGGCACTACATCATGTATATTCATGAGTTGAGTTAATTTTTGTGGTAATTGAGACTACACTGTAGTAGGATCAAGGAAAAATCAAAGAAGTTTCCATGATTTTCATGAGTTTAAAATATTTTTGTATAAATCAAGATGTCACAGAAAAAACACAGTTCACAAAATTTCATGATGACAAAACAAGAGAAACTGTCCTACAGAGGAGGAGGATACAGAAAAAATAAAAAACCAGACATGCAAGGAAAATTATTAGCTAAAAATATAAAAAGTTACATACATACCTATACCCTAAAATAGTCTGGAGTTCATTGGTTGTGTTGATCATGGCAGTATCATGCCAAAAAACAGGAAAATACTCTGTGAGACCCTGCTCTGGTAGACATGTTTCAGCTAGTGTTTCAGCGTTATGCAGGCCAAGAGGCATAGGTTCCAAGATATTTTTTCATGATGGAGATTTTTGATGGGTAAATCCAGGCTATGGTAATCTTTGAGTGCATAATATCACTTGAATACTCAGGGCTCCCAATTGCAGTGATCAATGTGAGAAGAGGTGTTTCAACTTTCTCCTCCTCATTGAATGTCTCCAAAATAATCTGAAAATAAAGGCATTCAACTTTGCATGCAATATTTCATCCAATAAAATAATTTATGAGAAAATCTATTCAAGTTTTCTACATGCTTAGAATCCACAAGATAATTTCAAATAGCACAGATCAGGACAAAAATGACTAGAAGAAACAAGATAAGTACTAGACAAAAAATGTTAGTGAATATATCCAACATTCCAATTTGATGAAATAATCATTACAGGCCTATTCCAAATACAGATTACAGAATAATGTGCCACAGATATAATAGGTTTTGGATTTTCACATTGTATGTATTTATGTGTAAACTGTGCAAGCAATTAATTCAATGCCAGAATCATTGCATCTTGCATCACTTTTCGATCAGCCATGGTATGGACATCTGAGGTATGAACACATTTTTGAGACTAGCTGAGTATAATAATAGGAAGCTCCAGAGGGACGTATAAGAATTGACTCATCCTCCCATTTATATATTCACTTTTACTTCCGCTATAAAAATACCATTTGTGAAATATGTGAAAGGAAAGAATAAACAATTAATTATTCAATACTTACGTGAACTACATTCTACATTTGAAACTGTTTCCTCCTGGCCTGGCAGTCCTGGCTAGTGAGTGGTGTTCAATTGTATAATGGATCCATTATTTTGTAGTCGCAAAATTCACTTCACAAACGAAACACACTCATGAACACTTTCAAGTTCTTATATTAATTCATTCAAGTTAAAATAGGACCAAATTATCTGTAACTAGATATTCGAGAGAACAAACAATAAGCAAAACCCGAAAAGGCCGAAACCGCCATTTTGGAATGCCATCGTTTCCAGGGTCAAACCAAACCAGCGTTGCCAGTTGTACTTTTATGGTAATTTCATGCAGAGGAAAAATCGTGACCCTATTTTGTTTGTAAAGGTCGTGGTCTCGATCACGATCCAACAATTTGATCAAATTTGTTCAAGGTGACGTCATTCTTGCCTGTTTGACTCAAACCGTTTGAAATGTCAAGAAATCGTTGTCACACGATCTGTAGATTCTTGAACAAAATTATTGGCTAAGTAGGTTCTCTGAAATAGGAAAAATCACAAGGAAAAATTAACCAAAAACTCATTCTATGGTAAGTATTTCGTGTTGTATTTGTAATGCGAGGTGATTTTAAAAAAAGAGGGAGATATATACAATATAAGGTATAATGGCTTCAAAGAAGGAATATTCGAAGAGGAGTCCTGATTTTTTATGAAGTCAGACTGGAAGATATTCCATAGTTAATTTCAAGACCACCTAAAGATGGATGGGAGATGTTTCAATCCATATATGTGCGTGTGTAATGTGAAATGAGCTGAGATCATAACAAAGTATCTAATCAACCAATGGATTGACGAAAATATTCTTATAATTATCCGAAGTGGTCCTCAGTCCAATTACCAGGACATGCATTTTAGAAGTATTGATAATATAAATGATAGTATTTCTTGTTGATTCCTAAGATAAAAAATGATTATCAATGAAGGAACCATGAAAACAAACATCCTAACCTTATTGTTTGATCCAACATGACAAATATTTAGAACAAATTCTTAATTTTCGCTGCTGTTTGAATTGACGTCACTGATGACATCACAGATCTGTAGTTTGATCGAATTGTTGGACCGTGAGACACAGCATTCACAGTCTTGTTAGTATTTCATCAATATTATGACGCAAGAGCATGAATTTGCTTTAATCAACTGGTGCAAAATCATAAAATTCACTTGGTTTGCAAAAAATAAACAGTCTGAATCCGAAATTATCAGAAGCATGAGCATTTTCACAGAACTAGGCTAAGTTCTGTGGGACGAGACAATCATTATCAAGAAGATTACTCTCAAATTCTGTTCTTGACTTTTAAATGGTTGAAATCTTGCTATTATGATTACTTGCCTGTTTCATCCATACATTTTCTATTGTTTTATGTCATGAAGCTGGATACAGGGCCGTTATTGTTGAAGGTACCTACGTACCTACCATTTTCACAGAAGTGCCAATCATTAATTACACTGACATAAACTATTAATATCTAGATCACTAGTAGGACCATAAGATATAATTTCATTTGTCCGATTCCGCCACCGGAATAACTTCAATGTGTCGTCCGTTTGCTACTTTTCATTTCGTTTGACTACAACGAATGATGCGGAATGACTGTTGACATTTGTCAAAAAATCGTATTGAATTGACGAAAAACGAATCATTTTGAAGGTAGAAGACTTTGAGAAGACATTCTCATCGTAAGGTTCACAAGTATACGATTCTTTAAAGTAAGTCCGGTTCCATAATTATGTTTATTTCCAGATTAAATGAATTCTCTCGATCTCAGAGAAGTTTCTCCCATTACCACAATCACTGCTTCAAATATTTGTCGATTCATTTTCTAGATTCTCAACTCTAGTATCTGGATTTTGAAATTATTCGGAGCCCAAATATATAAATAAATCCTTTATATTCTATTCTTATCATTATATGTCAATTCTCTCACGCAAGGTCATGAAAAGGATGTCATGAAGTTACTCATTTTATTTGTAAACGTCATTCTGTTCCCACCACCGCTAACAGAATGGTACAAATAAAGCGCAAATATGAGCTGTGGCTCTCACGAAATTCAACTGGAAAACATGAAACATGCGCATTTATAGGTCCGATCATGTGTCTGACTACTTCCTCTTACTCATATGATTTTCAACACCAAGAAGAATGACAGCGCCCTTTTTCATGAACGACAGTTTAGAGGTTCCTACGAATTGACCAAGAAGCGATTTTTGGCGAGCAATTCACTCGAGACTTTCGGGATCTGGAATATGGCATATAGCGGCCTAGATAGTAATTACATCATAATATGTATCGTGATTTGCGTATAACATCTTATTCCATCAGATAGGAAAGACTGACATTGCGAAAATTATGATTCTTCAAAATACTTCATCACGCCTGAATGGAATATAATAAGAAACAAGTCAAAGTTATAAATCCGTTTTTCCATCATGTGTCATTGACAATTTCTTCTCTTTGTATATACCAGATTTTCTAGTAAGCTGAAAATTATAAAGAATAAATCTTGGATTCAGGTAATTTTTTTGCCAACCGGCAACTCTGCATTTTGTACCTGCTGGACATGAGGAGCAGCGCTACTCGTAGCGGTTTCAGGAATCTTCTTCTCGCTTGCCATCAAGGTGGCTGGTTGCCGATTTCGTCGTACAGGTTTTGGGAATAATATGGAATAGGGGACTCGTTACACCAGTCTCTAGGCATCTTAGATTTGATTTTGAAAAATTGCGAATTCAGTAGTTGTTTAGTAATATACGAAACCGCGAAGTCGAATGGAAGATAAAAGGACTTGCAGTTCTTTCTCGGAGACGGTATAATTGACTCATTTTTCGGAACTATAGCACAACAAAAGCCATTAACAGAGTATATATATGTGATATATATCCGGGAAAAAAGTTCTCACTTTTTTCTCACGGGAAAAAAGTAATTTATGAAAAGTGACATTTTATAACCTGCCAACAGAGATAAAATGCCAAACTTTTTTCCCGTCACAGAAAAAAACATATTTTCCCAATATAACGAGCTTCATGTCATGGTTGTGGCTCATTATTTTGAAGGAGTCAGAACATTCGGGAAAATGATTTTTTATGAAATTGCACCTAAATTCATTCTCTGACAAGAAATGCTATCACCAGCAAATCATCTGACAGTTCGGAGCACACACTTCGTGAATTAAATATATTTCAAATTACCTTCCGAGACCTTCTCCGACTATTCTGTGTTTCTCGAAAACGGATGGAAATATCGTATTTCAACCAGACTACCAATTTTACGTGGAAACGATGTGTTCGTCATATTTTTCAATCGAAATCGATGAAAAGTTCCGTGAAAAAAACTACCAAGTCGATTTCATCATCAGAAGTCATTCACGTGACACCCTCTGTGACAAAATGAAGAATGATTCAGATAAAATATATGTCTTGTATAGAATTGAGCCACAGTGCCAATCTTGATAACAGAAACGAAAATAAAAAGTCAACTACTAGGCCCTGTATATTTTCCAACAGCAATATTGCAATGAGGCATATTCAGTCCTATCGCCAAATATGTGTCCATTCAAATCGACCTTAGTCTATGTATGTCCAAATAGTAATGGCTTACCCCATGCATAAATAAACGGTTGGCGAGCAGTGTATATCACTGAAGATGACTCCACTTGGTCATATCTGCATATCTTCCGCTCCTGCAGATGTCAGAATCCTAACTCAAAAAATAAAGAAAGATACAGGCATGCTTCCATTAGGAGTGGAACATATTGAACATTTTGAAGGTAACTCAATATCTTGCGACTTTCTTGTCGAAGACTCTGTTGATTGACTAGAGGTTGAGCCGTCAAAATACGCTAGATAAAAAAAAGCAATATTCACAGATGCACATGATTCGCTAGCGAGTATCTCGATTAGAGTTCAAGATAGAGAAAGAACCTACTGATACAATTTTATCAGCTACAATTTCTAATGGATTGACTTTTTTGTTGTTACGTACCGATCACAAGTTATGACTATATACATTCCAGAATCATTGGAATTTTTCATTCTATCTGCTCCTAACATATCCCTAGTGTCAAAATTGTCCTCTTTCATGCTTTTCAAGCTCCCTCATTGTGCGTTCACTAACTGAAGTAATATGGATCGTCATTTTTCGAATAATAGTTCGTCAGGGATGATATGTCACGAATATGTTTCACTAATTACCATTATTGGAATGCACTTTGCTCGTCATAAGACAGCTTGTTCCATCTCTTCAACTTGCAGTAAAGTGAAAGTATCATAGCACCAACTTTCTCTGGGGTTTCGAAATTATACAATAATGTCAGCGTTGGTTATTAGCAACTCAACCTCCAGCACGTTTTTCACAATTTGCCAATTGAGCCAATCCAGATCCGAAGCCAGCTTGTTCAGTTTGTGATGTGGTACCCTCCTGGTTTCAGTTCGGTCACACATTCACATTCAGAGCAGTATTTGTACACACGGATCGTTGCTTACCTACATCTCAGGAGGATGTAGATGAATAATATGTATAAAATCAGTTGGGAAAGTATTGTTATTTACTCGTTATACAATCTTTCTATTCAGTTCATTGAAAATGTTATGGAAATGACTTCTCTGTTGAGAAATACATGATTTTCTTGCGAATGCCACGCAGTCTATAGAAGCGCATTCGTACAATATATATTACTATCTGAAATTTTACAATTTTGGAAACTAATTCTCCTTCAGATTTGATTGAGCATAATGGAAACAGAAACAAAACCCAGTTTTTGTACGATCCTTGATCTCAAATGAAAATAGAAATGATAAAATTTAATTTGAAATTCAAACCATCTACTGAAATAGTCTGCGGAATCGATAAATCTGAGAGAGATGTGTGTCTGATCATTACACAGTTATTTTAGGTACTGACCTGGAATACAGAACGTATTCTCACAAAAAGTCAATATCTGACCCAAAAAACAATGATCTCGACATATATTTTCGACCAGAACCTGGTCTGTTCCATGGAATATTCATCAATCTCTGAGACGAATAATAATACATTTAAGAATAGCCTAACTGCAACGATCAAGTGAAAACTTGGAATGCTCATTCTGTTTCAGAAAAATTCTCCTTGATCGGAAAAAGTGCGAAATAATGGAATTGAGAATTATTTGATGCAACGATCAAGTTGAAAATTGAAATACTCATCCATTTTCAGAAAGATTTTCCTTCATCGAGAACAAAAATACAAAAAAAAAACACAACATAGGTACTGATACCAGATATTGAAATTGATCTGGTCACTTTCCTGAACAAAATAAAACTGCCTGGAATCCTATTTCATAAGTTGGCATACGATGAGATAGGAATATAATACATCTCGACATCTAAGAGGAAAATTATACAATTCAGGATCCTGCAGTATTTTCGGAGATGTATTCAATTCCCCACAGGTAATATTGAGATAATAAGGAACCTGTTGACACAATCAGTACCAACCAGAAATAGAAGGAGAATAAACAATATATTCTTTGCGCATATATACCTGTAATTGTTGACTTGAAAATAAACATACCTGTGGCTCAGGAGTAATTTGATGATTCAATACAAAAAAAATGCGAATCTGTTTGTCCAAGTCCTGACATGAGAAAAGGGTCTATGTTTATCAACTGCAACAGCAGACGTTAGAAAGTGAAGGTATTCAAACAATTGCGAAGATAACGAAGGTAACGATTATCATATAAATCAGATTGAAACCTGAAATATGTTCAAAAAACGGGTGATCAATGGTACTGAACTCAAACAGGAAAAGGCGCTTTTTCTCACGAAATATTAATCGGGAAGGTGACGGTTGACTACAAACAGATCAAGAGCAATTCAAAAGCAAGTAATATATAGTCAGAGATATTGACGAAACGACATATGACACTACACTGAAAAAAAAATTGAGCGAAATTTCACTCAAGGTCCACGCAATAATGAGTCAATTTCGGTCCACGCCCGATTGAGTTGAAATTTCACCCTACTTGACTGTGTAAAATGGTAATTCATGAACCGATTCAATCAAATTTGTTATAAACAGTCTCATTGATATAAGAACTTGATGAGAAATCTAGTTTGAGTTGAGAATTCACTCAAAAATTTCAATCAGTAAATTCCCTCATAACCACATATGCATTCACTCAGAGGAATTTTCTACAGTGTAATATCTGACATAAGTCATTCATGGAATATCAGAATTTGAATGACGAAACATGCGTGAAAGGTTTCAGATAAACATAAATCTTCATTATTAAAATAATCATACTATCTAGATATTCAATCAAGTTCAGGCATGAGAAATTGACATGAGAAAAATAGGTGATTAAAAAAGACCGCAACTATCAACAATAATTTATGTAAGAAATTCATAGGTGGCTAGTATGTTCAGTTACGGAATCATCGAATTCCAATTGAGCAAATGGGGATAATGCTCAAAATAAATCATCAATATACTCATTGTCAGGCCAACAACTGTTACATCGCTGACAAAATCGATTACTAGATGAATTAACACGTATTATGAGCATTTTTGAAGTAGACTTGCATTTTTTTCTGAATATGCTAACAAAGGTATACCTAAAGAGACTACAGTTGCAAGGTGGTAATGAATCAGAACGAATCATAGGGAAACGATAAATTGCTTCATATTCCGATGTGATATATGTCTCGGTATGAAACTGATGATATTCATCATCATTCGCACACTCAGATTCTCGTTCATTTTCAAAAATCAGTTCTAACTGGGCCATAATGGGCGGTCTCTTCATATTTTACGTATATGGTCACCGTGTACAAGCAGAATATCAATGATACAATCTCATTACTCCTCCTAGCTAATTTTTATGGCTCTCTCAAGACCATTTAATAATAATTATTCGCGAGGGTGTCACGGAAAAATAATTTTTTGCTAGATATATTGTGTCTTGGGTTTTTATTGACTTCCTGACATTTACGTCTCTGAAATGTTCGCAGTTAATTACCCATCACTTCAACCTCCGAACTCTATGTATTTTATTTGCTAGTCGGACTTGCTTTGTTGAGTTACGAGAGGAAATAAGTATTCGTGGTTGATGCAAGAAAAATACCCGTATCCTACCCTCTAGCCAGAGTATAGCCGTGAGGAACATGTCGCCCACTTTTATGAATATTCATCTTTGATGATGCGCTTTGTTGAAAAACTGTTTCTTTCGATGAGCATCAATGGATAATTCATACTCTAGTTAATTCAACCATTTGTCCTTCCGTCCATCCGTCCATCCGTCCATCCGTCCATCCGTCCATCCGTCCATCCGTCCATCCGTCCATCCGTCCATCCGTCCATCCGCCCATCCGTCCATCCGTCCATCCGTCCATCCGTCCATCCGTCCATCCGTCCATCCGTCCATCCGTCCATCCGTCCATCCGTCCATCCGTCCATCCGTCCATCCGTCCATCCGTCCATCCGTCCATCCGTCCATCCGTCCATCCGTCCATCCGTCCATCCGTCCATCCGTCCATCCGTCCATCCGTCCATCCGTCCATCCGTCCATCCGTCCATCCGTCCATCCGTCCATCCGTCCATCCGTCCATCCGTCCATCCGTCCATCCGTCCATCCGTCCATCCGTCCATCCGTCCATCCGTCCATCCGTCCATCCGTCCATCCGTCCATCCGTCCATCCGTCCATCCGTCCATCCGTCCATCCGTCCATCCGTCCATCCGTCCATCCGTCCATCCGTCCATCCGTCCATCCGTCCATCCGTCCATCCGTCCATCCGTCCATCCGTCCATCCGTCCATCCGTCCATCCGTCCATCCGTCCATCCGTCCATCCGTCCATCCGTCCATCCGTCCATCCGTCCATCCGTCCATCCGTCCATCCGTCCATCCGTCCATCCGTCCATCCGTCCATCCGTCCATCCGTCCATCCGTCCATCCGTCCATCCGTCCATCCGTCCATCCGTCCATCCGTCCATCCGTCCATCCGTCCATCCGTCCATCCGTCCATCCGTCCATCCGTCCATCCGTCCATCCGTCCATCCGTCCATCCGTCCATCCGTCCATCCGTCCATCCGTCCATCCGTCCATCCGTCCATCCGTCCATCCGTCCATCCGTCCATCCGTCCATCCGTCCATCCGTCCATCCGTCCATCCGTCCATCCGTCCATCCGTCCATCCGTCCATCCGTCCATCCGTCCATCCGTCCATCCGTCCATCCGTCCATCCGTCCATCCGTCCATCCGTCCATCCGTCCATCCGTCTATCCGTCCATCCGTCCATCCGTCCATCCGTCTTACTTACTTGAACATCTCCCAATTCTATAGTGAAGTTACTGTTGGTAAGTTATACTCGATACTGTGTACCGTTTTCGGAATATTCCGATCAAAAATGATGAAAATCAGAAACAACATAATATTTTCAAGGCAGAAGACATTAATTTAATAATGTTTCAGATTGAAATGAAAATGACTGAAATAACATACTTTGGTCATATCTTAAGCATTCTTAAGTGAAAAATTCATGTTACCGAGGTAAATTCAGTTCCAAATTTGCAAGATAAATTGAACATTACTAGAAAGACCCTACAGCTGATGCTCAGCTGATGAAAATTATAGAATTGTGTAATCGTTGAAACGGAGGACATTTTGAACACTCACTCTAATTGATGCAATATTTTCCTTATTCCTCTCATGAATCTCGGTTTGAATCAAACTATTCCGAAAACAGTTCGCAGTGTCGAGTTTCACTAGGAGGACCTTTCTGATAGAAAATTGTATACTCTTCAAGTTCACATCGAATTTGGACTCGAATATCTAATTTCAGAAAGGTTAAAACAATTTGGTACGAACCGTGTAACTATAGCACTCTCTATGAGACATATAATATGAAATCGAATTCATACAATGTGCCAGCTATCAAAACATGGAATTTTCACGATGTTACCGACATGATCGTGAAAAATGTGATAAAAATATCTTCTTCAACACCTTGTATCTTGCATATATACCGATGATGTTACGACATTTTTCAAATCCAATCTAACTCATTCTTCAGTGTTCTACCTGCCCTAGTAACCTTATTTGAAACACACTGTATGGATGCATTCATATTTTGGGTGTTTTGAAGGAAGCAGAACTCTCTAAGAAACTCATGACCCAATCACTATCAGTTATGCTTCATATACTCAACCTCACAGTTGTCGTTCATGTGAAACATTTGATAGACGGAAAATTTGCTTCGTAAGACAAGTAGAGACGAACGTAAGACTTTCAGAAAGACATATGATTATATATAAATAACAAAGATTCACAATTAATATTACACATTTCCCAATTACTTTGATGACGACAAATATTTTGATGCCATCAATAAAAACAAAACAAAGCAAGAACTGATGGAAATCAACTCATAAGATATTTTCTTTGCTTACAGATTCGGGTTCAAGAAAAAGTAACAAAAAACATTCCTCGGTGCTCTTTGGTAATGAAGACAGTGATGGTGAGCATTTTGAAACAATTGTTTATTTACGAAGAAAAGCGTATACGATTTGTCTTGATAACCATTTTGATGACGTTGCTGATAACCCACTTCCACTTGTTTTTCTCCATTTTCAAAGTAGGAAATGATCAATTGCAAAGGTGAGCAAATCCTCAAACGAAGTTATTGAATATGTATAAATTTTTTGCATGTTCCATAAATACCTGGAAATAATCCTTTCCAAAGGTGAGTTTCGTTAGTGGACGAGCATACTTTTGTATTCGAAATTTGGTTCAGTTCGAATAATTTCGTCATAATGTGAATTATTCCGATTTCAGAACGAGAATGCATACTGAATATGTTATGTCAATAAGTCAGTATAGGACAGAACGTGCAATTAATCCTATTAAGCTGACACGTCACTCGGGTAAGTGATACCAAGTGATTCTCCAAGGTAGCTCAGCGCTGTGATGATATCTGTATTATTGATTATTGTAACACGAAGATTAGGGTTAGTGCATTATAGTTCTTTTTTTTTATATTCTGGTTCCAACGAAAATGGATATTCTGTAATGTTCAGAGAACATCGTGAGAACCAAGGAAAATAAAGTAGGAATTGGAGTTCTTCTCAAATTTCTGGAGGTTATATGCCTCGAGGAACACCTTCATTAGCAATGTGTTCCAGAGCCTCGCTGGTCGTTAGATAAACAAGTCTTTGGAAAGAGATGTTCTGCAGGTCTCCAAAGTGACCACGAAGAGGTGCGAAGCCTCAATTCGACGGGTTAATCTCGCGGAAATTGCCAAGGCAGTTACAATTGTTGACGATTTTCCGTGTTACCTATTCACCTAGTATAGTTTTCGCTGTTGAGATTGTTTTGTTTCAAGAGGTTTCCAGGACGAAGGATAGCGAGAGTTTTGTTTCGTATCACACAAGCAATTTCTCAAAAAGGATACCCATTTTCTGAAAATGAATATTTCAAAATGTTTCATTATGTCATTCTCAAGAAGGAAAGAGATGATAGAGTTTCCTTACCAAATAGATAATAGTATCATCAATAGGGTCAGGGAGATAAAAGACCTTGGGATTAAGTTTGATTGTAAATTCACATTTTCTCTGCAAATTGAGGAAATTATATCTTCAGCAAATAGGATGATGGGCTTTATTATGAGAAGTACTAGGGAGTTTCGCAATGTAGGGACAACTCTCACAGTTTACTATGCGTATGTGAGGTCCAAACTCGAATATGGGGCATTGATATGGTATCCTTTATACGACTCTGAAATTAATTCTTTGGAAGCTGTTCAAAGAAAATTCTTGAAATACCTGCTTTTCAAACAAACAGGAACGTATCCCCAAAGAGGGATCGATCATTCAATCCTTTTGAATCGATTCGATGTAACTTCTTTGCACACTCGTCGTATCTTTGGTACAATATCATTTCTCTACAATTTACTGCACAATAGTATTTCCTGTGCCTCACTTTTACAAAAAATCAACTTTCATATTCCTCGCCTTAATTCTAGAAGTGAGACGACCTTTTATTGTGAAAATATTCGAACAAACGTAATGCGCAGGGCACCAGTGTCGTTAATGTGTTCTAATTATAATTTGATCTGTGATGTATGTGATATCAATGTGAGCACTCTCAAATATATTTTGGAATGTATCATCAATAGATTGTAAACTTCTCCTTTTTTTTTCTCTCACTTTAGTTTTTTCACTGTATTGTCTAATATATAATCAATTATTTACTTACATGCACGCATATACATTTATTTATATTTGTCGTTTTGTAATTCATTATGTTGAATATTACCTTCTAGCATTTCCTGTAATTGGGTGTATACCTGTTGGAAATAAAGAGCTATCTATCTATCTATCTATCTAAATGAAGCAAAGTGAAGAGTTTCTCGGTATATTTCTAATTTCTTGAGACCCAAAAGGCATCCTGGGAAATATTGGCCACACATATTTCAAACATCAATCAATCAATGCATATATCTTCGTGATCGTTTGAATTAACCCTATCAAATCCAGTTTCGTTGAATCGGTTATGATAATCCCTAACCAATTATGGAATGAAATACTGGGCTTTCCATTTGTAAATCGAAATTGGGGCCATTTCCGGTTCAATCCGGAGTACGGTAAAGCAAGTATAGATTAGTCAAAAAATTTGAATCGACCAATAGATCACTATCCCCAAATTTTGTTTCACCACATTCAATAATAAAACATTTTCAGGGGTGAGCCACCTTGGAAAATCATCCGCGAAAAAATTTTTTTGACAAAATCATAATCGTCATTCAGAATCCTATCGTCTTCACTGAATAACGATTACTAAATGCTTCATTGATATATATAGAGTGGTCCAATGATATGTGTACACCAAGAATTTTCAATTCTTTCATAATTCATAGCTGAAACGTTCGGACACGCAGATTGAGCCTCTGAGGAAAACACATTTCAGACATGTTCTTCAACCCGTGCCCTCAAACCCCCAGCGAGAAGGTCTTGAAACCCTACAATTTCAAATGGGGAGTGGAGTCGAGTGATATTACATTTGGTCATTTGAACGGGGGAAAAAAAAACAAGGGGTGACCACTGATGGTAAACCTGTCCCACATATTTCATGATTACATGGTGATTACATGAGATTTCAAGGGATTTCATGATGATTTTATGGAATTTCATATCGATTTCATAGATTTCATGTTGATTTCATGATGATTTCATGAGATTTCATAGGATTTTATGGTGATAACATGATCATAACATGATGATAACATCAGATAAAGTTGACCTGTGCGAGAGTTTTGCAATGAAATATTGTTTTGTTTCAAGACCTATTTCAATTAAAATTTTATTATACCATTGAGAGACATTATCATAAAAACAAATATTGATATTCCTTTATATTATATCTGGATAAGATATTCATGACATTCATTCCATTCTTTTTCTTGTCAAGTAATGGAGCTTACCCTATCAATTGACTGTTTCAGAGTTGAAAGTATGAGAATGTCGTTGATATTGAGGAAAATCATAACAAAGGGCAATATGGAGCTGAAAAAATTCAAAATTCAGTCACAAGAAGGTATCACTCGTAAATGGTTCACCCTGCATGCGTTATTAGAAAATCATATATAAATATAGTGAACGGAAATCAGAAATCAAACAGTCTCGGGAATTCCCATTAGAATGGAATGGGATGTTTAATTCAGCTTGAAATTAATTCATTTGTTAGTTTGACGAACAGAACACTAAATCATTTCGACTATTGACTAGTAAAGGTATTTATTGGTTTGATGCAATTTGTAAGTGAAATTTCTAATCAGCTCAAAAAAAAAAACGAGAAGAAAAAAATCGATAACGTTATGATTCGTAATTTGTTGACCATGTATATTATCTTAGGCATTTCTATTGAAATTTTTAGTTAAGCAAAAATGTTGATTGTTTTTATTTCACGAACAATAGAAGAAATTCTTTTGACCACTGAGTAACCAATCTATTAAAACTTGGCATAAGTGAACCTTTTTCCTGATCAGTTTTCTCTTCTTTTCGAAAAATTACTTGAGTCAAAAAAATATGAAATGTGAAAGACTCCCAGAGTTTTAATCCTTGCCACCGTTTTGATATTCAGATTCACAGTCCATTGTCTTATCCTAATTACTATATGAAGAAATATCGTTGTGTGGTGCCGAGGCATGTGACTCCACGCCACGTACACCCGAGACTCCAAAGAGTCACAGATAAAATTGGTATAACTAGACGCTTGTCAAAGAAATTCATCTAGGTATAACATAGCGGAACACTACTTGCCGCCTAGCTGCCTTGCTGCCTAGCGTTGGGTATTCTGTGGCGTAGCCCCTTTCTGTTCGGACTGTCAACATGAAAAGGATGCGCTTCCAAAAATATCAATCGAAGTGTCGAAGCGTTGTCTCGAACACGGCTCTGTTTATTCATTATCGATGAATAGATTATGGCAACACTTACTAAGGTTTGTGATTTTTTTCATCTCCAGAATCACATCAGAGGAAATTCATAATGAGTGAATCACAGTTGAGCAGAAACGTTCAAGAAGGATACCCAAAGATAACAACAATATGGTGGTAGCAAATTTTACTGGTAGAACTTCAGTTGAAGGTGTTGAGAAATGCCTGAATCTACACGTTTATAACCTCAAACCCGATACCTATAAACTGGCCCAAAAACGCTTGTGCGCTATTTTTTACAGCGAAGACAAACAAGAGGACTAGTATCCTGAACTCAAACTCACCTGGTGACGTGAATAATAGTGAAGCTAATTCGAAAATTCCTTATCTTAAAGCTCAAAGCATGTCGAATGAAATAAGTTGAATAAATTCGACGTACCTGAATGAAGAAACTCCAGATGTTGTCAGTGTAGTAGAGCACTGGTGTCATAAAGACAACATAGAATTCCTAACTAATTTACTACTCCTGGATACAAGTTGGTGACATCATTTTGCCGTACTATTCACATCCATGGAGGTAGTGCAATATCATGTTGAAAGCAACCTGCATCAGGTGCAAGTACTCTATGTGTCATCATTCTCTCAAGATATGGTATTCGCGTGCAGTGGTCTGATGTTATTCTCAGGAGATGAAAGTGTTTGTATTCTCAGTGCTTATGGACCACCGAATGGTGGAAATTTCCAATTATTTTTATTACGATTATACACGGTGTCCCTAGACCAGTGGGACAGTTAAATATCTTCTGAACCAATAGGAATTTTCAAAATATTATAATTCCACATCATATCGCATTATGAGTGCTAACTTCAGGAATGACTATATTTTATACGAGGGGCGCAAGAAAGGCTCACAAAATCGAACATCATTTTTTTTCCTAATGGTACACCCTGTATTTCATTGCATTTTCATATTCGTCTTGAAGAGCTGAATTCAACGACCTAGCACACTTGGGGTCTAGCGGGTGTGATTTCCGAGATATAGGGTGTGGAAAATCGAGATTTTTCATCTTTGGGAATTTTTTGTGTCAAAACTATTCATTATTGATCAAAACGGCTTACATGTCCATACCTCAACTTTTGATTTACTATTTACTCGTATTTAATTGAAACAAATACAGGGTGGTGTAGAATTCTCAGTTTCAGTCAGAATTCTACACCACCCTGTATTTGTTTCAAATAAATACGAGTAAATAGTAAATCGAAAGTTATGGCATGGACATGTAAGCCGTTTTGATCAATAATGAATATTTTTGACACAAAAAATTCCCAAAGATGAAAAATCTCGATTTTCCACACCCTATATCTCGGAAATCACACCCGCTAGACCCCAAGTGTGCCAGGTCGTTAAATTCAGCTCTTCAAGGAGAATATGAAAATGCAATGAAATACAGGGTGTTCCATTTGAAAAATATGATGTTCGATTTTGAGAGCCCTTCTTGCGCTCCTCGTATAAAATATAGTCATTCCTGAAGTTAGCCCTCATAATGCGATATGATGTGAAATTATAATATTATGAAAATTCCTATTGGTTCAGGAGATATTCAACTGTCCCACTGGTCTAGGGACACCCTGTATATGCACTTTCCAATTTCCAATTTTCCAATTTCATCATTGTTTATATTACAATCATAAGGGCAACGAAGAATATCATATTGACACAACAACTCATATGATCATGACTTTGACTATACCAAAACGTGTAGAAATATAACCAATATGCACGGCCCCCACTTTTTTGTCCGCATTTTCGAGCGTATGAAGTTGCATTTCAGGGCTCTAGAAAGAAGTAGTACAACAGGCGTCAAGTAGTCACCTACATGCTCTGGGGTCTATAAAATTGTTTCATGCGCTTTATATACATAAATATATTTCATAACCCTACACCACAGTTCTTAGGACCGGTTGCATGATATATCATTCGACAGATGAATATTCAATATGGCAATATCCATTCGACAGATCGATATTCAATATGGCAATATTCATTCGACAGATGAATATTCAATATGGCAATATCCATGGCAACATATGCCTAGGTTGATGAGTCAGGAGAGTTGATTCCTCGTTCGATTAACATAAGGGTTCATGAAATCGGCTCCTGATGCAATTATATTGATTCTGCTTATCGAAATCCAGAGGCATTCATCCGTGCATATAGAGTTCAAAATAATATTCACTCAAACAAAATTAGACTGCATAACATGATATGATATTTTGACGAAGCTTTAGTCTTAGAATCACCTAGTTTTATTCACGAAATGAGTTATCTTTCATAATGTAAGTAATCACACGTGGGCTGAAATCAATTCACACCCTCAGTTATCAGCCATATCAAAGGGACAATCTACATAACACATATAAGTTTTGGATGCGAGACAAAAAGGAAATATATCAATTTTCCTTGTTTTTGCTTCCGGTTCTATGTGGAGCGAGGGTTGTGCTTAGCCAGCGGTCACTTTATTAGCATCTACAATCTAGATGGCTGTTCTTGTAGGGACCCTACTCTCCAGTCCATTATTGCATTTCCACAAAATCTGAATGCTGTGCTGAAATTTTTCAGATACGTGTCTTGGTTCAATACCGCTGAAATATTTGATATAACGAATCAACAAATTTTCGTTTGCTTCATATGATTTTGACTCTCTTGGAAGAAAAAAATGTACAGATTGACACTCATCTTATATGTTTATAGATGAATGATCACCACAAAGATAATATTTGGTGGATTTCATGGCTGAAACAACAATTTTGAATTCTCTGCATATCATATTAGGAGGATATGAGATATTGATTTCCAAAATTAATGGAAGCATTCTTCCTGGCTATCGTTATTATTATTAACACATTCGGAATAATTCAAGATAATGAGAATATTCATTTACTGAGAAATTATTTGCATGATAGAATATTCTGAATGACTTCAGTTTGTTGATCTCAAGATGAATTATTGTTTATTGTATCAAACACCATCGACTGTGGTATATTCAATAATTTTGTGGAAATCGAAATCTTCGATCAGTATTTTGAATACCGCTGTTAACCCAGATGGCACAATGCCAATCATAGAACATTCATAGAATATTATTCGGGAATATCTGAATATTCTCAGCATATTCTAACAATATGATACAAATATGTTAGGGATGTTTTATGAGCATTCGAAATGGACTGTTTTGAATATTCCAAGAATATTCCTCGTATATTAAAGGAGAGTGAAGAAAATTGAAAGAAGCTCTTGCTCTGGTGGAGATGCGAACCTACTATCTTGTGATTGAATTTTTACGAACCTTGAACCATAACCACTGTGTCATGAACCTCATTGATTAATGAAATGTATAGCAGGATGACAACACCGAATTAGTGGAATAATCAGCATTGACCTCAGAGAATAATAATAGGTTATGTGAGAGTAGACATTATCGATATTGATACAAGAATAGGAACATCTATATCATTCATCTTGATACGATTCTGAATATTCCCAGAAAATTCGAAAAGAATATTCTCAGAACATTCAAAGAATATTCTCAGAACATTCGAAGAATATTGTTCATAGATTATTCGCTGCAGGATGAGGATATTCTATGATCATTCTGAGAACATCCTTTAAAAATATTATGAAATGAGTATATTTGAACGTTGTCAGAATATTCATAGAAGTGCTAATATCTCCAAAACTATCAATATTTTTCTGAGGTAATATTGTGATATTGTGGTCGGTCGTGAATCTCTACGGAAACGTTATTATTTGTTGGGCTGTTATCTTTACATCGGCTTAGAAAATTAAGGATTTTCTTGACGGTTGGATTCACCGTCTCAGCAGGCTTCGGAAAAGTCTGTGATTGGTGATTCAGCTTTTGGTGAAATACATGAGGATTTCTTGAGTAAAGAATATGTTTTGCTTTTTCTGTCGGGATGTTTCGAAAGTGGCAAGCATAAATCTCTGCTAGGCCCCTATTCTTGAGGCGATTTCTCAAAGCGCAGGGTTCTGTGAGCGAGCCTCTGATTTGCTGGGACTGAGTAACGTGTTGGCTCTATTTCGCGAATAGTTGACAAAACTTTTCGCTTGACAGACATCAATCCTCTGATCAGGCACGTTCGAGCGCATATACTGATGACATGCATTTCATCCTTTGTCTGATATCATTATTATCAACCTATAGCCCCTTTCGATTTTGAAACCATCATAGTACAAAACAAGAATCTTCTATTCAGAAGAACACCAGCGGAACCGTTCTCATGACGGTTTTTCGTGAACACTCCAAATTCACAGTCGAAACTGCCTGGCTGGCATTGGGTCCGATAGAATGGTTGCAGATTGTATTTATTCTCCTTGTAGAAAAACCAACCACACTAGAACAAAATTTTGATGGGACTTCCATATTGGCCTAATTTCGAATATTGAAAATAGATAGATAGATAGATAGATAGATAGATAGATAGATAGAGTTTATTAATCCTTTGTGCTACAACATGTATAGATAGGATAAGTCACACATGATGGTAAAGGGTACAAAACTACAATTTAAAAAAATAAATAAATAAATATAAAATACATAATACTAGATTAAAAGTATATGTGATACATATTCTTATATGGAACACATTTGTTAATGTTCCATCTTCAAGTAAAAGAGAAAAAAAATAAATTAACATGTAAAACTTCATATTATTTATAAAATTATAGTCAAATAGTACAGACAGCTAGTTTAAATTCATCTACAGTATAAAAACCATTGTCGGCTAAAAATATTTTCAATTTCCTCTTGAAATTTTGAGGTTTCAGTACTTTCATTTCAGTTGGTAGCATGTTGTAGAGACGAACACCGGCGAACATAGGGGATCTTTCATATTTTGAGTGATGGTGTTTATGAGTAGTGATCATATTTCTACTTCTTGTATTATGGGTGTGAATTTCCGTTCTCGTTTTTAATTCGCCTTTCTTTCCATGTATAACTGTTAATAGTTGCATAATGTATATACTTGTTACAGTTAGTATTTTATTTCGTCGGAAAATATCTTTACATGAAGATCGATAATCTAGATTAAAAATTAACCTCAACAAAGCTTTCTGCTTTATGAAAATTCGATCTATCCTTGTAGATAGTCCCCAAATGATAATGTTGTACTTGATAATGGAGTGAAATTTGGCATAATACACTGATATCAATGATTTTGTATCCAACTTACTTTTCAGCGATTTAATCAAGTAATATGATTGATTCAATTTTTTACAGGTAAACTCTATGTGATCATGCCATGTAAACAGTGGATCGATCATTGTTCCCAAGAATTTAGTTGAATCAGATAGCTTTAGGGATTCATTATGAAAACTGAATTCAAAATCATGTAAAGTTCGAGATGAATATGAGAATTCCATACAGACTGTTTTTTTCAAGTTTGCAATCAGCCTATTCTTATAACACCAATTACTAAATTCATCTAATGTTTCATTAACCAGATGATACATATCTTCAGAAGTTTTGCTCGATAATATGATAGAAGTGTCGTCCGCATATAAGAATATTTTTCCGTTGCTCATTTCATTAGGGAGGTCATTAACATATAGTAAGAATAACAGAGGCCCAAGTACGCTACCTTGTGGGGTCCCTGTTGTTGTAAAATATGTCTCCGACATTGTGTTATTTTGCTTTACACGAAAACATCTATTGGACAGAAATGACCCAAGTAGCTGATTAATATTACCTATAAAATATCAAATTTTGTTCCAATCAAGTTAGATAGTCCCAAGACATCTTTGTCGTTCTGAATATGTATTTTGCCATTCTTAATATTCATCCATGGACTCAGGTGAGCACAAACATGAAGAAAAAAAGGATGAAACAAAATATTTTTGATCCAAATCGTCCGGTACTTTTGAAAAGACCGTAGGACTTCGAACTACTTTTTTGACGTTTGTTGCGACATCATATTTCTTGTAAGATGAAAATAGAGGAACTTCGTGATGTTTGATACCACATTACATTTTGTGTAATTGACTGAACCGCCATTTTGCTCTGATAGCATGTTTCGGGGTATCGCTAATACTAAATAATGTAATTTTATAAGGATTTACTGAAATGAAAGAATTACTGCTAGTTTTCTTGTGAGTTCGTGATAATCGCTGAACTGTTCGTTTAGGATGTATAGGATTGCCATTCGATGGTAAGCAACGGAAATAGTGGCAAACAATTCAGAAGTCCTATTATTTATCACAAGCATCATTGTTCGAATATCATCGTTCGATTCAAATCCGTCGATTTTTTCTTGAGATGTTCAATTATATTAAGCTTCGGATAATACTTGTGATACAAAAAAATCTCCTTCATGATGAAGTCATCATCAGTAACTATTTCATCTTCAGAAGAAAATATAATAACATTTTAAAGAGGCATTCGTTATTAAATCAGGGGTCTTCAGCTTATCAAATAACTCATTTGATGTCTGAATTGATGACTTCATATTTTCTAATGAACACAGTAATCTGAAGTCCTGCGGTTCTTCATAAAGGATCACTGACTTCAGAACAACTTTCTGTGTACGTGAATATGAATATCTTAGTTTTTCATATTTATATCTTGAATAACTCATTGTTCAGAGATATTTAGAAGCGAAACAAAAATTTCTTTCAGGAAGAAATCTAACTATGCTCTGTTCCATCGACTCATTCCTTGATTCTCAAATAGTTTAACAACAGATATGGAATGAAAAAGTGAGTTAACAATTAATTAACGATATATCCACTGAGATACCTCCACTTCTCATCAGATTGGCATAATGAAGTGGCTCAATATTACTGATACGACTAACTAGAACTATATGAATTTACATAAAATTTCATGCGATCTCCTCGAAGTACCGTGGGTCCATCTGGGATAAAATGATTTGTTTCGAAATCCGATGATCATACTCGTGCCAATGTTCTATCTCTATTGCAATATTGTGTCTTGCCGATATTCGTTTATATTGTCTCCTCGATATGAAATCGATATCAGGATAAAAATATCGCTTTCATAATTACTATCATAACTCGATTTCATATAACATATTGCTGCGAACATCCTATGATATTTTTATTTTTCATGTAGCCGAAATGAGTTTCAGACCCATCTTGGATGAGTTCTAATTACGCAATATGGCGGGATCTAGTTTGTATTAGTTCAACTAGTTATTATGAGACACAGACAACGTAAGTTTATCTCACCTATGGGATATCATTTCAATATAGCTATAGGTCATAACTCCAATGTTCGAAACATCATATGCAACAAATTTTCGGTGGATTCTATTGACAATTATTCTACTTTTAATCAACAACATCAACAAAATTGATACAACAATTTATCCAAATAAGTATAAAAGTGTAACTATTCATTGTAATAGGTTTCAGACAGTTGAAAAAATTCAGGTTGGCAAGTTATCTGAAGCAAAAATTCAGTTGAATATTATCGCTCGGTGGTTTGGGATCTGCCAGAGATTTATATGCGGGGGAGGGGTGAGTGCAGCGATATTTAACTTGGTGGTTCGTTGAGGCGGATTTTAATCTACATGCACAGAGTTTTTACCCTCGTTCTCCCTTCGCAGAACTCAAGAAAAGACTCACGATAAAAACATCTTGTAGCGCAAGATTTACTTCTCCAGCCACATATTCAAATTATCAGGAAATTTGTTTTTCTTATTTCTGAAGTTAAATGTTTTAAAAGTTTCATGGTCTTACTGGAATCAGATGGAGAATTTGAGAAGTGGCGTACGTAGATGAAGCCAGAATTGGAATTTTTATTCATTTTATGCAGATATTTCGAAATCGTTTGAAAAGTATAACTAAATGAATTTTACGTCATCTGCGAAACCGAATTTAACCAATTCGGTAATTTAGACTTCGGGGACTTAACGCCTGCATTCCCTCTCTTTCGTTTCAGAACTTCTTTGGCTGGTTGAAATATACTTGGATGGACTGCGGTAATTGCATAAAGGGTAGCATTTAATCTGGAAATCACGAATCTCACCTGGTGCTTGAAGTACACAGTATGTTTTCAACAACTGATCTATGCAAAATAATGTTGATTAAATATCTCTTTTACTTCTTCAACCTATACCTGTGAACGACATGTATTATTCGAACTCAGTCCATTGAGCCTCATATTGTTTATACAGCATGTTCAAAAAGAAACGAGAGAGATTGGAATAATTCCTAGGGATATGTTTGTTGAGACCAAAACGTTAAAATTCGCCAATTAACAAACCTTGGGGGATTCTTATCAATTCATGACTGCCATGTGTCATTGTCCTCGCGGAAGTTATTCAGTCTGTTCAGTTTTTGTTGGGCCACCCTGAATCAGGTGCTAATTCATTTCGAATATGAGGTTGAACTCGCATATACGGATAGATTAGAAGAAATACCCCTTCTGTGAGGAGACATCTATCTCTATAGTAAACTAATTTCCATTAGGTTCACAAAAACAAATGAATTGTTTGTTCGGCACTTGAATGAAAACAATGATTATTTGCTTTAGGGTGTATGATGAATTGACATTCATCATACAGGGCGTGTAAAGACATTCTGATTATTTGACTAAAATCAGTGATTATTTGTTCAAAACAATAAAATTTCAATCTGAACCGACATGTATCGACCAATCAATCAGATACGAATGAGTTTCCCTCTCGGTTTCCTCTTAAAATGGAATTTGGAAACGAATCATAACATCATCGTAAAGTACTAACTAATTCAACAGGTCATGAAATACAAAATTATCATTCCAGATTTCTTGGGATTTTCTCTCCTCGTTTATATGAAATATAAATATATATATTATATCAATATACGTGTAGTAAGGACAAATCATATGATTTGTTCCAAAATGCGTTTGAAGAATTTTCCTATCGGTGAGCCAAAAAGAAAGATTCACCAGCTTGTCAGTGACAGAGTTTGTATATTGAAAAAGGTTTGGAGAAGAGAAACGAAGGAATATTGGGGAAATGTCAAATTTTTACTCAGAGCTTTGTATGTTTCGAGAACGAATCTGCTCTAGTTTTCAACATAATGAAATATGGATATTTGTATAGCAAACTCATATTCGTCTTAACACTCCTCACTCATCAGTGACAATTGGTGACGTTGGCAAACAATTGAGTTACAGGATATTTTTATTAATTCATCGCGAATCTATCATTTTCGTATTCAGATTCCATTTAAGAATATCATGTTTTATCTATATCAACTGAATAGAAAACAATGCTGTTGTCTCCATTCAGAAGAATGCGAGCAGATTCCTTGATTTCCCCTATCCCCTAACAACACAAGTAAATCCTAGGGTCTTCCCAGGGACGTCCCTAATTTCACACTAGGATATCCCAAGTATATCCTTCGCGGAACAAATTAATTACTGAGGACGTCCCAGAGACATCCACTTCCAGACAGAAAAGGACATCCCAGGGATGTCTTTCTGGTACCTCCCTGGGGTACCAAGTACGAAGAAAGGATATCCCTAAACAGTACAAAACTGAAACCTGAATAAATACAACTTTGTTAGGATTTCATGTATAATTATTATCATTCTTGGGTGTTTGAAAATGAGGGGGTTTATGCGTTCACGATTTCTGTTTGAAGAAAATGGTAATTCCTCAAGAAGTTCTATAAAGAGTTGTAGAGACTATATTCCTCATTTCCATTACAATTATTTTCCGGTGGGGAGACAAACATTTACAAAAAAAATTCAACTCAATATTTTAATGAAATTCAATGACTCTGGTGTAAATGGATTTCAGATATTCCAAGGACTCGAATATGATAACCTAGGGATGTACCGGGCGAGATGTCCCCTGGATGCCCCAATCATGTCCTTGTACCGCGGGACAAGAAAGAGACGTATCTAGGACAATCCTGCGTTGTCAGAGATCTGCTTTTTATCTTTTATTCCAATGATTTCAATATCATTCCACTTCGCCATATGTTGTCCCTAATGAAGATGGATAACATATGACAGAGTGGAACAATATCAAGGAATCTGCTTGCATTCTTCTGAACGGAGACAATAGCATAGCTTTATGTTCAGTTGATATAGATAGAACATCATATTCACTACTGATATCTGAGGATGGTGAATTCAAGATAAATTAATGAAAACATCCTGTAACTCATTTGATTGCCAACGTCACCAATTGTTACTGAGAACTGAGAAGTGTCAAAGCAAATACGAATTTGATACGAGATTATTCATTTTTTTATTAAAAACTGAAGCAAATTTTTTCCTGGAACTCCCAAACCTGAGTGAATATTCAATATTTTTCCTATATACCTTCATTTCTCTCTTCCAAATCTATTTTAATAGAAATTGTTACTGACAAGCTGATGAATTCTTCTTTCAGGCTCTAAGCGTCTGATTCGTCTTTGCTACACTAGCCCAGTCACCTTAGAAAAAATAGCGGGAATCGGAGCCAAAGTTTTGAAAATTGGTGTACGTATTCCTTTTAGCATTACATCTTACCAAAAAAAAGTCACAACTCATACCTGTAGAGCTTGCGCCGCCATCTTGGAAAATAGGTGCAATATTTCAGTTTTTCACGTATATCTCGGTAACTGTCAACTTTATCGCGATAAAGGTTAAAAGGTAAAAGGAAGCTAACAAAATTTATCGTAAAAAAGTATTCATTGATTATTTCCGAAATATGCACGGTTTTGGACTTATGTCGCCACAACGATTTGGCAAAATATAAAATTCTACTGCAAACCGACTGGACAAACTATAATTTAGTTGTATACGCTCATGGTGACCAGTAGAAAAGCTGCTTGATCTCATAATCAAGAGTTTCAGGATGGACAGAGTTGCCCCAATTGTCAGCAGGAGCAAGACAGTACTGTTTCGACCCACCAGGTCTCATCAGCCGCTCTCGTTCTGCTGACAACTGGGACAACTCTACGCTTCGGGTATATCACCCATTTCGAAGACGCAGGGTATAACATAGAGAATAAGGTATGTATTCTTCGTTATTTGAAAATACAACCATCGGGTCGGGTTCGTCCGGAACATCGTATTCATTACTTAGAAGAGATGAAACGGAAAAATCGAACTTCACCTCGGATTCCAGCGTTTCGGCGTTGTCCTGACAGTATTGTGCGTTGAGGTACGATGCTCCAAGGCAATATTCGCAACTAATCGAGAATTTAAGACCCGCTTTTCGGCATTCGCACGCTGCCGTGCATCTTTTCTTGCAATCGCTAGAAATCATCTGGAGCAAAGAATCTGGAGCAGCAGGTAGGGTAGTTGGCACAGGAACCAGACCAACAGCACTTCTCTTCCACCCCCAAAGCTCAGGACATTTTTGATTACCCAACGACTCTTGTACCTGATGATTGACTCTGAAGGAGTGCTGCCTCAAAGCTGCTTCCGTCGGTGGCAGAGAAGCCAGATCTACTTTTTTTTAGCAGATTTGGCTAACAGATTGTACCGTAGCTTCTTCAATGATGTTTTCGTTTTATGGGCATCATACAGAGCTAGAAAGAATTTTTCACATGTAGTAGATACTTCTTCACTCTTAGCTTCCGGGTTGTTGAAAGCCTTCGCAACTTCTCGTAATGATGGCCGGTCCTTCATGAGTTTGAAGCATTTCAACTTTCCTTTTTTAATCTTTGGAAGAAGTCCATGGTAACTCAAAGTGGAGTGGTGTAGTTCATAGATGAAAACTCAAAGTCATCTCCACAACTTTTAAAAGTTGTGGAGATGACTTTGGGTTTTCATCTATGTTTCATTTTTTGAATAAACATGATGTGGTATCACAACCCCCAAAGGTATGTAAGAGAAGGGTAGTTCTCTGTTATTTAATATTGGTTTGTAGTTCGCGGGAACAGTATACCTTTTTGCCTTTATACATTGCCTTTTTTTGGTTTCACATAATAAATGTTGCGTTCTGCTGGAGCCAAAGCTATGAGTAGAATAAGTAGTTCTACATTTTATCCAACAACGGTGACTTGGGTAGAGGAAGACATTTCAATAGCTGTCTGTATTGTTAGCGAATCCGCATCGTCCACTGCTTGCTTTGTGATGAACCCTTCATTTTTTCTGATAATATAGCAATCAATCGCTTCTTGTTCTTCGGGTTAGCTAGTAATTTTTCTTGTGCGACAGTGACCTGCATGTTTTCATCAAACAAAACATAATATTATACATATTATGTCTGCACATGTATTTTTAAGAGCACGTCTATGCTGTTCAGCCTTTTTAGTTCCATCAGCATCATCAGAGTACCCGTCGAAAACAATCACCGAAATAGAGCCGTAGTGTTTCCTGACGTAGGCAATGTAACTGGAGCAGATTGACAGGAACGTTTGATTTTACTGCCAAATCATACGATGTAAAAGAAAAAAAACCATTAATATGTGGCACTTTATCAAGACTCCTCCATCCATAAAACGGCTAGGCTCTGGAATTCATTGCCTGTGGAAGTATTCCCAACAACATAAAATCTCCAAAAGTTCAAAAAAATTCCAATACCTTCCTCCTGTCCCTATCCTCCCTAGGAACGCGCGATGTTCTTTGAACATTATAGGGATACCCTTTCGTGCGCTCCAAGCAATAAAAAAAACACTGGTATTCTGTAATGGCCGATCGCTGTTTTGTGTTGCGAGGATCCTTGAATATAGCGCCGACTCTCTGACAGTTACTTGTAGTTGGAATATATGTATATCAGAATAATTATGAGTCAGTTTCTCAAATATCGCATATTGTTTTACGATTTACTGATAAACCATGCACTAAACGAGTATTTATGTAGAGAACTTTTTTTTTCTAAATTCAATTTCCTTCATTTCACTTCAGCATATTGATATCGATAAAGTTAACAGATACTGAGATATAACCGAATAACTGAAAAAGTGCACACATTTTTCAAGATGGCGGAGTTAGCTCTACAGGTACAGGTGGTGACTTTTTTTCGGTTGAAAGTCATGCCAAAGGGAACATGTACACCAATTTTCAAAACTTCGATTCCCGCTATTCGTTAAATTTGATACTAAGGTGATTGGGCTACACGTATATATTGCAATAATATCCATATTTTCATTTTATAGAAACGAGGAGAAAAAATCCCAAAAAATGTGGAATAATGAATGTACCACCCCCTCGATTAATCTGCAGACAGTAATGAAGAATTGATCGAGGAAGTTCAACAATACAATATTAACACACTGAAATCAACCTAAGAAAAATATGTATATGTGCAATGTTTATTCCTGATTTATTCTCGGATTTCATCTATTACCGATTCATTATAGGGTTATTTTATCAAGAATAGTCTTGTTCCCACTTTCAAGTATATTATGGAAACAAGCTCCACAGAACTCCTGGTGACTATATAGACCTCAAAAACAGACTGAAGATGTTCCAAACTTTGAAATATTTCATGTTATTCGATGTGTATTAGAACCTTCCTACATAATGTGTTACATTATTAGGCAGGTATATTCTGAATTAATGAATTATTCGTGATGAACCATTTTTCTTTTTCTATTTATTCGAAGTGAATAACACATCAACTCAGATTCTCAAATGAGATCTCATGGACCCAAATTAATATTTTGTACTTGACAAATATATCAATTGGTCATATTTACTTCAGGATCAATTTCCGCCAACAATGTGACATTTTTGTTCAGAATAATATAAATTTGCATCAAATAACATAATATCATGCTTCGACATAGATATATTTTCAATAAATGCTGTTGTTTCACCCAAACAAATGTGATTCAAAGAACCGATAATTCCATTGAAATAATATGATTTGGTTCCATGGAATAACATTCGTGATCGTAAAATAATGGAAAAACTATCTAAGAATAATGTAATCTTGATATAGATAAACATATATACATGATGTTCTGTTGAACCAGCACAATAAGATTTCAACATACGTACTGGGGAATAATCAAATAACAAGAACTTTGACTTCACCGATGAATAGTGTCAGTAGTATGCCATCGATTGAATCAGTTATTCATTGAATCGCCAGCTATATGAAATTTTTGACAGGATTCATTGGGTAACGATAATGTTTACAGAATTATTTCCAGGCCAATTCGCATAGTCATGTCACATTGTCGCAACGTCGCAACTTTCAATGTGAACCTCCCGCCCACGAGTCCTGAATTTGAAACATGGCATATACACTTCTGAAGAAGAGATTTTCGTAGAAACATTCTGCGCAATCATTTGGGGGAAGGCAGGTTGATAGCATTTTCAGGATGCTCATCACTGATTTGCAAAGTTTGACATGTTTCCTATTCTTGAATGATAAAGCACATCAGCATCTGTCACCAGGTGCATGGAATTCAATATCGAGGGATCTCTTCTCTGATATAACTTCTCCTGCCAAATGTTACATCAATTTATTGAACGAAATAAGATTCAGTAACTGACACAATAACCTCATGTTCACGTCCCTGAATAAAAAAAGTCATCAATAGGTACGATGAACTATGTACATGAACAAATATTCAAATGACTATACATCATAACCTGATCACAACTAGGCTCGCAACTAGGTAAATTCAATGATAAGTTATTTGATTCTGATAGGCTCGAAAACTTATCTCGTTATCGAATTGTTCACTTGAAAATATGAAAATTGCAATCGTCATCACATTTGACACGATTCTCAAACGCTGTTGAATTGATAAAAAATACGAAACATCACAAGAGTCGGTTTATTCAACACACTCCTCGAACATATTATTCCTACAGATAACATACAAATTGTTTGGTAACAAGAAATCGAAATATACCTGGCTGTCGAAACATTCTTCCATCACGGATGCTATAGTATAAGGAGGGTGAAGCACAGGATATCTGTCAAGCAAAATTAATTCCTATTTTCATAGTAAAAATCGATCAATTGCTGCGTCGGAGCTTCATTTCTCGAGTTCTATGATACCTCGAAACCTCGCTCGAAACCTAATATGGATGGGACAACAAGGTCCATAACTTTAAATAATTGTCGAATATACAGGGCGCCCAAGGAGTATCCAGAGCACTTTTTTCAAAAGTTAAAAGCTTTTATTTCACTTGCATTGTATGTTTGTGTGTACGTATGTTCGGGTGGAATCTTTGAACTCAATTTTGAACTGGAAATCTTCAACCGATTGAGCTGAAATTTTGTAAACACGTTCAGTTCGGATGACAATGCACGATATGGTATGTCACGTTATTCTGAATCCGATATGGCGGACTATCCAAGATGTCGGAATAGCTATTTTTGATATACTTTTACAATATGGGTATCAAATGAAGGGGCTTGATGAAAGTAACTCAAGAAATGATGTGACGTCATTCTAAATCGAATATGGCAGACCATCCAAGATGGCAGAATGGTCATTTTCAATCTACTTCCACAATATGGGTATCAAATGAAAGGGCTCGTTGAGAGTATTTCGAAAAATGATGTGACGTTATTCTGAATCCAATATGGCGGACCATTCAAGACGGCGGAATAGCTATTTTTGATATACTTGCACAATATGGGTATCAAATGAGACGGCTCGTTGAGAGTAACTCAAAAAATGATGTGACGTCATTCTAAATCGAATATGGCAGACCATCCAAGATGGCGAAATGGTCATGTTTGATCTACTTCTACAATATGGGAATCAAATGAAAGGGCTCGTTGAGAGTGATTCGAAAAATGATGTGACGTTATTCTAGATCCAATATGGCGGACCATCCAAGATGGCGAAATAGCTATTTTTAATATACTTCTACAATGTGGGTATCAAATGAAAAGGCTCGTTGAGAGTAACTCGAAAAATGATGTGACGTCATTCTTAATCCATTATGGCGGACCATCCAAGATGGCGGAATGGTCATTCTCAATATACTTCTATAATATGGGTATCAAATGAAAAGGCTCGTTGAGAGTAAACCTGAAAATCCAGCTAGCGATAAATGAAAATTGAAAAATATATTGAAAGTAAAAAAAAACTTGGTTATGAAAAGCTTTCATTTGGACGCTCTCAAAAGGAGAAAATAATATGTTTCTCAATAATTCCAACTATCAACTTATAACCTCATTATACACAATTTATATGATCATAAAAGCTTGTCGCTATGATCAATATTTAATTAAATTGTAATTTTGAAAATTTTATCTCAGCAGATTTTACATAATTAGATAAGTTCTAGTTCATTCACACAAGTGAATCGCGCGACAAACTTTTATGATCATATAAATTGTGTATAATAAGGTTATGAGTTGATAGGTAAAATTGTTATGAAACATTTTATTGTCTTCTTTTGAGAGCGTTTGAATGAAAGCTTTTTATTGAAAATTTTTTTTTTACTTTTAATTTATATAAATGGAATGTCAAGTATATCAGCACATTCCCGAAGCATTCCTGTTAACCATATTCACCTTGATGATATCACTTCGATCGTATGCATGTTATGATTTTCTCATTGAGATAATCTAATCTGAAGATGCATACCAAAAAAATGACTGTCGTCGCAATCACGAAGATGAAGATTGAAATATCATCATTTGATAAACAGATGCGTGATATTCCTGAAGAACTTCCATTTTCTCAAATCATCCAGGGTGGCTGTGGAAGACTTTTCGATTCAGAACATTCTGAAGTTATATTTCTCAACTCTTTCGAATGAAACACCCAATATATTATTAGCCAGGTGAAACAAAATTGAAACACGAACATTTTTTGTTCTGATATCCATATTGATAATCGTAATCATATTAGAATTATTGAACACTGAAATTGATGGCTGGCCATTTCAATTGATACACGTCTTCATCTCTTACAAAAACATCGATAGTTGATTCAGTGATTCAATAATCCCAAAATTTCCTTATTAAATTGATTGTTGATTGATACTGAAATGATAAATGATTCGCACAAAATTTCTAATTCCTCGAATATTCAACATCCATAATCAATTGAATAATAATTAAAATGCTAAATGTCGAGATGAAATTATTCAATTCCAAATTACGAACTCTCAGAACTGCCAGTGTTATCTTTCTGAAAGCATTCATGAACTTCCTATTCATATTTTCAATTGTTGATGTCCCTAAAGCTACACATGCATTTATGGCACACGCAAAAAAAACTATTTCAGAATATTGTACACATTTATTACAAATTTGCGTCTCAATCGGAAACTCTTTTACAGTCCCCGATTTCCTGGAAATGGGCGTGGGTTAGCTCTTGATTCAAGCGGCACCACACATTTTGTATTTTGAAAAATACATTTTTCGAAAGGGTGCCAGAATTCCTTACACATTTATCACGGATGATCCGTATTCAGAAAACGAACTATATTCATTACTAGAAAAGAATTGAAAAATAAAAAGTCAGCAGGTCTGGATGATGTTCCAGCATTCTTGCTAAGTGGTATTATTGATACCATCATAAAACCATTGACCCACTTGATTAACATGTCTTTTGAATGTGGCGCCTTTCCGAATACTCTAAAAACGAGAAAAGTCAAAAACAAAAAATCCACATTATTAGAAAATCACCGGCCGCTAACAGTACCTCACGGATTCTCCAAAATATTCGAATATGCTTTCCTCAATAGACCATTGCCATTCTTGGATAGACATCAGGTGGTTAGTGAGAAACAACATGGTTTCCGTTCGGGAATGTCTACTACTACCGCATTGTTTTCATTCTATCATGAAATTATAGATATAATTGACGGAGGCAAATGCCCAGCTGCAATACTTTGCGACTTGAGCAAGGCATTCGACTGCGTTAATCATGACAAACTCCTATCAATATTGGAAACATATGGATTGCGAGGCTCATCACTTGAATGGATCACATCTTCTTTGAAAAATCGTAAACAAATAGTCACCTTACAATTTCAACATGGTGGAAAAATTGAATTTGTTGAATCTGATACTGGGAGTTTGACTAGAGGCGTACCACAGGGCTCAATATTGGGGCCTGTACTTTTTATTTTGTATGTGAATCATTTGGATCATATTTTTGACACAGAGCATTATACTGCATATGCAGATGATTTCTCATTAATCGTTTCCGATTCAGATACGAAAATCTTGGAAGAAAAATGTCATGGTATCATAAATGAAGTAGCAAGATTCTTCAATGGGCGTGACCTTCTTTTCAATGTTGATTAAACACAAATTATAAGAATTCATAATCATCAAAGAAATGTTGAGAATTTGGAAATTCTCATAGAAGACACTTTTCTTACAAATTCTCACAAACCTGTAAAAATATTGGGAATTCATCTAGATGAATACCTAAATTGGAAACCTCAGTGTGAACAATTGATTTCAAAATTGAGTTCAGTGAAATATATGTTTGCTAACCTACGTACTGTTTTGAATTTTTATTATGCACAAATTGAATCACGGCTAAAATATGGCATTTGTTTTTGGGGTAATTCATTTCATGCACGTAATGTTTTTACTATTCAGAAACAAATTATTAGGTGTATTTTCGAAATTCCGCGGATGGGTTCATGCAGAAGTATATTCAAAGATTTCAATGTACTGCCAGTTCCTTGTTTATATATATTTGAATTATGTGTATACGTTTTCCAGAACAAACATAAATTTATGCTCTGGATGTACACGAACATAATACGAGACATAAAAGTGACATCAGAATAAAAAATACGAGACTGAATATTTCTTCATGTTCTCCAAATATATTTGGCCCATATTGTTCAATATTTTACCAAAAGAGATAAGGTCTTGTGACTCTCTATTACTCTTTAATAGGAGACTCGAACTATTTCTAGCAGATAAGTCGTTTTATAATATAAACGAATCTCTATTTACTGATAACGTGTGATAAACACACTCGTATTGTATTTTTTTATTCACATTTTATTGTATGTCTTATATTCATTGTATGTTTCAATTTTATCTATTTATTTAATGCTAAGAATAATTCACAATTTCTTGTATTTCTACATTTGTACTTACATAAATTGATTGACTATTTCCTATACATGTTATATGTCAAAAGGATAATGAACTACTTTACTTTACGTATTGAAACATCCAGAATATTCATCTTCAAGTGATTAAAAACCCCTAAATAACAAGATATATTTATTAAACATAAAAAACAACGTGATCGGTGCCTGAATGTTTCTCAAAACTCCTCAAAAATTCATTACAAATTCGGCGCGTTGTAAATCGTAGGATGATGATCCTCAAGGGGTTGAACACCCCCAAATATCTCAAAATTCCTATTATATGTGTATCACAACGTGTACGGTGCCTGCATTTTTCTCAAATCAATAAGAAAATTTGTCAAGTTACTGTTCTTGAAAACACTCCGAAGAGGATAATGAAAATAAAGACCGATTTTTCATATAGCGAGTCTCCAACCTACCTATTGAACTCATGAACTTATGATCGGATGACAGCTTTGGGGACATCAATTGTTGTCGTGTATTTCTATACAGACAGAAAAAAATTCTCCGAATGAGAAAATCCATTCTTTTGAGAATTCAATTATATATCATCTTTGAATTGAGCATATTCTTTTGGGGCGAAGAATCTGGTATTTTCAAGAAGATAGTGTCATATTATTGAAATATATTCTCCAACTCAGTATGCAATTATCCAGTCCCTAAATTGATTACTTCAACTCAATCAAAACAATTTTCCAATTGGCAGAAGCGTATTCTATTTTGTTTCAATAAATGTATTGCTCGATCCAAGTCAAATGAAAGAATGCCATATCAATATCCATAACAACTTCCAAAATATTGATGTTTGAGAATCATAAGGTATTTATTTCGAATGTTTCAGAAGGAATCATTGTACAGGGTGGGCAAAATTGGGCGTTCTCATAGGCTATCTCAATAACTGAAGTATATTCATTAGTTTCAGAGATACAGGGGGTAATTGAAAAATTGCCGATGTCGTTTTTATTTTCTGAGTACTTTATGGAGAGAGAGATATTGAAAAATTCCTTATTTTCATTCATATAGAATAATGCGTGGAATCCATTGGCATCATCAGAAATTCTATACAGGGTGACATCAAGAAGATACGGCAGTCAATTTTTTTTCAAATGGAACACCCCGTATATTTTATTACAGATGGATAGTCCTGCATTCCATATTCAAATATATATATCAACCTACCTTTTTCTTCGACAACAGAAATATTCGCAAAAATATACTCAATGTGTCACATATTTCTCATGGTTGCACCTCCCAATAATCATTGAGGTGGGATTCCGACATTCGCATTTGTGAGAAAGATGCCAATGATACACTCGAGGATCAAGTAGGATTATCCCCAGTGATAACACTGCTCGCCAGCAGCTATGGAATCACCGACATCTCTGGAAAATGCTATAAAGAGGCAGAATATAGGTTGAAAATGATACTCTGTATATATTAACCAAAGTTGGAGAATAAATATCATTGAAAATGTGATTCGAATATACAATATCACTAGTGCTGAATTTTTCAATAGGCATAATGAACACCACGGGGATGATCATAATCCTCGAAGTCATCATGATATTAGGCAACAATTGAGGTTTGGCTTCAATATAAGATGTTTGATCAAAGGATACAGGTTGGCCTACGTTATATTTTAGGAAAACTCGAGAGTGGAAAACTATATCAGGATAGATTACCGCATATTTATTTCAAACAGAATGGATGTCCAATTGTCCATCCCTAATGCCCGTGAAGTGAGAGATATTCTGAATATAAAATTTTCACAAACATGGATTGGTACATATTATGTACCGATTCAATGGCCCCCCCGTTCACCCAACTTGTCTCCATTGGATTTTTTCTTGAGGGGATTTCTAAAAAATGTTATATATCGTCGAGGTCATCAAACTGCTGAAGAATTGCGTGGAAGACGACATTCCAGCATTCCAAAAAGAGAGACTTATTCATCTAACCAACGCAGTGAATTCTGTGAGGAAACGATGTGAAGTTTGTTTAGGCCAAAACGGACAATTTGAACATCTCTTATAAAGCTTAATTTTTTCATGTAATCTATTAATTTCCCAATCAATGAATTATTTTGTCTTATTTCTGTATTTTGAATAGTATGAATGTATTGATAAACAATGATATCAAAATCAAATAATTTCAAATTTCATTTCATACCAAGTATTCATCATCTAGAAATGAGATATTTGAATCACATTCTCAATATTTATTTCCTTACTTTGTTTAATATATACAGAGTATCAATTTCAACCTATATTCTAGAGATGTCGGTGATTCCATAGCTGCTGGCGAGCAGTGTTATCTCTGGAGATGATCCCACTTGATACTCGAGTGTATCATTGGCATCTCTCTCACAGCTGCGATGTCGTAATCCTACCTCAATGATTATTACGGAAGATACAGAGGTGCAACTATGAGAAATGTGACACACTGAGTATATTTTCGCGAATATTTTTCAATTTGTCGAACAAAAGGTAGGACAATATATATATATCTGAATATGGAATACCTAGGACTATCCAACTGTGCCAAAATATTGGTGTTCCATTATAAAAAAAATAATTGACTGATGTATCTTCTTGATGTCCCCCTGTATACAATTTTTGATGATGCCAATGGATTCTATGCATAATTCTATATGGATAAAAATTGGGAATTTTTCAATATCTCTTCATAAAGTTCTCAGAAAAAAAAACCAAATCGACAATTTTTTAATTTCCCTCTGTATCTCTGAAACCAATGAAGATTTCAGAATTCCAATTGTACCATTCGAGGTTTCTCTGAACCCGTAACATGTATATAGATTTTTTGATAACTACTTCATTTATTGAGATATAGCCTATGAAAACGCCCAATTTTGCCCACCCTGTACAATGATTCCTTCTGAAACATTCGAAATAAACACCTTAATGATTCTCAAAGTTCAATATTTTGGAAGTTGTTATGGATATCGATTTGAATGACGATACGCAAAACTTTTGTGTTTCAATTCTGTATCACATGGACATAAAATATAAATTCCATTTGAAAAACTCGAGGAAAATCACTTCAAAAAGTACTGAATTGAAAATTCATTCTCATTCACCCTGTATAATTGATAAGTTTCCTCCCGAATTATATAATCGTGACGACAGTTTGCGATATGCATCCGCAGATTACATTATTTTGACAAAAAAATCTGAACTCTGATGTTATGATCAAGATGACGTCCATAATATTATAGGGGTGAAAAGAGGTCACAGGCATGCTTCAAAAAATGGCATAACATTTTACAAAAATGCTACCAACTCTCTAGATATTTACGGTGCGCACTGTATACGCGGCAGTAATTTCTAGTTATGGAACTTGTTGTCTCATTCACAATCGTTGTTGAATCATGTTTCTAGCTATCAAAGAACTGGAGCAATCGAGCTCCGACGCACTATTGCCTCACCCTGTATATTGGTGCTACGACTATACGCAACCGATTGATTCAGTATGTCTAATAGATATGTATCATTTCGTTAAATGCAAATGTGCAATCGGGAAATGTTCATTGTTTGTAATAAAAACATTCATATAAATATAGTCGGAAGTCACGATGATTACAGTTTTTTGCTCATCTATCACAAAATACAAAAATGATTATAATTAAAAAAATGCAACTGTTTGTGCCGGTTCAAACGGGGACAAGGAGACAAGAGTCATCATCCACAACATTCGCAGATGAGGTGTTGGTCTTCTTCACTAGCACCTACATACATTTCATGAGACCATCAGGATATCGGTCCAAAACTATTTCAGGGTTTGTGGAGCTGATTTCATGGAATGCATGCAGAAGTTCTATTGAAATTCCACGCCATGATAATATTTTGGAGCAATAAAAGTGTGAAATAATATATTACATAACTATTGTGAAAAGTGACATATTTAGCACCAGTGATGCGCGTAGTGGCAAGTGCGAAAATTTATAACGAGTGCGTGAAATACACTTTCTTAATTATTATGAACCCTCTTCTTCCGACGACCATGAATATATAATTCGAAAGACAAGATGCAAATACTAATTCGAAACATTTGAATGTTTTTAAAATAACTTTTTATACCTCTTTCTCATATGTTGAACTCAATCGAACTCATCATTTGGTTGATAAATCATTATTTATTCCCGAAGAATGAAAATTTTTGAGTGATGCGGTTTCGAAATCATATTTTTCATTAAATTCGAAGTTTCCCCCTCGTTGTCGTGACCTCGTAACCACGCAACATAGTGTTGAGTCACGACGGCGTATAGACCCGAGCCACACCAGTGTGGACAGAAATTACACACTGAGAGAAACTGGATATTAAAAATATCTACCAGCTTTGATTGTAATAACCATTATAAAGAAATCTCCTATTCCTGATCATTCAATTATTACAACAGTATTATCTCCATTCCGTAATTATAAAAATCGCTTTCTTAAACCATTTGTAATACCCTTGAATGGACATTTGCTACCATCATAACGCAGGTGTGTTATGACATTATGAGAATTGTATAAATTCTAGTCTATTCAGATTTTTTATTGGCATAGCTCGTTTTGTGAATTATGCTTATTGGTGAATTCAGATAATGTTTGTCCCAATAATCATAACTGTTTGGGTATCTAGCATTGTTAGTTGACGAATAACTATAGCAATTCACATGTATGCGGTTATTAGACCATCATTCGACAATCGTAATTCGGATCATTTCGCTCTAGTTTTTCATTAGTTTTGGGGCTGACAAGTTCGCGTTCATTTCACTTGTTCTCGGTCATGGGTGCCCGTCTTCAATTTATTATTGTTCAATGGTTTCGATCAACCGGATCTTGTGAGTGAATGTGTGTGATGTAGCAAAATTTCGTTTTAGTGCTGGCTGTGAACCGAGCTGTGAAATACACGCGTGCATTGCATTAGGTACTGCAATGAAAATAGTATTCTACATACCCACTTACCACGGTCTAAAATTGCTTTATTTCAAAAAACAAAATGATCGATGAGATTCTGAATTAAAATATGTGGGTTTCTGTGAGGGAAGTTTTATTTACAATTCTCATCATAACTCCGAAGGAAGAGTGAATAAGTATACGTTTTTAACTTTTCATCTCTCAATTAATTCGTCAGTATGCATATAGATGATATTTCTCAAAAAAAAAATCGATGAGTAATGTCCAGAGAAACCCTGATATTTCAATTCAGAGACTAATCGTATTTTTTGTTTTTTGAAAACAATTACTTTGGATCATGAAAAGTAAGTGTGCATGGATGGGATGTTTATTTTCATTGCAGTAATTCAAGGCACGGTTTCATAATGCATACCATCGGACAATGTTGATTAGATAACCTATTTACTACTGTTTAATGAATATACTAGAGTAGAAAAATATTGGGATAACTGTTGAAAATGAGCTATATTACAGTAGCTAATGAAAAAATCAGGTTTCAGTCAGATATCAGATAACTATAATAAAATGAGACGAATTACTGCGTTACCTCAAGATGGTTGTGCCAGTAATGAATACAGGCTGTTTCATGACGATAGTCGAATAACCACTGTAGAGTGAATAAGTTACTGCAACATTTATTCAGGAATTATATATATATATAGAAAGTAGAACAAGTGGTACTTATTCAGCAGCGGTTTTTATACAAGTTTACAATTGAATATGATGCTGCCATTACTACAAGTCAACTAAAAATTCACTTCATTTATGGTAGCAAATGAACACATCGGTCCCCTATTATTGCAGATATCGTGATAACGGTTATCAGATTTCTAACTATGGTAACTCAAGTTTTCTCTCAGTGCAGCATTGTCATCAATGTGGTTACTTCTCGTAGATTATGACTGAAGCCCGAAATCTCAAGAATTATTAGTTCTCTTGTAAAAAAACAAATTGAACTCTAACAAAATTCAATGTATAAACAAAGATCACGTGAGCGTGCGTGAAGAATATCGCCACACTGATCGTTTTCACTTCCGCATTGCTACGCTGATATGAGAAACCCTCGAATCAACATCACAGTGCTGTTTTGATAGGTGATCGTAGGAAAAATTATATATTGTTAGCGACGATTTTCCAATCACCCCGTAATTAAGAAGAACGACTTGGGAATGCTTTATCACAAGCTGCCTTGACAACTCATCGGTAATCGTAATCATCGTGTGATCGAAGATTGAGGCAGGTTTGGTCATTAGCATCGTAACATCAGAACGACTCACTTGTCGATGTTTCATTTTTATAAACGGTCATCTCTGTACAAGCCGTCCTGGGAAAATAAAAATATCTTTGAGTGTTCAAATTGTGTCTATCTACGATGCCTCCATTTAGAATCTCATAATATGTATAAGACTCACCATCAAGAACAAACACTAACGACAATGAATAGTTGAATATTGGTTAGAAGATGAACATATACCTAGGATAGGTGGCGGTACATAGAACGATGAAAATTAAGAAGTCCTTTGTGCCCTACTAATCAATACGTCAAGGTAACCTTGAATGACGCATTCCTCATTTTGTATTAACGGAATTGATATATTCTTTGAATATCATCAATCAATGTCAATTCCATGAATATACGAAAGGTGATACGGAAAAATCTGTAGAACACCTTAGATCCAGAATAAACTCTTGGTTCACATCATCAACTTTTTATTTGTAAAATTTGTGAAATTTGTATATCGCTACTTCAGAGTTGGAAACCAACTCCCCAGAAGTCGAAACTTGTGCGGGGGGTTACGAAGAGGGGGACCTACAACTCATAGTGGAATTCGAACCACATCTAGGGCATCAAGGTACTGCCAGGATTACAACTATAAATCACACATTTCGAAAAAAAATGCTCAGCCGATAGCGAATTTCAGCGCATAGATAAACTCGGTCACGGTGCCCCTCAATCATCAATATCAATGAAACTTTTCGAAAATTTGTGAGAAGCTCATGGAATCAGCTTCTCACAAATTCTAAAGCCACTGATCGAGAGAGCAATGTCCTCTTGATTTCAATGGTGGCTCGTCATTGCTGTTGAAAATTGAAAATCCGATATTATGATAACACAGCTTTTTCATTTGTTAACTGTTTGGATAGAATGTGATTTAATGTTGATACATTGTATCGATTTCCCTGCAGATAATAGGGATACTAACCTTATTGGTTTGAATTCCACCCCACATTGATACGAATGGTATGAGTTAATTCAGATTCTTCATTTTGTCATCGCGTACATACATACATACATGAACAATGAGTAGCATCTCTCAGGATAGTGCTGGCAACGAAGGTGATGAGTTCGCAATTTCAATGATAACTTCATGCAGGTATTCATCAGTCAAGCAAAGAAGCAGCTAAGGAAAAGCTGTTATATGATTACTTCATGATGCTCATCATTATAGTTTTCTCAACAAACCTTATTCTCACAGAACTTGTCAACTGATATCATGAGGAAATCGGTTATAATCGAATTGATTCTCTTTCATTATTTTCCCGCGGAGTTAGCATTTTCATTCAATTCTTGTTCGAAAGTATCAAAGCTCCCAACAAGGAATAAAAATTTCCCAATACATAGCAACGACGGGGGATAGGAACGTTGAAGGGAGGCGCGTGTGAAACTTTTTGATTGACAGCTGAGTCTGTCCAATCACAAGGCCGGAATACTGATGAGGAAAACGTCAATCATGTACACAGCCGGCTGATACTTCTACACCATGCAGAAATTGAATCTCTCCCTGTTACTGGACTGGGGATCGATTATAAAGAAATATTCATATCCGTTTGTATGCAATATTTGTTATGAACAGATTCTTTTGATTATTATAAATCACGACTCTATATAACTGAACAGGTATAAGTTTATCCACGTGAAGGTGGGTTATATAATCAATATGGAGAGAGAGAATAGAGATCTTCAATTCATGAAGCACGAAATGAAATACTAAATTTCGTAGGAAACTGCGAGACAGTCTCGCCCTAAACTGACATGTGAGGACTATGGCTAGTTACAGTGTATACAGTAACAATAGATCTGAATCAATGCAGTAACCAACAGAATACATGTAGATGCTACTTTGCTACTACTGTTAACTCCATGGCTCCAGAAGTGTGCACTGGAAGAACAGTTTGGCTATAATAAATAAATAGGACTAACTGTTACCAAATCCTTTATTGAATTATGGTTTATTGAACGTTTGTTTGAAATAAACAAATTATTTATGCAAACCACCATGAATTAGCCTCGTGCATGGTTGAATCATGATCATTCCATGACGATATTCATTCATTTACTGAGAATATATATTTTTTCACCCACACCGAACGATATTATTATTTCAAAATCTTTGTTTTTAGTAACCAAATATTCATTTATAAGTACAGCATGAAAATAAACCTATTATTGATAATAAATAAATATTTTTGGATTGAAAACACAAATTTTCAGTCAGAATCTAAAAATTTATGAAGGTGCACTGGTGCGACAAATTCTCTTATCACGAAACCAAAATCTGAGTCATAATGTTTCACAAAACATATTGGTTATATTTGCAGTGATTCGACTGTTTTTTCATCAATTTTGAGTAGACTCACATTCGATTTTCATTTTCTAGTGGAATACATTATTTGGCAAAATGAATTCGAAAGAACATAAGAAAATATATAGATGAAGTCCATATTGACAGTAAATAAATGTTCAAAAAGGTCGTGCATGGAATGTGATTCAAACGTGACTCGATTTCATGCACAAGCATGCGGTAAAATGCACATCACCTCCTGGTTTCGCAGGCGTTAGGTGTCAGTTGTTAACCGCCCGCGGGCCACTATGGGCCCGTATAGAACTCTTTTCTCAAATTCCCTATATATCCACATAACAATTTTTGAAATAATCATGTTCGCACTCTAATCTGATTCTATGATTTTGAGCGGTATATTGTATACATGTTCTCCTTCATCCCATTGCATGAATCTTATCACTTATCACTACTAACGCACTCATGTGAAGTTTTCACTCACAGAATCACAATTTAGCATGATCATTTGATGTATTAAATGCTAGTAAACAGTCATATCCGCTTGATTGACAACGTCAAAATTAGGTAGATATATACTGGGTATGCATTTTGTAACATTTCAAGAAATGGATCTCTCTTGGTGAATAGAGAGTTTCTTTTCTTTTTAATGTATGATAAATTGACAATCATCATACAGGACGCGGAGAGAAATTCTGAATTGAGGATAACCTAATCACGAATCTGCGATTGAGGTCTAAATAAAAATAACAAGTTCCTATCGTTCAAGTTTGAACCCTTTGATTGGGTGAGAGTTTTGAAAAGGAACATTCTCAGATATATTTATGAACGAAAAAAAAGAGATACATATATATATATATATATATATATATATATATATATATATATATATATATATATATAAAGGAATACATTGAGAACTCGAATTCTCCATGTGATGAATTCATATTTTCATCACATGGAGAATCCATTTTTTTTTGTGTTCATAAATATATCTGAGAACGTTCTTTTGTGGAGAGTTTTCGAGAACTCCCCATAACCATCACGCTCATCTTGATTACAGCATTCATACGTTATATGCAGGGTGTTTCATTGGGAAAGGTAAATAATTCAACTGTGGATAGGGGTCACTGGGGTGATTTCAAAAAACTCATGGTTGATGGGTCTTCGACTTCTTATAACCGAGATACAGGATGTTTCATCAATTTTGTCCATATCTTCATTGTCTCCTAACTTTCCAACCAACCTGTATATATTTTAAAAAATTGGTACACTTGCTCAATCTACCCTGTGGAATTGATTGCCCGAAAACAACACCCTATACATTCGAATTTCTAATTTTTTTTTGCCATATCTGGAAAAAACATCAAAATTTCTATTCAACGATGTGCTTTTTATTCGTGCACAGACGATTTTAACTATTCATATTATGTGCTTAAAATATTATTTTTGCTCATTTTGGGGTACAAAATTGGAATCAGACGAGATTTATTAATTTCATTACTTCCTATTCAGTATACGTGAGTATTACATTTAGGAGGAGTATTTCATATCATTCTTTGTTTCAGACTTAGTTGCAGGTCCGTCATCAAAACTATACAGGGCTTTCCACGATAAGCGTTAATTAGATGTTTCTGGCAAACCAGGCAACGGATGAATCTGAAAATTTGAAGGTATGTATAAATCAACATGATCTACACGTCTGAAATATTTGAAACAACCCGGCGTTGCCGCTTCTACTCGAAAGTAGCAGTTACTTTGATTTTTCAAATGGGACACCCTGGATGCTTCCTGAAGAGCTAATTTAATCGATTCACAAAGTTTGGGGTCTAGTGGGGCTATAACTGAGATATTCAGAGTAAAAAAATCGAGATATTTCATCTTTAGAATTAATTTACGAAAATATTTATCATTGATCAAAACGGCTTTTATGTCCCTATCTTAACTTTGTATCTATTGACATTCAATCGAAACAAATACAGGATGGTTCATAATTCAGATTTTTGCACCACCCTGTATCTGTTTCAATTGAATATCGAATGGAAAGTTGTGATAGGGACATTGAAGCCGTTTTGACCATGCAATAATGAATAGTTTCAACACAAAACATTTCTAAAGTTGAAACATCTCGATTTTCCACATCCTATATCTCAGTTATCAGTCCCGCTAGACCTTGAATGTTTTGAATCGATGAATTCTGCTGTTCAGCAAGAATTCAAGAATGTAATGAAATACAGGGTTTCCCATTTGAAAAATCGAAGTTGCTGCTACTTTCTAGTAGAAGCGGCACGGCCGGATCGTTTCAAATATTTCAGTTGTGTATATAATGTTGATTTATACATACCATCGGAATTTCAAATTTTTCCGTTGCCTGGTTTGCCGAAAACGTCAAATTAACGCTCATCGTGAAAAGCCCTGTATAGTTTTGATGACGGACCAGCAACTAAGTCTGGAACAAAGAACGATATGAAATACTCCTTCTAAATGTAATACTCACGTATACTGAATAGGAAGTAATAAAATTGATAAATCTCGTCTGATTCCAATTTTGTACCCCAAAATGAGCAAAAATAATATTTTGAGCACATAATATGAATTGTTAAAATCGTCTGTGCACGAATAAAAAGCACATCGTTGAATAGAAATTTTGATGTTCTTTTCAGATATGGCAGAAAAATGAGAAATTCGAATGTATAGGGTGTTGTTTTCTGGCAGAAAGAATTTGTGGATTTTAAGTGAAGCCGGACCTGGATTTTATCTTTTGTTGTTGCCTCAATCAATTCCACAGGGTAGATTGAGCAAGTGTATCAATTTTTAAAAATATATACAGGTTGGTTGGAAAGTTATGAGACAATGAAGATATGGACAAAATTGATGAAACATCCTGTATCTCGGTTATAAGAAGTCGAAGACCCATTAACCATGGTTTTTTTTAAATCACCCCAGTGACCCCTATCCACAGTTGAATTATTTACCTCTCCCAATGAAACACCCTGTATAATGAATTGTTATAATTAAAATCTAGTAACTACTTTCGACTGGAGAAATAAACCACTAGTGCATGAAATGTTGTATATGCGTCACGTGCGTAAAATGCGTTAATCGACTTCAGCGTGTATAATAGTTGCCATTGTTCACGCCGCTGTTTTTTTTTTTAATAATTAGGTATTGCATTTCCCTGTTGCTTCCATCAGTACTGAAATGAACAACTCATAAGTCGAAACTTGTACGGGATTAGGAAATCATAGATGCACCAACATCGATGGCTCAACTGGTGCCCGAACCCTCGCCCGAACCCATATCTCGGTGGCTGTTCCCATGCGAACTTGACGCATTTCAGCTTTAGACCACCGGACTGCCAGTGACTTTGGAGGAGCTGTTCTCCTGAGAAGTACTGAATAATATTTAATTGATCTGTTCTTTATTGAGTGTATCAGAGATTTGAATTACTCGTTGTTTCATGCGTTTGACCAAACTCACTTTCATCCTTGATTATACTCAATGCTTTCATCCAATGTTCATGATGAGGAACATAAATCAGGTAGTTACGTGGCTTCCCGATCAATCAGAACTTGTTATCATGTGCCCTTGTAGAAATTGTGTCCAAACGGGTACAGTATCAGCTTCAATGGAAAATGGGAATTCAATGGCAAAATCTGCTACAGGTTTCCATAATTCCTCTAATACCTTCTCTTGGAAGGAACAGTATCTATCATATCATCCAACTTCAGACTTCACAGGATCTGACTTCGATCGAATCGATTGCTAATAATCACTACAGATATCAGTATTGAGAATGTGTGAAGGATTGGCCAACTTCAAAAGGAGGAGGAGAATATATCTGCATCTCCCAGAGAGGCCAATTTATACCGTTACTGTGCAAGTCAGCATTTCATAGTTGAATAGGCGGGAATAATTCAATTTAAAAGCTGCAATAACTTCAATGAGAGAAACAGAATATTGTGATTTTTAGAATCGATAATAAGAGGAATGTTGAATATGATATATTTTATGAATATTGATAAAGCAAAGATAAATAACATATCTACATTTGAAAAAAGAATTACAAGCAGCAATCTGTTCAACCATCGACATCTTCAACATCAGAATGATGATTTGAACAATCGATAAATGTTTGTCTTCGATTTCCGCCTAAAATAACAGAAGTGCTAAAAATATAGGACATCTCTTTGAAAGAATATATCTTTATGACGTCACACTTTTGTGAGACCTCCTGTATAATTATAAATATTTCCTGGTATCTATACGCTCTATGAGACAGATAGAGTCTGCGAAACAACAGAATCTTTACTCATTCAATAACTGAGCTATAGAAGAGGATATTTATGAGATGCAAGACCCTGTAGGTATATTTTAGACCATAGCGATATACAAAGCTTTCAACCCATTCGATAGTTCCTACAACTTCTCCTGCATTATTATTCGAATATAGGTCAGCAATATTCACATTGAGATTAACCTAAATCAGGTAGGGTGAAAGGTTCTAAACACGACAAACTACAGAGCATCCTAATCCCTCAAGCAAATATTATAGAAATAATCTCAGACTACTGCCTAACAGTTGATAGGATATTAGTTATCATTATAAACAAGAGAAATATTTGTTTTCTGTTCAAATTGAAATCAACACTCTTCTGCATTTGATTACAGTAAAAATCCTTACCATTATAGGGTACGTGGCGCCCTCGTCACAATTCATATGCAACTATAGCAATTCTCCAAACAGATTCCATCACGCCAGTTTTAGGAGGTTTGGTCTCTCCGCATTAGAGGGCGCAAAGTGTATGTCTACGTTTATGTGGTTTCCGATTTTATATTATCCGAAGCTCATTATATTATATTTGTAAAGATATGTAATGTGATGAATTGCATCGATTACATTATATAGCACTTTCGATATAACATTCTTCATCTACTGATTTATAGCGGGAAAAAAGGAGATCACACACAAAAAACATGGGAATACACATATTTCAACCAGTCACAATACATCGAGAGCCATACCATAGGCACTTCTAGAGGTTATGCAACTCACCTGAGAAGGTTTCTTATTGAGACTTCTCACTTTCAATTTGTTGAAGAAGTGTTAACATACTTCATTATTTATTAATCACCATCTCAATAATATTGAAACATATACCTATTATGATGCGATAATAATATGCCATTTTACATCGTCACACTACTGCATCACCAACATCCACTTTCTCATGGAGTCAATGAGTTTGAACTCCGCTGTTTTGCCAACACCATTATATTCAGTCACTATATATTTGCATTTTCAAATGGAAACATCGAGATTTGGAATGTGTCCGGCAGGTACATTCATAATGAGTTTTTATCGACAATTCTTCATGTACTCAATAATACAGTGATAATCAGTTCCTAATAGCAATTCCTCACGAATCTTATGACTATAAACTCTCATTCATCATGAATTTTCCATTGCACGGAGAAAAAAGTTCATTGATCACAAATTAAAACCCACTTCGATCTCCCAAGCAAAAACCGCACCAAAATAGGGGACGAGTGAATTATGCATTGGGGAGCAAATAAGTCGAAACTTTTGCCGAGGTAATAAATTCAATGCTTACTATTCATAACTTATAACATATTTTATGCACTAGCGGGCCGTAAAGTGCACTTTACCGCCCGGTTTTGCGGGCGTTAAGTCGCACTTTACCGCCCGTGGGCTCATTATGGCCCACGGGCCGTAAAGTGCACTTTACCGCCCGCTGTTCTCAGTTACCTTATATCCACATATCGATTCATGAAAAACCTATGATCATTTTCCTAGATTCTGATATATCCAGCGGTATATCATAAACTTCTTCTTTATCCGATTCCATATCTATCGCTATTATTATTATCACTAATTTTTACTTTTCAGTCAAAGAATGACAATTCAGCTCGTTTATTGGATGTATTGATATAGACAACAACCATCAGCTTGATTGACAACGTCAAAATTAGTTAGGTATATATACTGGGTATGCATATTGTAAAATTCTGAAGAATGAATCTTTTCTAGAGTTCAAAGAGTTTTACTATTACGATTATTGCAATATTCGTACGATAATTCTCATATGTGAATCATCCATGAACATTACGCTTCTCTTGATTACTGAATTTATACGCAACAAATCAAATTCGGGGGAATATTAGTTTATCGAAATCTATAGTAATTACTTTTGAGTCAGAAAATAAACCACTAGTGCATAAAATTTTGTATGTATCACGTGCGTGAAATGCGTTTATGGCCTTGAGCGTGTAATGGCCCTCGGCTAGCGCCATCGGGCCATTATTCACGCCACAGGCCATAAACGCCTACTTTACGCCCTTGATACATAAATAACTAATATGGAGAACACTAATGGTTGCGATTTTATATCAAGTGATTGACATTTGCTTCAATTTAGTGACCATAATTTCTGATCTCAAATCATCTTTCGATTAGCTCTCAGCATTACCTTCATTGCCCATTATTGTATGTATCATTCATGAGGTATTAGCACATTATTTAGGACAAATCAGTTTTCTGTTGAAGGCAAATCGTTCCAATTCATTTACTACTAGATGTTTGTATCACTGCAAAGGACATTGTCTATATCTCTCAAATCATCAATTATATGCCATAGATATTTTTAGATTTGTTTCCATTCCTCTCTATTTTTATTGGTCAATAATCGGGAATTTGTAACTACCATGCGTTTGTATACTACAAATAATACATTTTCATCCACCAATTATCATTTTGTTCGTCTCAAATCATCATAACAATTTTAACACTAGTGATGTTAGAATTGAAATTCACAACATAAAAATAAACAGGTATTATTCTTTGGTACAATAAACCTAACATTAACTCATATACAGGGTGAGTCATCCCAAACAGTACAAAAATATTCATGAAATAATAATAGAACATTCATCTTCATCCCATTGAATATTCACAGAATTTCCATAAATGATGCGAGAATAATCAATGAATATTCTTTGAATCAGAGAATGAGAATACTTCAGACATTCATAGAATATTCTCTTTCGAATATACAGAATATTCCATGGAGAATCAATGATTATTTATAAAGATTCTTCAAATCGCCATGGAATATTCTATGAATATATGATCATTCATTTCTTAATATAAATAACCTAACTTCTTTCGTGAAGGAACGTTTGATAGATTTTCTGAGGATTCCTCATCAGAAGAAATATGTCTTCGGATAGGTTGACGATTTGTTGGGAGTGGTATTTCTGCATCTGAGATATCAGAAGTGAAGCAAGCTCTTGAAGCTTTCGAACGAATGTTCAATCGGCTGTAGCCTCCTCACAACAACTTCGTATTCTTCCCAGTATTGCTCTTGTTCCATTTCTGTTTCGATTATCTTTTCCAACTGCGATTTTCTGAGTGGACGGTAGACAACCATCTGAGCGTTGTCATCATACCAATGGGAAGGTATAGCCTGTACTTCGCTTGTCTCCACAAATTCCACTATTACCCATGGCATAGCTGCAGCATGAAAATTCATAGAACTAACATTGTTTTATTGACCACAGTTATGATCTGAATTCACAAATACAATAGCTCGAAATTTCATGTGACTTCCAAGACAAGGAACATATGAATTCTAACTATGATAAATATTTTATGAATTATTACCTGGAATGTTCATTTTTACTTTCACCTCACCTAGACCCTTTATCTAATCCACATTTTATCATTATTATATTCACACTTACCTGAAAAGTCCTTGTAGAAACTCTCTCTCCACCCAACCAATAATTCGTACTATTCATAAGTATATTTCTGATCATCCATATTTCATGGTGAGAATAAAAGCCAGAAACACTAACTAAAAACAAATTTCGTCTCCGAGCAACCCTCAATCGCCCGGTGAAATAACACCATATCGACTATGTGTGCTGTGAAAATAATCGGTCGATACTTTCGGGTCTTCCCCGCCCTTTTTGCCAATTTCCCCTCTCTACGAATAAAGATGATGAAGTGTGATAGAGTAAAACACTCCGGAAGTGAAACACCTCTCCATTCGGATTTCCGGGCGAGAGGTACTCAAGGGGACTCATTTCTGAAGATCAATTTCTGCAACATCCGGGGACTCAACAAAAACATCAATGACGTCCACCATCATCTACTAACAAAAAAACCAGATATTTTGGCACTAACAGAAACTCAAGTGAACTCGTCCACCAACGAGGTCCATATGCTCTCTTCTGGTTACGAACTCTATTCTCGATTCAGGTTCAAAGGGGGAGTCTGCCTCTACGCTAAGGCTAACTTTTCATGCCAGCGTGTAGAGAGTTTGGAACCGAAAGATTTTGATGTGATGTGGTTCAAGCTAGTTGATATCAAACAGACCAAATTCATCTGCTGCCTTTACCTATCGTCTAATGATGATGAATATAACAACCTCTTTGAGTTTTCATCACTCAAACTGGACTTAATCAAGGAGAACCATCTAACAGCTAAAATCATAATCATCGGAGACTCCAATGTACAATGCAGCCTGGCTCAAATTCTCTAACAAAACAGATGATGCGGGTCGCCAAACTGTGGCCTTCGCTATCATTCATGGTTTGAAACAACTAGTCGAACTACCAACCCGCATTCCAGATGTCAACTACCAGTCTGCCAATACACTAGATATTTTTCTGACCATCAATCTGATATATATAGAATAGAAGTTTGTGCCCCACTTGGAAACTCTGACTACACCCTCATCACCACAACCTGCTCTTTCCATGTACCATCCAGCACCACAATTTCTACCCGTCTCATGTGGCCTTATGATTTGGTTGACCGGGACGGTCTTCGTATGTTTTTTTCAGCGTTCTCATGGAAAAGGTTTGTTTCTCCTAAGAAGATCCAACACGATGTGCTGAGACAATTTCTGAAATCATCATGTTGGAAATACAAACCTAAATACCGAACACTGCATATGCAATTAATCAATTCGATCATCGAATGATGCTCATGATGCCAAAATAAGATCGAAACTTGTTGAATGTCCTAACGGATCTCGTTCATGTTGATCTTTGGCCAAATCTATAGGAAGAAATTTCAAATCCAGCTCATTTCTCCCTCTAACCAAGGAAGATGGAACACTAGCCACAACTGCTCAGGAGAGAGCCAACATTCTTGCGCATTTATTTGCTGAAAATTCTACTCTGGATTCATCGGGAAAACTACCTCCAAACATTACGCCAATTGATATTTATATGCCTGAGATCACCTTTCGCCAACGTACTATGAAGAAAATTTCATTGGGTCTTAACACATACAAAGCTTATGTCTCCGACGAGATCCCACTGATTGTTCTCAAGAAATGTGCGCCCGAACTAACACTCGTTCTCTGCAAATTGTTCAACTACTCTTACAAATTTGGGATATTCCCGTCCAACTAGAGAATTGCAAGAGTTCAACCAGTTCCTTAAAAAGGAGAAAAGACCCTACCCGATAGACAATATGGCTTCCGTCATCAGAGGTCAACTGGTCAACTCGCTTACGTCTCACATTCATGGCAGCAATCTATTGAAAAATATGGTGAAACCCCAGCCGTGGTACTTGATATCTCCAAGGCATTCGATCGAGTCTGGCACCACAAACTCCTCGCCAAGCTTACATCTTATGGCTTGCCTTCCCAGCTATTTTCTCTGCTAGCTAGTTTTCTCCCAAACATGTCTCCCCATGTAGTGGTCGACGGAGTTCCATCTGACTCTCTTATCATGAATGCTGGTGTTCCGCAAGGATCAATTCTAGCACCAATACTATTACTACTCCATATCAACGATTTGTTGGAAGCAACTTCATGTCCAGTACACTGCTTCGCGGATGATAGTACCCTGCATACCGCCTTCTCTTTCAGGGCTCCAATACCAGCCAGGCAAATCAGAAACGAACGAGGGAAAAATGTTGACAACATAAATATGGACTTGGCAACATTTCTTGAATGAATGCGAACAAAACACAAGCATGCCTCTTCTCTAGGAAAGCCGATCTCACTGTGCCCAACATGAGCCTGTCAGGAGTAACCATACCTTTGAAAAGATCTATTTCGATGCTCGGTATTACTATCAGCAATAACTTTTCTTGGGAAAAACACGTGGAAACAATTGCTAAAAGTGCATCCCAAAAACTTGGATTTCTGTTTTTGACCAGGAGCTATTCAAGGTCACGTCAGCTGCTTATGATCTATTAGGCACAGATCCGACCCGTCCTGGAATACTGTTTCTATATTTGGAGTGCAGCACCCAAACAGACCCTGAAACTGTTGGTTTCTGTCAAAAAAAGTGCGATTCGTCTCATGGGTGATACCTTGCTCACAAACTCACTTACTTCTCTGGAACACCGTAGACAAGTTGGCGATCCGGCTCTGTTTCATAAATATTTTCATGGACGGTGCTCTTCTGATATATCAACAATTGTTCCTCCATTGGCAGTCCTCGTTTGATTAACCCGTCGAGTTGAGACTTCGCACCCCTTCGTGGTCACTTTGGAGACCTACAGAACATCTCTTTCCAAAGACTCGTTCATCCAACGAACAGCGAGGCTCTAGAACACATTGCCAAGGGAGGTGTTCCTCGAGGCATATAACCACAGTTGAGAGAATATATACCAATATTCTCTCAACTGTGATATAACCTCCAGAAATTTAAGAAGAACACCAATTCCTATCTTATTTTCCTAGGTTATCACGATGTTCTCTGAACATCACAGGATATCCTTTTTCGTGTAAACCAGAACATAAAAGAATATTCATGTTCATTCACCATTTTTATAATAAGAGTGCTGAAAATAAAATTAATTCATCAGAAAATTCCGTATCGCAAATTAATCGTAACATAACATATACATGCATTAAAATCTACTCATAATTTATTGTTCACTGCCAAAAAATTATTATTAGAGTAAAAATTGTAATTCCTGGAGTTGATTCTGTGTTTTAATACCTAATTGTCTATTATGTCTCGAAAATTTCCGACTGGGTTTATAGATTCGACTAAACTGAGAATTAAACTTACAACTATGAACTTGAAAAGTTGAAAAAGAGAAAACATCTATGATGGTATATACATTCACATTCGTCATTTAAATTAAGAATCGAGAATTATAGAGTGAGTCAACTCTCAACTCAAGAACTAGGAATTATGAAATTCTGGAGACAGATGACAGATGACAGTTTGGTGATATTTATTTGGAGAATTATTTATGGATTCATGAATTGTTGAGACCAAAATCACTTTTCATCTCGATTTTGTTCTTCAATCAATAGACAGTTCACATTTAATTTTCAAATAATATCAGATATGTATAAACACTCTCATGATTATTAATTGTTGATTGTTAATTCCTGAATGTTAGTTTGATTGTATCTATAAACCCAGCATTATAGTCTAGAAAGGACCCCGCACGAAAACACGGGAAATTGTCTCTCGGTCGAATTGGCTGAAATTTGACTATGTTGTTGTAGGATGGCTCATTAGAAATATATGTGAGTTTAAAAAGTTTTGTATGTTCAGTTTCTGAGATATAATCCGACAAATTTCGTAAAAACGTCGTATCGGGGTAGGATTGACAAAGAAAAAAACTGTTTCTTTAGTATAAATGGAACAAAATAAGCTAGAAAATGTATTGATCGAAACTCATAAACATGTCTAGTTATAATCACATGAATTATAGTAAATCAGGGTGTATACGAGGCACGGTAAAAAAATTCATTTTTCGGAAAAAAATTTGAGCACTATTCCAAAACCAACAAGTTATATTTTGGTGAGATATTATAGTTTCAGTCTATTGTAGGCTTCGAAAACGTATTTCGATTCTTGATAACTATCTCTGATCGAAATATGAATTTTTAGAATTTTATATTATACCCCTTTTTGAAAACAATTGAAAGCTTGTTTTTGATCACAAAGAAAGGAATTGATTGATACTGTTGATCGAATGAAAGCTGAGGAAACTTACTAGCGGATTCAGTTGTTCAATATTGCCTTCCATTTAGATACAGGGTGTGTTAGATTTTGTTGAAGATGTTTCAATTGAATATCTCGAAAACATTTCCGTTAATTTGGATCTCATTTTACACACTATTTTGAATATGTTGACTATCATATGCGAAACGTTTTTCAATTTTTTTATGTTTCGTTTCTGAGATATGCATTTTTGAGTTTACAGTATTACAAGTATTATATAGGGTTATTACCTCGGATATTACTCAAAAATTGATATCTCAGAAATGAAACATAAACAATTGAAAAACTTTTTGCATATGATATTCAACATATTCAAAATAGTGTGTGTAAAATGAAATCCAAATTAACGGAACTGTTTTCGAGATATTCAATTGAAACATGTTGAATAATCTTCAACATAATCTAACACACCCTGTATCTAAATGGAAGGTAATATTGAATAACTGAATTCGCTAGTGAGTTTCCTCAGCTTTCATTCAATCAACAGTGTCAATCAATTTGTTTCTTTGTGATCAGAAACAAGCTTTTAATTGTTTTCAAAAGGTTTATACCACAAAATTCAAAGAATTTATATTTCGAACAGAGACAGTTATCAAGAATCAAAATACGTTTCTGAAGCCTACAATAGACTAGAACTATAATGTCTTACCAAAATATAACTTGTTGGTTTTGGAATAGTAGGTACTCGAATTTTTTTTCCGAAAAATGAAATTTTTGACCGTGCCTTATATACACCCTGAATTACTATAATAAGTGATCATAACTAGACATGTATTTGAGTTCCGATCAATACATTTTCTAGCTTATTTTGTCTTATTAATACCTATTAAAAAAACAGTTTTTTTCTTCGTCAATCCTACCCCGATACGACGTTTTTACGAACTTTGTAGGCTTATATCTCAGAAACTAATTATACAAAACTTCTCGAACTCACATATTTTTTTAATGAGCCATCCCACAATAACATAGTAAAATTTCAGCCAATTCGACCGAGAGCCAATTTACCGTGTTTTCGTGCGGGGTCCTTTCTTCAATTCAATGAATGATCATATACCTAACTGAAAACAGTGTATGTACGCTGCTGAAAACGACTTTGAACCTACAACAAAATCTAATATCCTTTATATTTTTGATTTCAATATTTGTACAGGGTAGCTGGAATTCGAGTCCCATCATTGTGATTTCTAAATCTTTGAGAAAAACAGGATCCGGAGTTATTTGAACAAATTAATTGAATTTAATGACACCTCATCATAGCCACTTCACTACAAGTAGAAATTTTCAAATCTGAATTCAACGTTCCGTCTTTCAGAAAACATCAGCTTATATTTTTTCGATGGGAGCATGGATATTTCTATTCCATTATTTCACACCTCTAGATATTCCATGAGGAAAAAAATTCCACGAATCTTCATTTTAGAATGTTTGGTTGTGAAAAATTGCAAGTTTTGTGTCGAGAATTTGAAATAATACACAAAAATTCAATTTTTATAAAAAAAAAAAAATTTGAAAATAAGATTTTGTGATAGTCCATAACTTCAAGGATATCCAAAGGTGTAAAAGTGAGAAATAAAGAATCCAGGTCGGTATTTCAAAAAGATTGTGAAAGATAGTTTCTGGTAGACGAAACGTCGGATTCCAAATTTGGAAACGTCAACATGTAGAGAAAAAAAAGTGGCCTTGTTGGAATATCAATTATTTTGCTCCTTTTTGGATGAAAAACAATTCAGGAAATATTTTTTTTTTAATCCGGAAATTGCACATCTTTTGCTCGGATGCTAGACATCCTGTACATACATTGAAACTAGTTTTCAGTTGTAGATTTATTTTTTCGTCACTGATATCAATATATCGCACTGAGACAATTATGTGTTCATGTGATTGTTTGAACAACCATAATGTTCCTAAAATACTGTCTGTAGGTTAATCAAGGAAGTGGTACATTCATTATTCCAAGTTTTTTGGGATTTTCTCTCCTCGTTTCTATAAAATGAAAATTTGAATATTATTTCAATATACGTGCAGTAAGGACAAATCAGATGATCTGCCCCAAAATGTCACTGCGTTCAAGAATTTTTCTATCAGAGAGCCTAAAAAAAAAATTCACTAGCTTGTCAGTGACAATTTGTATTGAAAAAATGTTGGAGAAGAGGAATAAAGGTTAATAGAAAAAATATCAAATTTTCACTTATCTTTGGACGTTTCAAGACCCATTCTACTCCCGTTTTCAACATGAAAAGAGATTATTTTCTTTTTTCTAATATTATTATGTACAGTGGTATTCGATAGAGAAGCGTACAAGTTTCAAAAAGAGAGGTTTACGTTTTCCTATTTACTAGTTATGTTGAACTGGCACAACCGATGCTCTGTGTTTTTGAGAGCCTATCACAACTTTACTGTCAACATTTGGTGAACAATCATTCCCGATAGACTGTTTTACGCAAATAGGATGACGGTAATTTCTCTGATGTTGTTGAATTTGATATATTTCCATTTTTTATCTTCCTGTATAAGGAGGTAGTTTCGAGTTTGACAATTTTTGTCAAATAATTTTTTTCTTCAGTCAATAAAAGTCATTGTTCTTTGAAATATTTATTCATTCAGAAACCAGCGTATTAGATCGTTCTGAAGACATCAGGACGGTCTGAGCCAGCAGACAGCTACATTCTCTTTCTAATATACTTGTACGCTATATTTTTGAATACAATTGTACATACAGGATTCTGAAATAATATTTTATAAATCATTAGTTGATGTTTTATTTTTCAAATACACAATTATTTTCCAAATAGAACATTGCAATTGAGGAATTTGAAAGTTTCGAAGTGTAACATTTTTATATGATCAAATCAAAATTTTCAGAGCCATTTCTATAAAAACTGAAAGTGTCTCTTTATTCTCGAATTCAGTATTCTTGAACTAGTCACATTGATGTTATACCTACCCTATCGAAATCAACTAAAAAACTAGGTAACTAGAGCAGATTTGCTCAGGTGTTGCATGATTCTAGATTTTATAAGATAATTGCAAATTGAAATGAATTAGAGGAATGTATTTGTATGGTCTGATGAAATTTGTTTTCATCAGAAGGAATAGTCAGTCATGTCAATAATTTGAGAATAACATATCTAGCAAATATAGAGGAGAGGGAAGGAGATAGTTTTTCCTCAAGAACCTTCTTGTTTGAAAAAGTGGGAGAAATACCTATTGCAGGGCTGAACCTGAATGAAAATTGTTAAACAAGATATGATAGCAAATGTTTCTCCTTATAGACAATCAAATACATCAGATTTTTTCGAAAATACGAAAATCATAGAACTATATCTAGCGTAGATAGACAACACTGTGGGTGACCTGCTTCTGAATGATCTTCATTTCATGGGTCTATCATTTTTAACCAAAATACATCGATTCATTGATTTCTCTCATTTTTCTATATAAATATAACCCATCCTACAGATTTCTTTCTGCTCTTCCCGAAGTTGTTACTGAAATTCAAAAATATCGAGCTTCATGGTGTTGTTCCACCACAAAACCTGCTCATTAATTCTTCCCAGCCGGCCAATGAATGAAATTTTTTTTTATTAGGTATGTCAATCGGCATCACTGTGGACAAAGGATATACAAACCCAATATCAAAAAATTGTATAGGGTGGATCATAGGTTTCGATTTTTTAGGTAAATAGGGAGAATTGATAAATCACCCTGTATCATGGTTATCAAGGATGATAGACCCATGAAATATGAATTTTTCAGGAGGACCTCAATGTTCTCCATCTACCCTAACTGTATGCGTATTTCCCAATGGATAATGATAATAATAATAATAATAATAATAAAAGGACTTTATTTCCCATAACAAGTATATAACAAAAGAAAAAAAACAAGGATAATAACAAAATATACAGGTATGGGAAAACGCCGAAGATCAGGTGGCCAGTGTAGCATGTACACAGTACACAGTACACAGACCTCTGTTATTATTCTTTAGCGAAGAAAATAAATCTAAATTTTTGAGTCATACATTCTTACATTACTTTAAATTATTATTTTCATTCCAAGAGAAAACAAATCAAATCCTATTCACAATACCTATAATAAGTAATGTTTTTCTTCATTCAGGAGGTATTGTTTCATTTTCTTTCTAAAATAAACTTCACTGAAAGACTTCATGTTTTGGGGAATCGAGTTATATATTCGCGAGACTTGATAGGTGAATGACCGTCGAAAAATAGTGGTCCTGTGTATAGGGGGCGTTATGGTTCCTTCGAACCGAATGTTAATATTATGCACGTCTTCCCGAAATGATAATTTTTTCATTAGATATGGAGGTGTATTCAAAACAATGATTCTGTGGAATAGACAAGCTGAATGAAGAAATCTTCTGATAATCATATTAAGCCAATTTTGTTTCTTCAATTTATGGAATATATTCTCTCGCCTTCGGATGCCATGTATAAGTCGGAGACAAAAATTTTGCATAACTTGTATGCGGCGGATATCTTCAGAGTCAATGCTTGGTCCATTAATTGAATCACAATAATTGAAACGGAATAATATTAATGCCTCACAGAGGATAGATTTTACTTTTTTGGTCAAGGAATGCCTATTGTTATAAATTTTTTTCAAATTTGCGGAACCTGTTCGACGGATATGACAAATGTGAGATTTATATCTGAGTTCATCACCCATTATCAGTCCTAAATTCCTAGCATTTTTTGTTGGCGTCACTTCCCCATTGCCCACAAGTATTCGCACATTATCCGCCGATAGATTCTTTTGGGATTTTGAACCAAAAACCATAACGGTTGTTTTATCTGCATTCACGTTTGAACAATGATCTTCAGATTTGCCAACCAGTCTAGAGATGTCACTGTGAATATTATCAAGTGCCACTTTAAGATCTTGAGGAAGAAACGAATAGTGTAACTGAGTATCATCAGCATGAAAATTGAATACGCAATGGCTGACTACATTTTCAAAATCGAAAGTGTAGAGAGCAAATAATAGTGGGCCCAATATTGATCCCTGAGGTACACCAGTAGATATCTCAAGGGGGCTTGATAGCTTCTCGTCTATTTTGACACTTTGACTCCTGTTCGAGAGATAGCACTTAAAAAAATTAACTGTTTCAGAAGATAAACCCATGTATTTCAAGTTCAATAATAAAAATGTATGATCCAGAGTGTCAAAGGCTTTGGAATAATCTGATAGAACTAGTATGGTAGCTTGTTTCTTATCAATCCCTCTCAGAATATCATTTGTGATCCACAGTAAAGTGGTTTCACAGCTATGGTGTTTTCGAAAACCAGATTGCACGTCAGGAAATATGCTGTAACGAGAAACATATTCTCGTAATGGAAGATCTATTTGCCTTTCAAGTACTTTCGAAAGTGTTGGTAGGATACTTACAGGGCGAAGATCTTTCAATTCTGTGACCTAGCCTTTTTTTGGGAGTGGTTGGGCTAGGGCATATTTCCAGTCATGTGGAAAATCATTATTTAAAATACAGAAATTTATGATATGAGCAATGAATGGCAGAATATATGGACAACACATTAGTAATAACTTTAAATTTATTCCATCTGATCCCTGTGCATTTGATGTCAAGTTGTATAGAGACTCCTGGATACAATCCTGCGGAACTGCGTGTACTTGAAATTCATCACCTGTGTTACCCAAAGTATTTTCGCGATAGAAATCAATTGCACTTTGATCAGCTGAGGCTTTGGCAAACCCGTTAACGAAAGAATCATTGATTGCACTTACATCCGAGAAGTTATCCGGTATCGCCAATTTCTTTTTACGAATATCCAAGTGATCCAAATTTTTCCCCTTCATCAACACCTTGAGTTCGCATGATATATTGGTAATAGGCTTTCTTTTCATTACGGCATGCCAAAGTTGTGAAGTTTCTGAGCATTTTATAATAGGCTGTAATTTACTTTTTTTCCATATGATCTGGGCATTACCTCGCAATGACATAAGTAGCTTAATATTTTCCGTAATCCAAGGAGCATATTTTTTTGTTATTCTGATACGCCTCATGGGTGCAAGAGCGTTGTGAACGGAAAGAATATTCTCATTAAAAAATCTCAATTTATCATTAATATCATCCATTGTTAGAATTGCTTGGAAGTCTACCTGTTTGAGTTCAGTTTGAAATCTATCATTATCGAATGTTCAAAAGTACCTTATATATTTGTAAAATGGAGTATGCAACTGTGAACTGATACTTAACTCAACATAAATAAATTCATGTTCTGAAATATGATTAACGGACAAAACCTCTGTATTTTTTACATTATTTTCATTGTTTGAAGTTATCATCAAGTCAATGAGTGAAGTAGATGAGATAGTTATTCTCGTAGGTGATTGAATAATTTGTGTTTGGCCTAACCCCTCAAACATATTACTCATTTTGTCATGAATAGTGGTATTAGTTTTCAACATATCAATATTGAAGTCCCTCAGAATGAAAATATCATCAAAAAGAAGAAGCAAGTTCGATATGTCCTTCTCTAGTTTACTTATGAAATCGTGCGATGAATAGTTGGGGGGCTCATACACAACACCTACTGCTATATTACGCTTATCAATTTTCACACTTACCCAGAGTTGTTCAATATTTTCATTTGTCGAAACGACTGTTAATCTCAAATGGTTCTGAACATATATGCAGACACCTCCTCCCCTACCAACTGATCGGTCAATTTCTGACTATTCTATACCCATCTATTTCACAGAGATCATTGTCAATATTATCTGATAGCCATGTTTCACTGAGACGAAAAATTGAGACATTATAATGTGAAGCAAGTTCTTCCACATTGGATAATTTTGGTAATAAAAATCTTATGTTCAAATTTAAGACATTTCTAATATCATCTATTCTATGTCTTCACCTATTCTAAATTTTTCCTACATGGTAATAAATCGAATATAAATGTTGAACAACTTGAAGAAAGTGAAAAAGTAATAGTGATAATAATCGTTACCATATGAAGAAGAGAAACATAAATATACTTAAGTACTAATATTCTTAAAAAAGTTTACGACGATACAAATATTCAAATTTTGTTCACAATACTGGAAGATGTACGTGATGATTTGGATCCTTTCCGTCCTCTGGATACTTCAAATATCCTTCGAGTCCTCGGCTAATCTTATCTTGGAGATTTCCTCGGAGATTTCACTACTCTCAGTTTCAGATGTTACACTGTTGTGTTTTGGATCTCAAGGTATCATATGTGTAATGGGACGCCATCAACAATGAGTTGCTTCTCCTTGATTTTGGCTGAATGGCCTGCTTTCACGAGCAAATTTCTGCTTTGTCACCAGAAATTCTATTTTTTTGATAATCACCCTGTATAACTCGTATCTCTACAAGCTCCATGTGAAAATACAAAAAAATCATATTAGAACTGACTACCTATCCATATAACTCACATCTCCAAGCTTCAAATGTATATGTCCAGGCATGATCGAACAAGAAAAAGGTACCAACTGACAGTTGCTGCATTTTTATAGATTTCCATCCACGTATGAAAGCTGACCTGAAGAAAAAACTATCAAAAGATTGTAGCTTATGTGCTGGTCATTTTTCCAAGGATATTTGAATTCAAATAACCTTATGTGAACATGAATCTCAAAGTAAACCCATAATAAAATTTTAACCACACTTGGACTAGTTATCACTGCTATCACTAGCTGATTCCAAAATCTACCTACCCACTCTCAGGAATCCCCTATCTATAGGTGAAGTTGCAGAAGACTCCCACTTTAACAACCAAAAAGGTAATTAAGGTCTTTTCCTCATGATCCAGTTGATTTGGAGTTGTGGCTATCTTCATTGTGGGTTCCTATTGTAGGTAATGTTTCCCATTGATAAATACCTCATGCAAATAATTGTGAATTTAGATGCATAATCACATTATCATCAGCTTCATTTCATTGCATTATCATATTGCACACTCTCAGGCACACTCTCAGGCACACTCTCTGTTCTCCTTAATAGTACATCATGTCAGATGTTACACATGGTCCACATACACATTGGGCATGGTCATACAACGAAAAGAAAAACCAAGAAGCCATGTACCTTGCTATCTTGTTTCTGCAGTATATTCCACAGATCATTCTCCCCAGCATGTAACTCGATAGCAGTTACCATATATGATCTACTGTCCATATTCCATATTCTGAAAACTAATGCAAAGTGGAAAAGGATTGAATAATCAGCAATTATCCCCTCACCTTTTCTCATGGACAAAATTCATGTTGATATATGCTTGATATAGTTTTATAAGAAATTTCCATTTCATATTCTTACGTTTTTTTGTAGTATTTCATTCGATCTGTTTGGTTGGTATGATTCAATTTTCTTCATATATTTTTTCATTTTCTCAAACGAAACAATCCTGGCAGCTCTTTTCTTCCTTCTTTGGCCTCTATAATGCATTGGACCCTGAGGCAGCTCAACAATTTGAAGGTTATAGAGAAAAATAGTTCCGTAATCTTTGGAATTTTTTGAACAGATTCCTCTGGGCGATTCTGGGCTGTTTGGACAGACATGTAGAGGGCCAGAGCTGACTAGATTCCTTTCTGATTTAGCGACATCGATTTTGCGGCCATAACTGGAAAACTTTCTGTCACAAGACCTAATTTTGACGGGATAATAAAAAGGATGAAGATATACGAATGAATAAAGAACATATAAACAAAAATTTAACTTCAGCCAATACAATCAGATTTTTTGCATGAAAAGATTAACAATTTTCATCACATGGGTCGGGTAATCTGTAATGAATGAATACTGATAACTATGAGCTGAAACGAGATAGAAATTTCTTGCTGCGTGACCTTGGTTCAATCTACC